>VMRN01000025.1:1165794-1222188 GCA_010277015.1 Poeciliopsis turrubarensis
GACATTTTGATTTGATAAGCCCTAACAATCAAGGTGAACTGAACATTTGCAGATGCATTAGGTTTGCTTATGAGGAACCGTATTCTTCACTGTTTCTTATTTTATTTAAAGGTGAGGTGTTTATTGTGCTCCAAGGAGTTGGGATACAATGATAACACAAGCATTAACCTATTCACTCCCCCCTCCCTAGTTCCACTTTCACTGTCCTCTGCCTGATTAAGCCCAGGCCATTTTTCTAGAGTCACAGAAAAACATTATTACACAACATGCCATATCACATGACACTACTATTTTGGGAAAAATTACACACAGAGAATACATTCAAACAATATTTTATTATACACATATGTATATACATAATTTATGTAGACAAATAATTTTGTGCTACACCTTTTGTGAAGTCATTCCCAAGAGCCATGATAGACAAAAATTCAATGCATCACGTGTTAAGATACAGCTGGCTGTGATTATACACCTGGCCAGTAGGTGGGTTCGTGAGCATATGAAGCCTCAAGAAATGAACCCTTTCTCGAACCAGTTGGCTGAAGTGGTTCAATGCCTCATGAGGCTTCATCTCACCATCACTACTCACGTTGATTCACAAACTTCAAAGAGTTATTGTAGATAATGATGGCTGTTGACAAGAAATATCTTTAGCTTCTACAAAACCTGTGAGAGAAAAGTCACATTTCCATCAAATGAGAGTCATTTGGTGGAAATGTGGTGCTAATAATTCAGGCCCACACATTTTCTTAAGGTTTATTTCTGATATTTTCTTGTAGCTTGAAACACCCTGGAATCAATTATTTCAATAGTTTTATTTATTCTTTGCATAAAACATCATATGACAAAATAACAATGATGTTAAGTTTACCTTATTACAGCAAGTCATCAATAAAAAGGAACATTCCAAGTTGTTACTTACAAAGGAAGATTATACAGCAAGATTAAATTAACATAAAATAAACTAAAATAAATCAAGTTAACATAAGGAAGTCAGGGGGAAGAAAACAAGAAATCCATTTTAACTCTTCATCATTCAAGCTTGTTTTAAGGTCTTAATCAGTTCTGCAGGTACTTTCCACTCATGAATTTTCTCATTTTTTTATTCTACAAATATAGTCCGTGACTGCTGTTCCCACCATTTTGGTAACATTTGTTTCACTTATCTCATATTTTCTATATGCCAAAATGTTTCTTGCTTTCCACATGGTTTCCTTTGTACAACTGGTTATAATCCACCAGTTGATTTCATTTCTTTCCCAGTCATCCTTTAATAACTCATATGCTATGTTTTCGTAACTTACCTCTACATGCAACAGTTTATTTAACCATAAGGACATTAGCTTCCAGACTTTCTTTGCAAAAGGACATGACAGAAACAAATGTTTTATTGTCTCTTCGTCTCCACATCCAGGCCTAAGACCTCGGCCTCTTTGCGCAATTTCTTTTATACAAAAAGCTCTCATGGGTAAACGGTTATTAGCGATTTGCTAAGCTAGGTCTTTATGACTATTGGATAAGTTTTTGTTGTTAACGTTTTTCCATATTTGGAATGACGTCCCTCTTTTTCAATGTTTCTATTGAGGTCAATCTATCGTGAGGAGCTCATTTTTTTTCTATTTCTACCCTTTTCATTCGTTCCAATGGGATCTTGTTTAGCCAACTTCTTAATGATTGGACCACAGTCTGAAATATTGAAGGGTATCTGTCTGCAAAGGGTCTATGCAACGTTAATGTTTTATTCCAATTTTTCAGTACTTTACCTCCCAGCCAAAATTTGGCAAATGGGGCCCGTGAATGATAAATCTCTCGTCTTTCCAAAGCATTAATTTACTCTGAATTTTTGGGAGTTTGCTTTTCCAATTTTCTAGCACCATATCTTTTGCTATTAATATTCCTAGTACCTTTATTGTATTCTTTTGGTCCATTAAGCCCCGTTTTCTCTTGTTTCCGTCCAATTATTATATAATAGTTCACTCTTTTGTCCATTGATTTTCATTTCATAGGTAACTTTCCTTAATCTAATGCCTCTCTGTAGACCCGTAATAAGGGGGTTTTTAAAGAGTCCCAAAAGACAGAATAAAATTATTTTGGTAGCCCGACTAGTCCTGGTGTTTTGGTATTTTTTACACTTATGAGAGCTTCAGTAATGTCATTAGAACTGGTGGTCGACGTCTTTTTTGTCCAAAAGAAGAGAGACATGAATACTGGAGAGACATGTCATTTACCTCCCGTTGTAAAGCGGGGAACAATTTGTGTTTTACCCAGCCCAGCTTACAGTCTGCTGCAAGTGCAGCTCGCAGAATCACCCTTCAGCAGAATGCAATAATGCACATTGTAAGAACTGTAAAATTAAAGGGCATTTGACAGAGGAGTGCCCCAACCTGTGAACTGCAACCTTTGTGGGGAGGGAGGCCACACTTTTAGGACTTAGCTTAGGTTATATGCCAACCGAGTGAGGTCTGCCTCATTTCAGCAAACCATTAAACCTGGGAGACAAACTGGTTCAAGAATCGATGGATTCAATGGAGAGACCTGAGGATGACCAGCAACGAGAGAACATGGAGGAGCGAGAAGAAGAGGACGGAGGAGCCAATGGCTGGGATCGACCAGCCATTGTAAATTGTAAATGTAGGAGCAAAGGCCCCTTGGAAGGACGTGGAACGGAACATCACTCTGGCCGGAGACTGAGGTAAAATTCTGGACCTTATGATGATTGACTTAATGCCATTACAGCCAGAACGGGATGTGGATCCCCAGAGACAAGGCCTCACTCTTCTAAGAAGAAGACGTAGCCCTAGAGGGGCTTCAATGAATGTTTGAGCCAAGCACTGCTGAGCGACTGAACCCTCGGAGACGTTCCCAGTGGACTGGCCAACAGCTCTACAGAACCCAACACATTTTTAGAACCAGGATTGATGGGTTTTTTCTGGCATCACTCAAATGACAACAGGGGAATGGGAGGAGGACAAAGACCAACCAGAGAGTTGGAAAGCACAAAGAAAGAAAAAGATAAAGACTAAATAGACTATTTACAGACCCTCCTTGACTTACTTTCCATTTTTCATCATTCCAAGTGAACATGGCTTCAGTCCAAGTGTTTACAATAAACAGTAGAGGTTTAAATGACATAGTTAAATGTCAAACATGCAAGGAATTGAACATTTGCACCTTTTTTATTACAAAAGTGTGCCTTTATGGAGAACGATGCCTAATTTCAAAACAGATGGAAAACAGTCAGGGAACAATCAAAAAAGATCTTAAGGTGTTGTGGAGTTGTTCAATAACAGATCATTTCAAATGGAAACAGTTGAGAATGTTATGGAAGGTAGAGTTCTGGACATGGGAAAAAGTGGGTGTAAAATTAGATTAATTAATGTTACAGATCTGCGGTCTTACAGGAACGGGTGACGTTATTACAAAATATTCAACCTTATATATGTAGTGGGAGACTAGTTATTGGTGGGGACTTTTAATTGCATTTTAGAAAAAAGAACCAGTAACACTACAGCTTGTTCAGTGGATAAACTTGATTCAAGCTCTCAATTAATCTCATAAACGACTGTAAACTCACTGTGTTCAAATCTCTTCATCCAGGGGAACCAGGGTTCACGTCTTCCAGAATAGATTTTGTGTTGATATCTTGTCTGATTATGTCATGGTGTGTTTTTTTTTGTTTGGTCTCGTTACGCTCGCCACCTGGGCGTGATTATCTCAGCTGTTTTGTGTTCTTGATTGTGTTTGTTCCAGTGTATTTAAGTTCTCCGGTTGTTGGTGGGACCATTTGTGTTGCTCGCTGCTCAGGGAGATTTAAGAACGCGTACATAGGAAAAGGTACCGGTGTTGGGAAAATAAGTTATTTTATTTTTTGAACTAAGCTGCATCTGGATTCACCTCCTTCCATAAATGACCAATACTGACAGATACAGTCTCCTTTTCAGACCAACATCAATTAGCAGTTTCAATACGTATACAAAATTCTCCAAAGTCAAATAAAGTTGTTTGGAAATGAAATACAAATTTATTGAACGTAAAAATAAAAACAAAATATAAACATAAGCTAAAGCAATGGATTTCCTTATGTCCCTTATTTGAAACTGTTGGTGAATGGTGGGAAGACATAAAACACAGAACCAAGGGGTTCTTTAGTAGCGAAGGGAGGAGAATAGCAGAGGGGAAAAGAGAAAACAAGCATCAAAGATATAAAGATATAATCTTTCCTGTTGACTTCCCCAAATAAAACGGAAAATCAGTTTCCGAACCTTCATTATTTTGTGTGGCATTGGGAAAGTAGTTGCTAAAAACGCTAAGGTTGAAATAACCTCCGTTTTTATTATTAAAACCTTGCCAATAAAAGTTAATTCTCTGTCTTTCCATTGTAGCAATTTACCTTGGATCTTTGGTAGTTTTTTCTTCCAATTCTCATACTCCATGTTTTTTCCTACAAACTAAAAGCAGATAAGAACAAGAATAAAAACCATCACAGTTAAAAGTTGCGCAGGGCCGGGGTGACTCCATATCAAGTCTGGAGTCATCCCGTCCTTCCAAGCAGTGATGGCGCCCAGCGGGGATGCTGATGCTCCTTCCCACCTGCCTCACCCGGAGAGCCAGGCCGCCGCTGCCGGGACCTCCATCCGTGAAGCTCAGGCTCCTCCGTCCACGGAGGCGCAGGCGATTCTTCTTGGTGGCTGTGTCCTTGGCGCGCCACCTGCAGCTCTTAATGTTTCAAGTCTTGCTGCCGCCGTCCGGATCACAGCCACGGGGTGTATCTGCCTGCGCCTGCTCACCAGCAGGTTTCTGGAGGTCCAAGTGGCGTCTTTGATGGTGGCTAGGGTGAGCCACATCTCTGCAAAGTCTTTTTTTGTGATTTTCCGGTGGCTCAGCCCGTACAGCACTAGCTATGCATCGAGGACAAGAAAAACTTCAAAGATATAATCTCCTCAATGCGGGTTTTCAAAATGTACAAGGTATTTCTTTAGGAAATTATTTTGATCTAAATAACTCATAAATTTGTTAATTAATGAAAAAGATTATTTCTGAAATCCAAGGTTTCCATAAGAAATTATATGGTAAGCAATAAATTTCTGATGAAGAGATGTTTCAATTTTAAAAATGGAGTTTGATCTGGACGATTTTGTAACTGAGCCTTTTTGGAGAAGTTTAATGCTGCTCGTAAAAACGATCTCATAACCATTGCTGCTCAATGCTCTGGAGATCTTAAATACACAACGAGGAGGTATTTTATCCATTTCATTACAGCGTTTTGTACCTGTGGCACGTCTGAAAACTGCAGGCCCTCGATAACTGGAGTCTGAGACCCCTGGGTTACAGAATTGGATGCGGATAAATATTTTGTCTTGTTTGAACGTGTGGCGAAGACACTGAGGTGGAAAAGGATATTTGGCCGCTGCTTCTGCAGCGTGTATTTACTGGTAAAGCACAGGAAGCCTCGCTGTCAGCTGGTGACAATTTAAATTACAATAAAGTGAAGAGTGCAGTGGAAAAAGTCTATGACCTCGTGGCGAAGGCGTATAGACAAAAATTTCACAGCTATAAAAAAGCCAACCATCAAAGTTACACTGAATTTGGTTGTGTTAAAACTGCCTTATTTGATCGGTGGTGCGCTGCACAGGATGTCAAAACCTTAGATCAGCTCCACGATCTGATTTTGTTGGAGGAATTTAAAAATGGCTTACCGGAACATATTGCAACCTACATTAATGAGCAGAAAGCTAAGAATGTGTCTGAGGCTGCAGTGTTGGCAGACGAGTACGTGCTGATTTCATCCATCAGGTTGGTTAAGCTAACTTTGTTAGTGAATTTGACCTCTTAAAGGGTTACTGGCAGGTGCCATTGACAAAACGCGCACGTGAAGTGTCTGAACACCCAAAACTTCAAGGCAAACTGTTACGTTGGAAAGACGGAGAGCTATAATTTATCAGTAAAGTTCTGGTATTAAAAACAGAAATCATAGCAACGACCATCCCAATGCCCCATAAGATAACGGCATCAATACAAAAAATAATGTTCCAGTTCTAATGGGGAAGCCAACAGGAACAATTGAGAAATCGTGTTCAGACCATTTGACAAAGAAGGGCAAAGTGTGCCAGACATAGGAGTCAAATTCAAAGCAATGTTCATCACTCCAATCCGAAGAGCCTGTTTAGCCTCCAGAATCCATTTGGGTTGCTTTCGTCAGATTCTTTTGTCACGAAGAGCCCCTTCGTGTGCCAATGGGGTAGGACAAGAGGGTGGTTTTGCACATACCCTTCCTTCCCTTCTTTCACAGATAAATATCCTTCTATTTTTGAAACAGTCGTTCTGTCACTGAGATGTGATTTAAAGGAGATCACACCTGAAACCATCGAACAATCTAAAATAAAGAAAAACTATCCCCTTTAAACAGACTGGGTGAGCTGCATGAAGATGTGGTCAAAAAACAGGGAAAATGTCAACAACATAAACTTGTTGAATGTTCATAAATATTTATCCTAGCAAATTGTAAACCAATGTTTACCAACAAGAGCCTTCTTTTGTAGGGTTAGGGTGTAGCAGACATCCCAATCCCCCAATGTGGGGATGAGGAGACAGTCAGACTCTTGACCTCGAGATGCTCTTGGGCATTAATGCTACTTTGGTTACATGATCTGTGTAAGGGGGACCTATCTTATGAAACAACTGCTTACTGACTGTTAAAAGATGACTGGGAGAGGAATGAAATCCTCTGCTTTTAACTGTGTAAAAGATGTTAACTGGAAAGCAAGAAATATTTTGATATTTAAATAACATGGAGTTGCTGAAACAACTTTAAGAAAAAGTGTAGTCAAAAATAATGTTTTACAAAAGCCTGTTGGGTTAAAAAAAAAGCAAAAATAAAAAAAACATTAATATGGAAAATACCTAGCCATCTTTTGAAAATGTGTAAATATTAGAAGAGTGATGTTAAGTGAAATGGTATGTTTGCCTTTTTTCTGCTTTGTAAGTGAAAATTGTGCATTTTGTAACGTAAAATTGGAACTTTCGTTACAATAACTGTTTATTTTGGATTTATTTGTAAGAACAAAACCTTGAAAATGAATAAATAAATAGGTTGACCCAGGACGCTGGGTTTTACCGTGTTGTCAGCCAGTTCTGTGTTCATCGTCGATTCTGAAGAGTCTGGATGGTTTTTGGAAATGTTTGCATATCGACTGGTCAGGGATGCTGGGCTGGAGCAACGATTGAACATGATGTCCTTGGAGAACCAGCTGACTGCTCTGCAATCAGCTCATCTGTTGCACCTGGTCACCTGCCTTCCTTCTCCAAGCTCTGATTGAAGCCACCTGCCTCAGTCAGTGACGTCAATCCTCCTGGTCCTACGGAGCTGATGTTCAGGATTCACCTTCTGAAAACGGTCGTGACTCTTTCCTATTTGAACGGCTAAAACTTTTGTCTCTTTTTTTCTATTAAACCCCACTTTTCTCTTATTTCCTTCCAGTTGCTATATAATATCTCGCTTTTATTTTTATTAATCCTCATTCCTGAAGCTGCTATTATCAAGCTTTTCTGTATAGAAGTGTTGTCTGGTAATAAAAAAATGGTTAAATCATCCATGTACATAGTTAATATCTTCACCATAATTCCCTGGAGGAATTATTAATTTAGTCGCTTTATTTTCTCTTATTATGGCTCCATATTTGGCACTCCTCTTCCTCCCTTTTCCGGAGGAAGGAATCTATACATTTCTCTTTTTAATCTCTCCTGGCGACTTCCCCAAATAAATCGAAAGATCAATTTTCTTATCTCTTTCATTATTACGAAAGGTATTGGGAAGGTGGATGCCACAAAGGCTAAAGTCGAAACTACCTCCGTTTTAACTATCAGAACCTTCCCGATGAAGGATGGCTCTCTCTTTCCACTGTAGGAGTTTCCCCTGAATCTTTGACACTTTTTCTTTCCAGTTCTCATATTCCATCTTAGTACCTATTTGAACTCCTAATACTTTTATAGAATTCCTTTTTTCTATAAACCCCCAACTTTTTTTTTCTTCTTTCCAATTGCAGTATAAAATCTCACTCTTATTCTTATTAATTTTCATCCCAGAGGCTCCCGCAAACTTTGTATGCTTTCTTGTATGGATCTATTATTCCTTAGTAATAGCGTAACATAGAGAAGACATCCGACTGCCTGATGCAATAGTTCACACTACAGGATTTTTTTTTACCCCGAACAACAAGAACGTTCTTCGTTCTGAGATTGTCACTAATGTTGTGTGTTACGGTAGATCGTTGTGCCGCTCCGATCTAAATCAAGGATTTGTCCAGACTGGGAGCTAAACGCAGCCTGTTGAATGTGACCGGTAGCCAATCAGAAAGCGCGGATTCTCCTCCTGCTTTCTGAGGGAAAACACGGAGGGAATCCCGAACAACTGACACGGTGCAACCCGAAGTCCAGCAGATATCGGAAACAACGTGAATGTTTATTCAACAGTTCATGCAAAGAAAATATCAATAACTAGGGGAGGAGTTGGAGCGAAATTTCTACCAGAAAACCCGGTAACTTTTCAGCTGTTCTTCGTTAACGTGACATAAATAGGTTATAATGATTTTCATTCAGTCCGGACTGACACTAACCACATGCATTGCAGGTAGATTGTAGTAAGGAATTGATTAATGCCTGGTTTCATAATTAGTGAACTGGACTTATTATTTTGTGTCCATTGGTGGACACAACACGGTTCGATCGAATCGTTACACCGAGGATTTCTGTCGGCTAATGTGTCTCTTAGGTTCTGATAATGGGCCAACAATCCGCGACATAAAATTGTGCAGCGCGCGCCGGGCATTACACTAAGGAAGTAAGGAAGGGAGGGTCAGTGGAGAGCACCGGAGTTGAGCCTTTTTTCATTCAGTGTCATCAACAATAAGAAAAAAAAGCAGGAAGAAACGATATAGCCGAAAATTAAAATGAGGTCGATAGTTTTAATTTATTGTGCGATTAATTGATTTATCGTTCATCGCGACAGGCCTATTTGTGGGTTTTTCCGTCTGAAGTCTGGATTTGAGCAAGTGAAATGCATGCTCAATTGGGTTAAGATCTGGTGATTGACTTGGCCGTTGCAGAATATTCCACTTTTTTGCACTCATGAACTCCTGGGTAGCTTTGGCTGTATGCTTGGGGTCATTGTCCATCTGTACTGTGAAGCGCTGTCCGATCAACTTTGCAGCATTTGGCTGAAAGTATATCCCGGTACACTTCAGAATTCATCCGGCTACTCTTGTCTGCTGTTATGTCATCAATAAACACCAGTGCCATAGAAAGCCATGCATGCCCATGCCATCACGTTGCCTCCACCACGTTTTACTGAGGATGTGGTGTGCCTTGGATCATGTGCCGTTCCCTTTCTTCTCCAAACTTTTTTCTTCCCATCATTCTGGTACAGGTTGATCTTTGTCTCATCTGTCCATAGAATACTTTTCCAGAACTGGGCTGCCTTCTTGAGGTGTTTTTGGGCAAATTTAACTCTGGCCTGTCTATTTTTGGAATTGATGAATGGTTTGCATCTACATGTGAACCCTTTGTATTTGCTTTCGTGGAGTCTTCTCTTTACTGTTGACTTAGAGACAGATACACCGACTTCCCTGAGAGTGTTCTGGACTTCAGTTGATGTTGTGAACGGGTTCTTCTTCACCAAAGAAAGTATGCGGCGATCATCCACCACCGTTGTCTTTCGTGGACGCCCAGGCCTTTTTGAGTTCCCAAGCTCACCAGTGAATTCGTTTTTTCTCAACCTGACTGTTGATTTTGCTGCTCCAAGCATGTCTGCTATCTCTCTGATGGATTTTTTTTCTTTTTTTTCAGCCTCAGGATGTTCTGCTTCACCTCAATTGAGAGCTCCTTTGTCCACATGTTGTCTGATCACAGCAACAGCTTCCAAATGCAAAACCACACACCTGGAATCAACCCCAGACCTTTTAACAACTTACTTGATTACAGGTTAACGAGGGAGACGCCTTCTGAGTTACTTGCAGCCCTTAGAGTCCATTGTCCAATTACTTTTGGTCCCTTGAAAAAGAGGAGGCTATACATTACAGAGCTATTGATTCCTAAGCCCTTTCTCCAATTTGGATGTGGAAACTCTCATATTGCAGCTGGGAGTGTGCACTTTCAGCTCATATTATATATATAATTGTATTTCTGAACATGTTTTTGTCAGCAGCTAAAATAACAAAACTTTACATCTGCTCCTAACAAAGTTACTGGTCTCCAGTTTTTTTATATCAGCTGGATTTCCTTTCTTATACAGCAGTGTGATCATGCCTCGATTCATTTTATCAGGTAATATACCCTTTTCTGATGTCTCCTTATACACCTTCAATAAAGGTTGTTTTAACAAGTCCCAGAAGGTGTGGTAAAATTCTTTGGGCAGGCCATCAAGGCCTGGCGACCTGTTATTTTTCATGCTCTGCATGGCCTTTGTCATTTCCTCCATTGTCAGTTCCTGGTCTAGGATGTCTCTCTCGGTTTGTATTAGCTTATTTTCAAATCTAGACAAAAAAATCAAACTGTGACTCCTCCTGAATTGGTTGATTATTGTATAATTTCTTATAAAAACCATAAATCTCCGCAATGATACTCTAACTGTTGATTAATTCTTCCCCTTTTTCATTCATCAATCATCCGTTGTTTCCCTTTAAAAACTTTCTTAAGAAAATATTTTGTACATTTTTTGTTTTCTTCAATACATTGTATCCTACTCCGAATCAACACTCCTTTGCTTTTTTCGTTCAATGCTGTCATAATTTCTTTTTGTCATGAGTTGGTGGTGTGGTGAGGCGGTGAGGCAGACGCTGGAGGTCCAGGTAGGTGAACGGTGAATATTTAATGCAAAATAGTCCAAAAAACAACAGTCAAACAGTCCGCGGCCAGGCAGCACGGCTGAGCGGAAGCCAGGGCTCACACCTGGCTTCCTGGTGTGAGCCCTGTTTAAGCAGCCCCTAGGCGGCTTAAACAAACGACAAACTAACGAACAAACTGACAGCGTACGACAAGGACCCCACAAACAAAGGACACAGGAGGGATTAAGGGAACAAGACACACCTGGGAGCAATCAAGGGGAAGAGGGGACAACGAGGAGACTCAGGACACAGAAAACTCAGAATTAAACACAGAAAAACACAGAACATGACACATTTTTTAATTTCACAATTTCTTCATTTACCTCCAAAAAAGTGTCTTTTTTGCCACTCTCTTTTCTCCCTTACTATTCTCTTCCCTTCTGCAGAAAAAAGTTTAGGTTCTGTTCTTTATTTCTTCCCACCACTCACCGACAGTGTCGAATAAGGGTTTCAAAGAAATCCATTGCTTAAATTTGTATTTATATTTTTGTACCACTTTTTCATTACTCAAAATAATTGTATTTAATTTCCATACTCCAGCTTTAAACTTTGGGCAATTTTTTTATCTTAAATGACACTGTTAGTTTATGGTGGTCTGAGAAGGGGACTGTATCAATTTTGCATGAAGTTGGCACAATCCTACTAGTTGTCAGCATATAGTAAATTCTGGAGGAAATAAAACCATTTGTCCAGGTGGATCCCGGGTCTCCTGGATAAAGTTCTGAATGCATCCGTAAGTTTATAGTCTTTTATCATATTGTCTAGTGCATATGAACTCGAATCTAACTTGTCTACTGCATTTATTGTTTTCCTTCCAATTCTCTTTTCTAAAATACAATTAAAATCTCCCCCAATAATTGTATGTCTCCTATTACATAAATAGGGCTGAAGGTTCTGTATCATCGTTATTCTTTAAATTTGTAAATCCATAAATATTAATTAGTCTAATTTTACATCCATCTTTGTCTAGGTCCATAAGTAATACTCTTCCTTCTATAACCTCTTCAACTCTCTCCACTTGAAAGGATCGATTATTAAATAGCACTCCCACTCCTGTAGATCTATTTTTGTTATCTCCCGACCACACAGATTGACCATAAACCCATCTTTTCTGAAACTTAGCATAACTGTTCATAAAAGGAATTGCACATTCCTGTAACAGGAAAATATCTCCTCCACTGTTGTGTAAAAATTCGAATACAGTTCGACATTTTACGCTGTCATTCAAACCTCTTGTATGAATTGTAGATATTTGAAGTGACCAAATATTTCCTTTTGAAAAGGTGGGTAATCGGTGGTCTACCAGTATCAGCTAGTTGTCATTAGTCTTTACCTTTTTTCTTTAATATATTCTGCATTTTCCAGATCTCATGCCTTCAGCCACCTTCTCCAGTTCAGCTGCTGTCTGCTCAGGTTCTTTATGTGTATTGTATGCTGATGTTTTTCCATTAACAGTAAATCAGGGGAGAGCGCGAACGCAGTCCCCCACTACCAGAAATTATGCAGTCGAGATTCCCACATTTGGGGAATTCGCAGGGATCAGCACAACCGGAGTGCAATGGCTGAGCCTCACCCTGGGTGAACCAATTTCAATTTTCAATTTTCAATTTTCAATAGATTTTATTTGTTCTTTGCACATGGTATAATACAAGTCACAACAAGCACAAAGACAAGCAATCAGCAAAGGGGAAAAAGTCCTTAAAATAAAACCACAAAAAAGAAAAAAAAAACACATCAACAAACCATCCAAGGAACCTTTCCCTTATCTCATCAATCCTCTAATTACCTCTAATAATTCTGTTGGAATTTTCCATATTAATATTCCCTCTTCTTCCTTTCCCTTTAGTCTCTCCTTTATGGTATAGTCTTTTATCTGGAAGCCGATAATCTTCATTGCCTCTTTCTCTGTTATTTCATATTTTCTGAAGACCCAGATGTTTCTTGCTTTCCAAATTGCCTCCTTGATACAATTAATTAACTGCCACCAGAGTAATTCATTTCTTTCCTGCTTTCCTTTTAAAATCCCATATAGTATTGTTTCATATGTTATTGTTTCCTTGTATAGATTATTCAACCATGGTGTCATTAATAACCATACCCTTTTTTGCAAAATGACATGACCAAAACACGTGCTTAATAGATTCTTCTTCACCACATCTAGGTCTTAAACAGCGAGGGCTTCTTGTACAATTCCTCTTATATAAAAATAATCGTGTTGGTAGGCATTGATGTACAGATTGCCATGCCAAATCCTTGTGTGTATTTAATAATCCCTTATTATTAACATTTTTCCATACACTCTCCACCTCTTCTGTACTTAGCTTTTCAATCATTGTTAATCTGTTCGATGAAGATAATTGTTCCTCCAATGATATTCTTGTGATATTTCCTGGGTCTAAGTCCTTTATATCACTTCCTAACATTTTAACTACTATTTGAAAAAGAGAAGGATAAGTGTCTGAAAAGGGCATTTATGTGTATTGTATGCTGATGTTTTTCCATTAACAGTAAATCAGGGGAGAGCGCGAACGCAGTCCCCCACTACCAGAAATTATGCAGTCGAGATTCCCACATTTGGGGAATTCGCAGGGGTCAGCACAACCGGAGTGCAATGGCTGAGCCTCACCCTGGGTGAACCACCTTCATGATCATGGTATCTCCCCTGCCAGGTAAGTATGAGTTGTTCCTCTCGCTCGCTGGGATGTCTTTCACAGACATACCCACATGACTCACGGTGCCAACACATTTTTGCTTAAAGAAAAACAAAAACTGAAAACTGGATTGCAGTATTACATGAGCTAAAACATACTGGGAAAACCTAGTTAAATAAACCAGGAAAAATGTAAATTTAATGTTTTGATTACCCACAATGCAATGTTGTGTTAGCCTAGCTAACGCTAGCAAACAACTGACACATTTGTACCGTTTTTAACTTCTAGTAAACCCCTAGTAACCAAGCAGGAGATCATGAATCAAATAGACATCCGCCTATTAAAAGCAACTAATTAATAACAGAATGCAAACCAGGAAAATGACGAGATCTAATTATTAAAATACTGTTTGATTACCCACAATGCAATAGCGCATGAGCATAGCTAAAAAGCTAACTCTCAGCTAACAGTTTATTTCTTTTTCACTCTTCTCCAAAGCATAAACAACCCATCAAAGTTAAATTGATTGAAAACATGTGAAACCTTACAATTGAACGCTCCAATGAGCACCATTAAGTCAGAATGAAGAATAAAAAACACACTTTAAAGCATATTTTTAAAATCCACAGGACAACCACTTCCTGTTCTTTGTTTGTCCGATTTCCTGTATGTTGCTGCCACCTGCTGACCAGAGAAGGAAAACCTTTATTTGATTTGTGAAACTTCACTAAAGGGCGATTTCTGTGCTTTTTATGCATCCAGACCAGAACAGATAAGTTCCTGATCCAAGACAACAGCCAGGTCAGACACTAATAGCAGGATATTTAAAACCTAGTTTGTGATTTGTGAGGTTTTTCTTATTAAACTAAGTAAGATCTGCTCTGTATTTAACACCTTTTTCAATGTCAAACCAGGTGAAAATACTCACATTTTATTTTGAGTCTAGTATTTGTTTATAAACATTCAGTTGAGTTGTTTTAAACATCCAACAGAGTAATCATTTATCAAGTATCAATTAACATTTTGTTTCAGTGGGGTGTAACCTTAAAAGTCCTGTTTGTGTTTTTTTGTGCGCTTGTGAGACTCCTTTATGAACAAAGGATCTCTGCTGGAGGATGTGGTCAACCTGACACAGACTTCACACCTGTCTGCAATAACTTAATTATCTCCTAAGGATTAAAGAGCCGGCATGAAACGCCTCTTTAGCTTATTATGAATCTTTCTGGGCAGAATCAAGTCACCACTGCAGGAAAATTCTAGTCTGTTTCTATAGATCTTGCTCCATTTCGTCCCTTGTGATTTTCCAGAAGATGCTATTGGTGACATTGTAGTATCCAGGGTCTTCAGGTCCTCCAGAGAGAACATGGCTGCCGGACTGAGGAGAATCTCATTTGACGATAAGTATCAAAAATTGCACACTTTGTATAAATTAAAGTAGAATAATCTCGACCAGGTTTGAAGAGTCTGGATATGCTAGGTTCTTTCTAATGTGGTTTGGATGCAAAAACATAACTAATGTGGTCAGCCCTTCACAACTTGCACACATTGTTTGAAATAATCAGCCACCAGTGTAGAATAATGTGGTTTGAAAAGTGTTTCTGAGCAGGAACCAGTTTTATTCCCACACAGCTGCAAAAAAAAACAAACAAAAATAAAAAAAAACAATTCTTCTTGAAGCCTAACAAATTAAAGTTAGGAAAATATTATTTTGTGTATTTTACAGTTAGTAGTGAATCATGTAGATCAGGTTTGAAAAGTGTATGTGTTGCCGTTTTGGAGCTGGAGTGTTTCTAATGTGGTCTCAATGCAAAAATAGAAATGATATCTCTTTATTGAAGTTTCACAAATCACACCTGCTTATAAATACTCCGCAATAAGCGTAAAACAAACTGGATGAAAAATGTGAGTAGTTTAGTTTACAAACTAGAACAGAATAAAAGTGCTCAAGGTAGTGAACAATTAGATGGAATCATCCCTGAGAAAACAGGATTAAGTTGCATTAATTACGTTTTTTTTAGCCTGGCAGATGGGAACAACCTTAAAAAAACACCTGGAGCCAACAACAGCGCCGTCTAAATTTAGGTCAAAAGTTGCAACAAAACCTCAAAAATGTTGAAATAATTGCTAAAAAAAAAAACAAAACAAAAAAAAAAACAATGTTACCAACAGGTTTTCCGAATCGAAAGCCAACTTCAGCTTCGTGCCCGTTACAACAGAAATGGCACACATCTCTCTTAGTTGCGGTAAAAGCGCGTGAAAGTCTCAAAGTCAACCATAAATTACTAAAACTTCTTATATGCGACTCCTATTTATTCCTCATTAGTTTTAAGGCACTGACTGGTTGAGGAAAATGACCAAAACTGCTTTTTCCCGAGAAGTTTAGCGGCCTACAAAAACGTATACTAGCGCTTATATTAACATGTGCTTTAAATAAACATATATATTTATAAAAACAGTTAACACTGATATATTTATCTGAATTAATCGTGTTTTTAGCGCTTCGGGCGAGCACGAGCCCCTGAGGAGCAAACATGGCGCCGCGGAGACTCGGCCGTCTCCCGACCTTCGGTCAAAACGTTGGACCAAACCCTGGAAAACGTTCAAATATTTGCCCAAAATGATGTTCCCAACCTACAAATGCTATAAACTCAACTGATAAGACTCACCGGAAAGATTTCACGCCGTCATATAATGTCCTTGCACGGAGTCAAAAGGATTTCTTCGACCTCCTGTGAAATCGTTCCCAATTATGCAAATGAGCCCCGTTCAGGCGGTTGCTGTGTTGCCAGACCGGGGGAATAAAACAAGTAATTCAGGGACGGCGGGCACGTGCAAGCGGTAAATAACAGTTTGAGTTACAAATATCAGTCAAGTGTAAACTTGACATTACCAGAGAAGCAACAGTTGATTTCAAATGCTTTAGTTTTTTTTATAAACGTAATTAAATATTGTATTAATAATTCATAGAAATTAAATGAAGTCCAGAGTCCTATATTTGCTCTTGAAATACACTAATAATCATTAGATGTCGCATTTATTTATTTATTGCAATTTACATTTTCTTTTTCACAAAACCACACCTCTCTTTCAAGCTGTTTGATGCTGGGGATAAAAAAAAATACAAAAATAAAACGAACCCATATATTGATGTCTACAATGACAAAACCTGGCAACCAGACTCTGGCTTCTCTGTTTTTCTCTACAAATAAACTAGCTAATTCTAATAAATTTGGACTTCGTGGTTTTCAGTCTTGCTAGTGTTTTCTGCTTCTTTTTGTGTTAAAAAATATTCATAAAGTAAGATGGGAACATTTTAGTAATTTAAGATTACCTTCATCAGTGGAGCAAAGTGACCTGGTTTAAACCTCAAAATAGCTTTCTTAATGCAGCACTTAGTTTAAAAGCAAAGGAAAAACCTGTAAAAATAAAAGTATTTGACCAAAAAATCAAAATATACCTTGTTCCAAATGCACCAGTGATTGCTCTTGATGCCTACGCTTGCTGTTTATCTTTGGAATAGTCAGAAAAATAAGATTTAATAGTAACTGAAATTATCTTTGCAGTTTTCAGGAATAATGAAATTCCAATTTTCTTTATCATGCAGTTCTAATGACTTTTATTTTTAAGACTAGACCTGCCATGATAAATCTTGCTGGACGCTAAACTGTCCCAGAAGTTATTGTGATAAATAATAATATGGTCATTTCCAAGTAATATAATAGTAATGGCATAATGCAGTTACACACATTTAACACTAGACCTGGGCATTTTAAATGTCCAAAAATAATCGAAACAACCAATGCAATGGATACGAAAGTATGTAAACAAAACTGCCCTTCAAAAAAATGGGGCTAGTTGAGACCAAAGCACAAAACTGAATTCTGTTTTTTTCCTCATGTCTCGCTTTCTACCAATCGTGGAAATGGAAACTATTGAGCTCTTAATTCTTTGTGCATTTAAATGATTTATTATGTGCTTAGCCGTGGGCTTTCAGGCCGTAGAGGGGGCTTAGCACACGACCCTGTGGGACACCAGTTTATTCTTGGGCTACATTCACACTGCAGCATGAAGTGACCCAATTCTGATTTACTTTTTTGACGTAATGTGACCTGTATCTGATCTTTTTATGACAGTTTGAACAACACAACTCGGATGTTTTTTGAATGCAACCCAGGCCACTTAGTAAACCTAACATAATAAATCAAGTATATCCAAAAGTTCAGCTTTTCAATCTTTATTCATCACAAAATAAAAACAAACTTTTGCTGTAATTCTACAAAACGCTACAAGTACAAAAACACTGTCGACATCACCACGAGAACATTTTTCAATAAAAACGTCATCAAGAACACTGGATATTAAAGACATTTCATGAGCAAAACGGACTCAATATAAAGTAAAATCTGAAGTCAGATGTTTGTTCCTGAGTCAAGAAAATTAAAAGAGATAAAATGAACACACCGTACCTTGTTAAATATCTCTTCCTAATACAAAAGCATCATGCAGCTGTATCTCTAAAATAATAGAGCATAAAAACCTGTGAGAAGACCGTAAACAAACCACGTTGTGCAATTCTTATTTTAAAGCATCCTGAAATGTGATCGACCATCTCATAAAAAGACATAGATCCATCAAGCATGGTTTTTTTTTTTCTGTTTTTGTACCATTTAACAGAAAATCCAGTGAGCAGATTTTACATTCAGTTTCTCCTCCGGGAAATTTGTAACACCGGCTTTAGAGGTGAGATGATGCAATCGAAGCCTCAAGTTTGAAATGAGAGATTAAATCCGCAGCACAGATTCAAACAATAACTCGGATGAAGTCTGAATAATGATCATATTCAGGCGCAGCAGCTACATGTCCTCACAAAAGGAGTCTGTAAACTGTTCAGCTCGGACTGAGATGATTTAATTTCAAGCAACATTCTGCAGCTCTGCTGTCAGTGCCGCCCCTCCGACGTCGGCTCGATCAAGGGGCAAAGCTGGAGTCACTGTATGGTTTTGTAGTGGTTTCTTTCTATCTTTTTATTTTAACCCACCACATCTGAAATATACGGAAGAGGATTAGGGCCACTGAAAAAGAAAAGAATTCGGACTTTTAACTCAGAATTCTGAGATTAAAATCAGAATTTTTTTCTCAGAATTCTGAGATTAAAATCAGAAGTGTGTTATTTTTTTTTCCCAGCAGCTCTAATCCTCTTCTGTAGAAATACAACCAAAAGTTAAGACAATAAACAGCAAAATTCTGAAATCAAAGCAAAGCAAGTCCTTTTTTGTTCGCTTCAGTTTCAAGTTTGTTCAAGAATGAAAGGAAAAAAAAAAAGAAGTCAGCTCCATATTGGTGAATCCAGACATTGAGAACGTCTTTGTGGATCCATCATGAGTCGAGGGCTCCAGCCAATCACATCACTCGCTGACGAAGAGTCCTGCCCTCTGCGGTTTTGCTGCCTGTCTCGTCGATTCCTGTCAGCAATGGACGGAGCTCTGGAAAAAAAAAAATTAACATGATGAAGTCAAAATGATGCGTATTCATCACTACTTTAGCCTGGCTGCATATTTGTTTATTAGACACTTTTTATCTATTGTTATAATGCCTGTAAAATATCGATCACACATTGATAATAAAGGCATCTCATATCATCTGTTGAATTTGATCTATCAATTGTTTCTATTTTAAGAAATGGATAAAATGGAAATTGTTCTAAATTCAACATCTAAAGACAGAAATTAGATTACAACCGCTGTCATTTTCAGAGTAAACTGTTTAGAAAAATCTAATCTAAACACTTTTGGATTATAATTGATCAACTATTTGCTACAACTGATTTTATAGCAGTGGACCGATAAAGATTTCCAGTATTCTCGTGTTCTAAACTTGACAGGTATGATCCAGCGCTCACCTTGCATCTCCGTTTCTGTCTTGGTGTCGTTCGGACGGCTCACGTTGTTCTTTGCAGGTTTGTTGTCATTGGCGACAGGTCCTGATCCCGAAGCCAAGCCGCCGTCCGATTTGGCTTCAGGTTCCGGGGCCTTCTTCGCATCCACGGTGTCCATCTTCACCAGGCAGAGCGTCTGCAGCAGCCCCACGGTGTCAAAGTTTTCTCCGGCGCACTCGCCTCGCTTCTTCAGCATCTCCAACACCTGCGGATGGAAACAGACGAGTTACAAAAAATGACAAAGTTTTAATTAATGAGCAGTTCATACCAGTCGACGCTAATAATTATTGATTAGTTGTTTTAAATATCTGAAATATGGGCCAACTTCTGACATAACCGTTCTTGCTTTATCCATAAGTTTCCTCTCAAGCTGTTTTCTCCTGTCACTCCACCTTAATCTTTTTTATTTTTAAGCAGTCTTAAGGCACAGTGACTCCGGCTTCCTCCCACAGTCCAAAAACACGACTGTTGGGTTAATTAGTCTCTCTAAATTCTCCCTAGGTGTGTGTGTGCGTGGTTGTTTGCCCTGTATGTCTCTGTGTTGCCCTGCGGCAGACCAGCGACCTGTCCAGGTTGACCCCGCCTCTCACCCGGAACGTTAACTGGAGATAAACACCAGCACCTCCAGACCCCATTAGGGACAAGGGCGTCAGAAAATGGATGGATGGATTGATGAGGCACAGTGGTAAAACTTGAAACTGCTGCTGTGCAAGTAGGCAGGTTGTTGCTTGGTAACCAAAGAGTGAGTAAGTTGCTAGGTAACCAAAGAGCGAGTCAGTTAGCTGATTCCGCCTCTGCCTACATTCTCCAGAATGTAGTGCGGTTCTGGATCGAGGTTCATTGAAATTATTGAACAGCCTATCAGATGTATTATCAATTGATTGACATTGTTTAACGTGATATATGTGGACCCAACTGCTTTCTTCAAATCAAACAAAGAGGTTGTCAAAAGTTTGTGGAGCAAAAATGTTCATTTCTGCTGCCATTGCGTTAAAGGTAATAAATGTTTCCAGAGGTCATGAAAGGTCAACCAGCCTCCCACCCTTTTATAAAAACCAAAATAAAGTAATATCATCTAATGGAAGGGAATACAGTCTAAATTTTTGCTGCACAAATGTAGCAAAGTTGAATCAAACACCAATTTTGTTTTCATTTTGTAAATGTGGGTGGCTACTTGACCTTTGACCTAAATTTTCATTTTTAAAGTGATAGTGGCACACAGACCTGTCACAATAACAAATTTTGCTGAATGATAAATTGTCCCAGAAACAACAATAATAATGTTGTATTATTGAATAACACTGCAGTAATGACAGTTACTGGAAAATATTTTAAATAATAAAAAAAATAACTGAAATCATAAATGAAATTATGATACATCTGTAGATAAAACTGCTGTTTATTTGATATTAAATCATAATTTTATTTATCAAGTGATTATTTTATCGTGGAAGATTTAGTGGCACATATGACGATCGCAGCAGAGTTGATAAACACCAATTTCTTTTGATTTCACGATGCTAGAGGGGCGTCTTCACTGTTACTGATTTAATATTCAGGCTTAGTTTATTAAATAATTCGTCAATACAGCACAGATACCACTTTATCTAGAAAACCGGGGCTAAAAATGTAAAATAGCTTCAGAGTTTCCATCTAGTGTCCTCTCTACTCTGTACAGGAAGCAAACACACCTTCATGTACTTGTATGACTTCAGCTCGCTGAGGTTCTCCTCCAGGTAGAGAAGGTACAGCGAGAGGTCGTCCCATTGGCCGCCGGGAGTGGGCAGGACGCTCACGGTGGGAAGCGACTGGTAGGTCTCCAGGAAGAGGGCGTATCCGTGGCAGAAGAGCGGGCGGAGGCTGGCGTAGATCACCACCGGGATCAGAGCGATGAACATGGCCAGGTTGACAGCACTGGACACAAACAATGAAGAGACAGAGAGAGCAGAAGATGGGTTATAAACCTGATGAGGCTCCCAAACTTTTACGCTTCATTTGCGTTTTTATATTTCAAAATGGAACCGCACAAAGTACATTTATTATCCCACACTGGTCTCTGTTTGGACCGTTTCTCTCTCCTGTTTTAGCTTTTCAATGCCCTCGCAATCGCCGCAATCTTTTTTATTCTTATGGGTGGTATGGAGTGCGGTTTGTGATCTAATTTATAATATCTATATCTCTATATATCTACATAAACACCAGTGATGTGCGATCGGGGGAGGTCTATTGAGAACATTTGGAGTTTCTTCAAGCTCAAGATCTGAGGGTGGGATGCAGTTCGTATCAAAACAGCAGGTTTTCTGACATCCTGCAAAGAAATTCAAGCAGAAACTTTCCACAAACTCGCAAGTTCAATGGATGCAAGAATTGTGCAGGTGATATCAAAGAAGGAGTCCTATGTTAACGTAAATTTTCTTTAAAACCAATAACCACTTGAATATCTTTGTTTATCTATGGCTCTGCTTAAGGATGGCCAGTGGCGCCCTCTTCTGAATGGAGGCCAAACTACAATACTGAAACTAAACAAAAATGATCACTTAATTGATTTGGATTAATAAACCACTAATTAACACGATTAATTAAAATGACTAATGTCCGTTTAGACGTAGTTTTAGTGTTGAAGTTTAGCCACCATCCAGCAGGAGGTACTGCTAGTGATCTTTAAGCGCTGCAGATGCAAAGTTACCTGAGCAGAGAGAAGACTCCCACCGCGATGAGTTTACACTGAACCTTCTCTGGGATGCTGGTGTCGTTAACGAGAAGGCCGACCCGTAGCAGGCAGCTGAACTCGTCTGTGATGGAGGCCAGGTGGAGGTAGTAGCCCAGGTAGAGGCAGGCACAGAGCAGCGTGACCAGAGTCAGGCCGCGGCACAGCAGGTAGTAGGACAGCAGCACCCGGGAGCAGCGCTTGGTCATCAGGAACTTCTCCACCAGCGGGTAGTTGAAGCAACCCTCCGTGGGGTCGCTGGCCAGAGAGCAGGGAAAAGTTTAAATAAATTGTTTACGCTGAGAATTACAGTGGCGTATTAGGACGTTGTAGATAAACAAAAAAGTAACACATTTCCACAAAAACAAAAAAGAAATTTTGAGATTAGGCTCAGAAATGTCCAGAAAATAAAAATCGACTTTTGAAATTTCCAAATTTTTCTGAGTTTGCTGTTCAGCAACTTTCCCCTTTTCTAACTCAGAAATGTTCTTCTTGTTTCTAGAAAATTTTGTGTGGAAATTTACTCCTTCTTATTAATCTAGAATGGCCCTAGTACACTGATGTAAAAAAAAAAAACATTTTATTGTTGTCCTCTGCAGATCATTAACATTTATTACCTTGTCTTAAACTCTCACTCACTTCTAAACAATATAATAAATATTTAATTTCAGTGAATCACTCCTTGTCTGTGGAAGATAAAGTCACAAATTTTCACTTTCAGCAGCTTAAAACTGGCAGGTCTTGCAAGATTTGAGAACTACAAAAGTGATGTAGCTTAAAGAATATAACAAGTTATGAATAAATTTTTGACAAGTAGAAGGTTTTTACTTAAACTAACTTGCAAGTTATTGGAGATTGTTTTAAGTCAATAATATTGATTAAATATTATAAAAACATTGAATATGTATCCTCCAGCAAATCTTTTCATTTAAAAATGGGAAAAATGTCTTGTTACCAATGAAATAATATTTCAGTGGAATTAGTTTTTCCTCAGTATTAAGGAGTTATTTACTTAAACCAAACTCCTCTATCTTGCTGAAAAGTTATTTGCAAGTTAGTTTTGTCTTACTTGCAAATGTATTAAGATAATTAAAGAAGAAACTAGACCAAAAATACCTGTTTTTTCAGTGTATATGTTGGGCTACCATTAAACAAGACACAGCCTTCCTCTGTCAGAGTTTATCTTCCTTTTTAATGCTTTTCAAACACCAGACATTTGGGGTTTTAATAATAAAATGGTGCTATTTATTACGATTCCTCTTTTGTCCTAGAGTTAGAAGTAAAAAATGTGAGCAGCTTCAGCTGCAGCAGTGTTTTGTGTGATCCCTCAGCATACCTGTCTGAGGTCCGCAGTCCGGAGGTCGTCAAGCGTTTGGCCAGAGTGACGGCGCGGTTGTAGCACCGATCCAGCTCCTCCATGATGAAGGCGAGGTCCGACTGCAGGAGCGGCGCTGCGGAAAACCTCCAGAACAAGGCGGGGGAGTACATCAGCACCGCCACCAGCAGCAGGATGTAGGGGAAGAACTGGAGAGACGGGGTGAGGAGGAACGGTTAACGGTGACCCGCTTCGGTCGAGCAGAACGTTTGACCCACAGATGACCCAACCTGATGTGGAGGGGACAGAGAATGAGCTGAAGAGGTAACTGTCAACCGTTGTATTCGGGCGAATGTCCACTAAAATTTTTATTTTTTAGTTTAATCTGAAGCAGCTCGATAACACATGCGTATCACACAATCCTGAATATTATCACCGAAATGTTACGTTTAATGCTAATGAATGCACTAGGGCAGAAACATTCGTCGGATTAATTGATAATTGAAATAATAGTAAATTAATTTTGATCGATTAATCATTAACTGCAGTATATAGTCTCAATAAAAGGCCATTTGCGGATGGAACAACACACTCAAAGGAGTAATTAAACCAAAACTGTGTGAAACCAACAGCCTCCGCTCTACTCCTACACCACGAATCACTCTACTGTCTCCTGATGTTTAAAAGGAAGAAACTTAAATTAAATACTGAAGAAATAAACTCCAAACATAAAGCAGTGAGATTAAAGTGCAAACCAGTTACAAAAAAAAAAAAAGTTTAGAGTATGAGTAAAATATTACAAAAACATGTTCAGCCTGAACTTGTTTTCATATAAATATAAATTCCTCATGACACCAGTAAGAACAAACAGGAATGTGAAAACACCCGTCTGAATGCCTGTTATTAGAAACTTCTCTGACACACCCGTGAATTAATTTAGTACAACAAAAGCAGAATAAGTCACTGCTTTCCGATGGGCAAATTATACAACCTGATGTGAGATCTTATAGTTTGAGAAAAAAAATTGATACAATTTGAAATATTTTTCATTTTGAAAACCAAAAACCCTCAGTGTTTTTATTTGAATTGGAGAATGTTGGAGAATAAAATATTACCGAGTGTTTTGGTTTAGTTTTCAGTGCAAACATCTTATTATGCTTGAAAAAAGACGAAACTAACTTAAGAGTAACATTTTAGCCAGAAATAGGAGGTTGTTTCATGTCATTAATCACATAATATTTATTTTTCCAAGAGCACTAGTCTCACTGGAAAATTATTTAAGACATTTTCCCCATAAGTCACATTATCTGACAATGGAACTAGAACTTTCTTACCGTTACATATAAGGCAGTTAGTTTTTTTTATTTCAGTGTACAAAAATATTTCCAACCAGTAAGATTTTGTTTTTGCAGTGCTCGAAAAAAAAATTGAAAAACATGCCACACTTTTCAAACTTTTAGTTATGCGCTACTTTTGTTTTGGTCTCTGACATAAACATCCAACCCAATCTGACCAAACCACCTCAACTGACTCCTCTGAAGGCTCTGATGTGACCAAAGTAAAAAAGTTTTAATGGTGTAACTATTTTTGCAAGGCTACATGGAGACATTTTCAGGGTGTGTGTGTGTGCATGTGTGTGTGTGTGTGTGTGTGTACCAGGTTTTCACGTCCTTATGGGAATCCCTTTCTGTCTACAATGTGGAGTTATAGGGACCATTACTCCTTGTGGAGACATTTTCTTGGTCCCCAGGAAGGAAATTGTTTTTGGGTTAGTAGTTAGTTATGGTTTTAGAGTAAAGGTTAAGATAAAGATTGGGTATGTGATGGTTAGGTTTAGGCTGTAGAAATTACTGGAAGTCAATGTGAAGTCCCCACAAGTGATGAAAACACTTCTGGGATGTGTGCGCGTATGTGTGTGCGTGTGTGCGTGTGTGTTTACCTTGTGCAGCCCCAGAACCAGAGTGTATTTGTGAACAGCTGCCCAGCAGTACGAATCCACATAACCTGCCTGCTTCCAGGAGAAGTTGGTGGGAGAAAAACAACTGATCTGAGTACCTGAAATGAAAAACAAAGTAGTTCCTGCTTCACTAACAGCTGCTTAAAAATAAGAAATAACAGAGTGAAGTGGTGAAAATTGTGGATGAGAGTTAAAATCACACCAGTTATTAGTAATTTAAAACAAATCAATATGTACCGATATGAAACACTTATATCATGATATGTTTTCAGCCATATTGACATTATCAACATCAATATATTAGTAAATATGTACCATTTTGTGCCTAAACAAAATCCTAAAACTCAAAATTTTTATTTTTTTAACTGTTTGCTATAAGTAAAATGCGATAGACACAATTTGTTCCCATTTCTTCAGCTGAATCTAAGACAGATCAGCTGATGATTCTTCATTTTGCCCGGCTAGAAGCAGATAATCTGGATTTTTACTGGATTAGCTCTGGTCTGACTCACCAACTGAGACCTCCTGAGCGAAGGCCAGGGAGATGAAGAGGAGGGGCAGCCCCACAGCCACACAGGTCACCATCTTGTCCGCGACCAGCTCCGTTCGGATGTTCTGGTAACGAGCCTGGTTTGGCTCCTTCAGCCGAAAGTCGCTGAACACATACTCTGTAGCAACGTGAGCGATGGCCATCTCTCCTTTCTAGACTTTTCTGCACAAAAAACATCCGATTTATCACGACCCAGCCGGCTGAACTAATTCCCTCTGGATTTACACTGAAAAAACACAAAATCATGACCAAGTATTTCTGTTCTAGATTCTAATGCACATATCTTAGTATGCTTGAAATAGAACAAAACTTACAAGCAACTTTTCGGCAACTTTTTAGCTTTTTCTAAGTCAGTAATTCCTTCATATTGATGAATATAAAGGAAAAAAGTTCTAGTCGCACTGGCAGATTATTTTACTTATGGAAAAAAATGTATTTGCCAGTTATTATTAAGTTATTATTCATCAATATTTAGGAATTATATATTTAAAATAAGCTCCTATAACTTGCTGGAAAGTTTCTTGTAATTTGGTTTTGTCTTATTTAAAGAGAAATAAGATATTCACACTAGAAACATATCCAAAATACTTGGCAAGATTTTGTATTTTTGCATTAAATTCTCTTATATCAGTAGTTAGATAACATGTTAGATAATCAGCAGGTGGAGCATATCAACATTTTGTAAAATTCTGTTTGTTTTCTTAAAGCTTACGCATCGTTCATAAAATGTTTACACTTTGGGATCATATGTCTGACTGGGTCTGACTAATAAAGCCACACTAGCCAGTTTCTCACCACAATATTCCTAAAGTTTGGTCTGAATTGTGCAAAACATAAAAGACGTCTTGTGTTCGTTTTAAAGAGATACAGCTTCAAAACTACCAAAAAAATGTTTTTATACTTTTAAAGTGGCATTTAATTTTTATGGGTTTCATTCCTGGACCTGTTTTCTGTAATAACTGGCCTCAGATGGGCAGAAGGTGATAAATGGATGGATAGTTTAAGCACTAAAACTAATTGACAGTTCTCACCAGACATTTATAAATCCATATAAAAATGTGTGATGGAAATAATAGTTATGTATTTTCATTTTCTCCTTTAAAATATGTTAAACAGGTGTATTTTCTCACCTGTCGCTGTCAGAAGAAAAGAAGGTAGGGGTCCTACAAGAAAACATAAAAAAAAACTATTAATATTCCCAAAAGTCCCAAGAGTGGCCAGTGGTTTCCCTCAATAACATTCCAGTTAGGCAATTTAATGGGTTTAAGTGGTGAAACATGAATCCAGGCTAAAAACAACCCGTGACTGAAGCATCAACAGGCTGCTTTGTTTACATGCAATATCTTTGGTAAGAAGCACATTTAAAAAATAGATGTAAAATATTACTTCTTTATATATATATATACTCATAAAAAATAACATTTTAAGACAAAGGCCTGGTTTGGACGTCGGAACTATACTCACTAATCCAATTTCATACAACTTTGTGATTTTAAAAAAGAAATTAGAAAAAAAACAACAACTTACCAATACTGAGTGTCTTATGTAAAGATTAAAGAATCATTGTTGTGGTTTTCAGAAGCCTTTCGCTTCAAAAAGTTGGATTTAGCTTGGTCTGTTTTCCAGGTCAGAGCAATGCGGCAGCGCGGCGCGTCTCAGACAAGAACAACAATAACTTTCGAAACCACCGTCTTCCTGTAAGGCTGCGAACTCCTTCCGCCAGTCTTATACGGCAGTTGCGTTCACGGACACACCGAAAATATGGTTTTGACGTCACCATGACGCGTTTACAGCAACTCGGTCATTTATAATGTGAGCTACAAATTATTTTTCTTTTACAAAAGAGAAAAAAAAAAATATTTAATTGATTGATTAATAATAAAAAAAGAAAAAGTTTAAATTGTATTATTCATCTAATAATTTTATTTCAATGTTATCTGAGTTAGAAATCAGGTTTTAAACTTTGAACAAATGTCAATAATAATAATAATAATAGTGGATTATTATTATTAAAACTTATGAATCATTGAAGACTAAGATTTAAGACTAACAATGACTGACAAAAATTAACTATGCACTAAAATTTTGCAAAGAAATTAATTGATTGATTGAATTAATTAATTTCTTGATTAAGAGCTGATAATCAAGAAATTATCTTAACTTTTAGGGTAGTTATAATAACTAGAAAAGCTGCAGAGGAAAGCCTCAAATTAATTCCTTCAAATTCAAGTCAAGTCAAAGTTTATTTACATGGCACTTTTACGACATTCTCTCTGACCAAAGTGCTTTACAACTATCACGGCCTCACAGGTCGACAAATGATAAAACAAAGAATAAAATTACGTTTGTTAAAAAATAATAAGATAATTATAAAATCGGCAGAAAATACCATAATACTGATGATAATAAACATATGAATAAAAACCAAGACAAGCTAAATTTGTCTTGGAAAGCAATAATTTCCCATAAACTCGAATCAGTGAAATACGAATATCCGCCTTTTTAAAATAATTTAACTCGGTAATCATAATTAGCGAGTAGTTGAAGCAAAAATTTAAATTTTTTTCTCTGTATTTCTATTTCTTACAGTCCCTAAATGTAGCATACTGTTAGTCAGTGACTGCCTTCCCATAAAACATGCCAACATCTGGCTTTATTGAGTTTAACTGGAAATATTTCGTAAATGCATTTTCATGCGCTGTCCACACGTACAACAGGATGTAGATGGAATCTGTGAACATGTGGGGCCACTAAGTTCCGAGTGGAAATATCTGAGGAATGAAAACCAAAACCATTATGTTGTTGATGTTAGTCGCGATGAATTCTGGGCATTTCTCGCTGTGCCCTCTGTGGTCCTCCCAAACTTCTCTGAGCCTCAATCAAGTTCGAAAAAATCACCACGCTCTTCCCGGAAGTTTCGAAGTTGGATTTCGAAATAAAGCTCCAAAAAGTACCTCTGATTTGTTATGATTAGTTCAAGAAAAATACAAAAAAAAAGGAGTGTTGTTTATAGTTTAAAAGCAGGTCAACATTATTAACAAAGCCTAAAATTTAGGAAATAATTGTGGTTTTAATTTTAAGTCAGCCAAACATATGTGTTTTTGTGTAAGAAAATAAAAAAAAATCAACAATTAATCATTGGATATATTTTCTTAGAACAAAATATTCTAAATTATAGTAAAAAGAAAAAACAATTCATCCAGTGTCAAGTTTGTCCTGATCTACATACCAGTTTTACAGTAAGGTTGTTCAGGTTATGCTTCCTTTCCTGTCATAGCTGCTTTGTTTTAATATATTTGTGTTGTCCTTACTATGGTTCGGAAATTGTGTTTTTTGGTTTTGTAAAGATGTTGTTTTGTTAAAAACATTTTATCTCGACAGTTTGCACTTTTTCAAAACAAAAAAGCTCAACATAACAACCCCAATAGAAAAACTAAATCAATGCCTTGTTTTGAATGATCCAATTTTCCAGTGTGATAGAAAAGAAGTGCCTTCTTTTCTATCACACTTATTTGATCTTTATTCATTTTAATTTGTTACTTTATGTAGCTTCTTAAATATTATTAAATATCATTTAATTTTAGCCACCTATTATCGGGTGTTATTTTGAAAGTACATTCCGGAAGTTTCTCTGATTTCCGTTGTTTAGTTTTACACCGGTAGATCCTCCATTGCCTTTCCATTCATTTCATTCGCGCACAGTCGCATCCGAGTGGCGAACCCTCCCCTCACATTTCTCTCTCCGCCTGGAAAGATGGCTGCTCCGGCGGTGGCGAGAAGCTCCGGCCCGCCGCTTTGCCCGAGCTTCGCGGAGGTATGTTCGTTCCTGGAGCGCTACGGAGCAGCGTTGGACCTCCCCGAGCTGACTTTCCCGCAGATGGAGAGGTATCTGCGTGACACGACGGCAGGTGAGCGCTCGGTAGCGGTTGGCAAAAAGAAGTGGTGGGAAGCTGCGACACTGGAAGCCGAAGGGGCCAGTACCACCACTGGTACCTTCATCATCGTGATGTTGTTGGACTCCGTTGGAAAATGTGGTTTTGTCTCTGAACCCGACAGAGCAGCGTCACCGCCGGGTGTTTAGCGTTTAACGGGGCCGTTATTTTACCAGGGACGGCCCGGGTCGAAGCCAGTTTTCCAGGGCAGTCTGACAGTTTTACCCCGAGTTTTGTGAGGTGTCGTTCAGGTTAAACTTTGGGGGGAAACGGGCACACTGGGGAGCACAACATGTGGCGCCATGTTTTTCTCGGTCCATTTAGTGAGGAGCGGTGGGTAATGTTGTCAGAGCCGACAGATTGATCTATTAAAGTTGGACTGGGAGCCATGATGCAGCTCCGCCGAGTGACCACACACAGCCAACCGGTTAGCTCCGGAGCCTTGTCAGGTGTAATTTTTCACCGGCCTTGTCTCGCAGGCAGTTGAACCACATGAAAACAACCGTTCCCGGTGTGTTGCGCGGCAACTGCTCACCACGGTCGGCATTTTATTGTGGCTGTCAGACCCCAAAGAGCCATGTTCGTTCGGAACATTGGATGTTATTTTCTGGAAGAGGGGTAAAGTGGCAGTCAATTTGCGCCTGCGCACTAGCCTCTGGCTAGCAAGCTAGCTGGATTTCTCTCGAATATTTGTAAAATGCGTTTTTAGAGGTTTGTAGTTGTTTTACAAAACCACAGTTAGTTAGAAAGTCCTTATTCAGAGTCACACATACATGTGGATGTTCGCCCTAATAGTTTTGGCTCTCAATCTAAGCTAATAAACTGAGAAATTAGACTACGGGTTAGCGTGTCATTAGAGAAATCTGGAATTTCCTGACATTTTAAATGTTCCGTGACATCCTCACAACAGACCACCCATAGTAGCCTTTTAATTTTATGTTGTTTAATTTTGTTTTTAAGTAACGTCGTACCTTTTGTTACTATTACTGTCAAAGTAAGAATAGTAGATCTGTGTATAATAACATTAATCTAAAGACAAATAATACAAATATTTATCCTAAAGAAATCTCAAAATAAACTACCTACACAACAAAATATGTAATAATAATTTAGTATAACCTGTAATAAGCCAATCACAAAGCATAAAATTGCTTCACAAATGTACATGATGTTCATTTTTCCTTATTTTAATTTTCAGAATTGAAAATATTTATATTCTGGATGCTTGAAAACTGAAGTCATAATCTTGGACGCATTCTTATCCAGTAAAGTTGATTCAGATTCTGATGCATTCTAACATTTAAAGTGATAATTACGTAAAACAGTGATTCTCAAGCATTTCAGATGAAGGACTACATCACTAAACAACGAGCTTTTTAAGTCACCAGACTGTCAAGATGTTTTAAAACAGAACAAGATCTGGGCTTATTATTGTATGTTGTTTTGCCACATAAGATTGAAACAATAATAACAACAACAACAACAACAAACCTTTTACCCATTAATAAACAAGGAGCTCACCTGAAGTCAAATTCATTGTTAGCTTCTGCAATAAATAGTATATTAGCACTTCTGGCAGCTTGTATTCAGTATATCTCTGCACGATAAATGCATAGATAGCTTTTATATGCAAATATGTTTGTTTAGTAATTTAATGGGTACAAGTTTCCTCTTTAGAGCTGGATGAAAAGAAACTTCAATAGTCACCAGCATTTAATGTCAGGTCTCTGTGTCTTGGTTCGATGTTTTTTTGGGGGCTGTAAAAATGCTCCATTCTTTTGTTTAGGCATTTTATCTCTAAATTACAATTATTTTGGGTCATATAAGTTGTCAAAACTTGTTTACAAACCCTCCTCATCATAGATCACTGAGTACAATTGAAAGCAGGTAAAGTACCAGTGGAGTTTCTTGAAAACATTGGATATAAAGTAACAAATCCTGTCCTTGTTGGATGTAGCAGTCGACACGGAGCAGCACATTAATCTAGGATTTTGATAACCTTGAGTTAAAATAACATGGCTTAATGGCATTTAAAAACACATGCTGAAAAATGCTATTATTGAAACTGTAGAAGAAAGTGTAAAACTGATTTATTTTGTTTATATTCATGTTTTATGCTAGTTTCTTTGCTAAAAGTAGTTTTCAGGTGTTTAGTAACTAGTAGAAATATAACAAACTGATAATATCTGGTTAGTTAGTCTGGTATCTGCTCAGGATTGTCTGCCGTTTGTTAAAGAGAAGCCACTTGTAGCTTACTAACTGTAAAGTGAAAAGTGGTTTCCACATCAATTCATTTTATTAATCTAGTGCCAAACAACAATAAATATGATCTTTTCAAGACAATCAGATTGAATTAAAATACAGAAATATTAAACTAGATGAATTCAATCTCTTGAAAATATAAAAATTTAGATTGCATTCTTTACAATTTAACTAGTTACAAATCATTGGGATCAAATTCTGTCAATTGCTTTAAGATCTAACTTATAACACCAAAGCAACAGCTTGGAGACGCAGCGTTTTCAGCAATCTCTTGTTCTGTACAAGCTTGTGGTAACAGTGGAAAGAAACAACTCTATTTCAACTCATACTTGCCTCAAATCCTTATATTTTGCAATATTTATTCATTAAAAGAAAAAAAAAGATTTTGTTTGCTCTTAGCAGGAGTTTTTTCATGTTCAGTAGATTTTAAGCAGTTTCTTTTCTTGTGTTTGCTTTGCAGTTCCCAAGCCGTTGGTGGAGCTCCATGTGAAGCTGCTCAGAAAGCTGGGGAGGTCCGTGACCACAGACCGCTGGGAAAAATACCTGGCTAAGGTGGGAAGATCGCGCATGTGTTTTCATTTAACTCTTTTTTTTGATGTCACCAGACAGTTTGTGTTAACTGTGTGGGAATCACTGCAAACAATACTCTTCTCAAAACCAGATAAAACGCATAGAAAACAAGATGTACTTTGTATCAGGAGTGCAACTAACAAATATTTTAAAAATCAAATATTCTGGTGATTAATCAGATAAAAACTTAAACTTAAATTACAAACAAACAATTTATTTATAAAATGAGTAAATAAATATTCTATTGCCTAAAGTACAATAACAGCATTCGTTTAGTGAATGCTTGACCATTTGGAGCAAAAGCTGCATCTGCAGCAACATGTGAAAAACTCTTTCTGCTCAGCATCAATGCAGTTTTTTGGATTATCTTATTAATGAGTGGATTGGAAAAGGTGAGATAGAAGATATTTTATTTTTTACAGAACTTTTTTTGTTTTTCTTAAATGGAAAATGTATATATTTTTGTAAAGTTCTGGTCTAATTACTGCTCTGAAAATGTTCAGAGAAAATGCCCTTTTCAGTCTATTTACTTCAGTTAACTTTTAATTTATTACTAAATTAGTTGACAATTATTTCAATAACCGATTAATCACGTTCAATCCGATTAATCGCCTCAGCTCTACTTTTTATTAATATTCAGGAATTGTTCACTTTAAAGAAGTTCCTGTATCTTCCTGAAAAGCTACTTGTAATTTGTTTTGTTTCAAGAGTATCCAGATAATTTATTTACTCTATAAACTAAAATACTTGGTGAGATTTTGTGATTCAGTTCAGACATGACTGACATGTTGTTGTGTTGTTTAGGTTTGCCAGGAGCTGAACAACACGTGGGCCTGGGAGCTGGAGCAGAAAGGTTACCAGGAGATGTCGATGGAGTGCAAGTCAAGCATCCTCAAGGTGATATGTCTTTACAGTCCTTTGAAGTAGATTATATTAGTTATCAATTATCGTATTTTTCAGACTATCAGCCGCTACTTTTCCCCCACGCTTTGCACCATGCAGCTTGGTTATATATGTACGTTTCAGGGTTTGTTTGTTTTTTTTAAAATTTAGGTACGGCTTACAGTAAGGTGCGCTCTATAGTCCGGAAAGTACAGTAATCAGTCAATTATTTTGACTGATTAACTGATTACTAGCCGATTAATCGGCTAGAACAAATTGCCACATTCTGCTGATTTTTCATTTAGATCTTTTATTTTAATTTTTTATGCATTAAATGATTAAAATAAACAATTTAATTCCTTTCTTAAATAAGAAAATAAGTGTTTTATAGCCTAAAATGCAATAATGTAGCATTTTTTAGTAAATGATTAATCATTTGCTGCAGAGTATGCCTCTGCTGTGAAAAAAATGTGAAAACTAAACATGAATACAGTGTTGATTATTTTTTAGATTATCTGATTAATAATTGCATAAAAATTGAGATTTTTATTTTATTTTCTTTTACAAAATTTGAACCAAGTTGAGCTAAAACTACTAGAGGATTTCTGGGTGGAACAGATTTTTTCATCTTAATTGCAAAATGTACTTATTGTTTGTGCAGTTTTGGTTTAATATCTGGGTGTTTTTTATGCAAATTTCCTTTGAATGTACCCTTCAGTTAATGATTAAACAATTACTAAATTAGTTGATTATTATTTGAATAGTCAATTGATCACAATTAATCGTTTAAGTCCTACTTTAAAGTCTCAAGTATATGCGGTTAAATATTTACTGTAAGCTGCTTTTCATTCCTTAGTATCTGTGTGAGTGTCAGTTCGACGACAACCTGAAGTTCAAGATGGTGGTCAACGACGAGGACCCCGAGAAGATGCGTCTGCAGCCCGTCGGTCGGGACCAGCAGGGACTGATGTACTGGCTCCAGCTGGACCAGGAGCAAAACATCCGGCTCTACACGGAGGAGCAGGACGATCTGGACGGATCCACCTGGAAGTGCATCGTCCGGACCCGGAACGACCTGGCCGAAGCTCTGGAGCTGCTGAAGGCTCAGATTGAGTTTGATAGGAGTCAGGATCAGGACCAAAACCAGAACCATCCTGGATCCAGGAGCGCCAGCCCTGCAGAAAGAGACACGGGGAAAGCAGAGAGTAACTATCCAGACAATGTCTCTGTTATTGAAAGTTTCACATAAAAAGTGGAAAAAATGCTAAAAATGTTGTTTAATTGTAAGTAAACAGTTTAAGCTGTTATGTTTAATCATCTATTAAAATAAGTAAATTTGTTGGATTACAGTTCAAATTGATAAACACTCATTATATTAAGGCACCAACTAACAATTATTTCACTAATCAAGCATTTTATTGATTATTCTCATGATTAATTGGATTTAAAAAACTGTCACATTCAGAAGATTTTCAACCACTTAATCCTATTCGATACAATATTAAAAATGCAAATTAACAAGTCATTAAACTCCTAAATAAGAAAAAGAGTTGTCTGCATCATCAGCATTTTGTTTGTGAACATTTGATCATTTGTATCAAAGGATGCACCTGCAGATAAACAATAGGAAAAACTTAACATCAACGCAGTGTAGAAATGATTGGTTGACAATATTTTGAGTTTATCGATTAATTGGATAACAAAAGGTGCTCAATAGGAGATTTAGCTTTATGCCATATCTTTACAGACAAATGAATTTTCCTTTTTACGGTAATCTTAAATGTAAATATTTTTGTACAGTTTTGGCTGCAAAAAAGGGAAATGCTCTTTTTTTGAGTGTATATTTCAGTTAATGATTAATCAGTTTAATAAATTAGTTGGTGATGAATTAATCATCTGATTAATTTTATTAGATTGTATTAAAATGACTTAAATGAGATTCAGGTCATGTAATTTGGGTATTTTCTGGTTTGGGATCCACAGCGAATGAAGACGATGGAATCAACAGCGTCAAAGTCCCCAAAGCTTCAGAGGAAGAAAACGACAACAAGACGACCAACCCAGTGACAGAAAAGACGCAAAGTGAGCTTTTAATTTTTGTTGCTTATGAGTAACTTTGGGTTGTCTTGTCAAAAATCACATTTTAACTCTAAATTTACCAGTTTCACATTGTTTATCTTTAGTTTGCAGTAAAGGTTAGACTCCACCTGAAAATCACAAACTTTAACCAAGTTTTTTGTCTAGTTTGTAGTGATAATATTTTAGTTTACTTTAAATAAGGCAAAACTAACTTTACAGTGAGATTTAGGAGCTTGTTTAAAGTGAATAACTCCTTGAAATCTAACTTTGTCCCATTTTATCACATTATAATCTCAAACTTTAAAGTGTTTTATTGGGATTTTATCTGATAAACCAGCACAAACTAATACATATTCGTGAACTCAGAGAAAAAGTGTACAAGCTTATAGAAACTCCTATAATCCTCTTCCATTTCCCTGCATAATAAAGCATGGCCGCAGCATGATACTGCCACCACCATGTTGGACCATAGAGATTGTGTTATTAGCAGGATGTAGAGACAGTATTTCCCATAATTTAACTCCATTTATCTAAAGAACAAAATTCTTCCACCAAAATGAATCCAATTGGCTTCTAGTTTCTTGACTAAAAAGGCATTCCCGCAGCATGACACTGGCACCACCGTGTCTTATTATTGTGTCATTAGGAGGGTGTAGAGGCAGCATTTTGCATAATTTTCGCTCCATATACAGAAAGAAATCTAATAGGCTTTTATTTTCAGCTTTAAAAAATGTTCCCCACAGCATTATGCTGCCACCACCATGCCTTACCATATAGATGGTGTCATTAGCAAGATGAAGAGACAGAATTTTACTTAATTTTGCTTCATTTATTCAAAATATTCCAATTAGCTAACAGCATCCCCACAACATGATCCTGCCACCATCTAAAGAACTTTAATAGTCAGACTAATATGCTCCTTAACTGAACTTTCAGTTCAGCTTAATGCCTCAGAGGTTGAAACACAGTAACTAGGAAAGTTTTGAAAAACTTAAACTTACTTTCTCAAGGCACTGTGTCAAGATGTTTCTCTGTGTGGTTCACTCCTGTTTACTGTTCTGCAGTAATAAAGGAAGAAGAGGTAAAGCAGGAAAACACTGAACCCAAGATGGAGGAGAAGACGGCTGCCTTCGATAACCGCGTCAGCACCATCACCGCCATCAAATCTGAGCCCAGGGACGCAGACGGACCTAAAAACGCCGTGTCCGTCCTCATCGCGCCCGGCGCCGCTCTGATGAAGCTGAACAAGGAAGACGAAGCGGAGAGGGCCGCCGTCCGGAGCAACCAGCAGGCGAAAATACCACTGAAGAAGAGGGACCTGAAGCTGGCTGGATGCTTCCAGACCAACCACCTGAACAACGCCAGCAGCAGCAGCAGCATCATCGTCTGCAACCCCTCCGTGATCAACAGCAAGGACTGTCGGGGGAGAGACGGGAAGCCGATCAACTCGTTAGAACTGCAAGGAAGCCCGGCGTCCTGTCTGCAGCAAGTCATCCCCTCCATTCAGGAGCTGATCAATGGGAGAGCGCCTCACCTGCCTCCCAGAGACGGCCATAACGGCGTCATCGGTCAGGTCGGAGTCATCGGTCACGTCGGCGTCATCCGCAGCCCATCTGAGCTCCACAGAGCTCCGGAGGAAAACGGGCCGAAGTCGGAACCAAGCGGCGTGAAGGCTGGAGAGGAAGTGAGCCGGCAGTCGGTTCTGGTCAGGAAGGGGCCGCCTGAGCAAGACGCCGCCGCCGCCGCCACACTTCCTGCTCATCCAGTCCTACCGCTAACGAACCAGAAGCCGGATCTTACAGAGAGAAAAGGAGAATCTGTTGGTTTCTCCTCTCAGATGACGGTAAATCAGAACAACAAGACGCCAGAGAAAATGGACCAGGCTGACCAAAGCGGTCAACAGGAGGAGAACCGAAAAGTCAAAGAGGAACCTGGAATAAACTCAGGTAGGGCTGCAGCTAACGATTATTAATTTATTTCAAACTGACAAAAGGTTAAAACAGGAAAAGAAAAACAAAACAAATTATTCACTTATTGAGGTGATTTTACGTAAGTTCTAAAAGGAGCTGGAAGAAGATCTGATGATTTCCTGCCCCTCTCATCCTCATCAACCTATAAACATTTAAATCTCCCCACATTGGATGAGATTTAAAAATCACATTCTCAACCTTCAATGTAATATTATTTTTACATTTTTAATTTGAACAAAAGCGTTCCTGGACTTTGAGACACCCGTTTTCCAATAAGATCCTTTATTGAACAGTTTTTTTTATTTGTACTTTGTCTAATCTCCTCATTTAATTCTTTCCACAAATCTACCCCACAGACTGATTACTTTAGTGACTGATTATTCTATCAATTAATCAGATAGAAATTGGCACATTCCGTTTTTTAACCTCTTCAATAGGACTGCACCGATTTCAGCGTTCTGGCCGATCATCAAAAAGTAAATATCAACTCATCACCAATCTCCCAAAATCAATAACGTTGGGGCTGATTAATTTGTGCACCCCTTCTCTTAAACATTTTTTAGTACAATTTTAGAAATTAGGGCTGTCATATGATTAAGTTTTAAAAATCTGATTAAAGCTTCAGAATGTAACTTTTATACAGAATATTATTTTTACATATTAGTTGAAACTGTCACTAAGTTTGGGCAGTATTGGCAGATAGTCTGTGAAAAGAGCGACTGCAGTCTGAACAAATGCAACGCTCCCAGTCTTAGCGCTGTCAATCATCCTCATGTTGTTGCTGCTAAATGTGCTGCAATGAAACAACTTACCATTACAGGAAAACTCTTTGTCTGTTGTCATGAGTGGTTATGTTAAATAGCCTTAGCATTCATGACAAGCGATGCTACCTGCAGGGTAGCAGAAAACACGGAGAGTGATTGACAGCACTAAGATTCTCCTCCTGTTTCTGATTGGTTGCTTCTTGTTAGTCCATGAGAAGCTTTTTTTTTCCACAAATTATCCATGTCAGGCTAAATAGTATCACGACATGGTGACAGTTTCAACAAGAATGTAAGATATATGTAGTTTTTCAAAGTTAAAATATTTAATGTGTAATTTATTGCTGAGCAAGTGAAAATAAAAATAAAAAATTGTAAGTTTCAAGTTAGAAAAACAACATGACCCCTGAATATTTTCAGCTTTGGGATTCTGACTCATTAAATTTCTCTTTTTAAATAAAATGTAAACATTTTATTGCCAAAAATGCCATAATATAGATTTTCTTCATGGAATTAAACCAAATGAAGCTAAAACTATGCTACATAGTGATGTGTCTTATTTAAATGCAACATATAGATACGTTGTGGTTTAATTACTGCTCTGAATATGTTGTTTTTTTTAGCAAATGGCTCTTTTTGAGTCTCTATGCTCCAGTTAGCGATTAATCGATTGCTAAATGAGTTGATGATTATTTCTATAATCAATTAATAACAATTAATTTGATTAATCGTTTCAGCGTTAATCTCAGGAGCGTCTGGAAAAGGAGACTCTGAACCTCAAAAAGCAGAAAAGCTGAATAAGATGATCCAGCAGGAACAAGGGGTGAACGGCGGGCTGGTCAGCGTCGTCAAACTTAAGAAGATCGGGTTTGTTTCGGAACAGAAGAGGGTTCCACTGGAGGAAGCGTCTTCCGAACTCCAGAAAGAAGGAATCCGCCTGAAGATCAAGATCCCACCGCACCGGAGAAACAAGTTACGGAGAAAAGAAGGAAAGGAGGAGTTGAAAACCCGAGAGGGGCAGAAGGAAGGGAGGCCGCTGAGGAGATCTGCAAGGATCTGCAGGTAGGATAAAATCACGAAGAAGTCAAAATCTCCTGCTGCGGCTGGTTGTCACTAAACGTCCCTCATATATGCACCTTTTTTCTTGAAGATCATCTGCTTTGCCAAACTGCAGGCCAAGCTCGAAGGCGGCAGAGAGCCAGAGAAAGAAGCCGCAAAAGAAACAGATGGCGCCTGCCAGAACGAGGGATGAAGAAGAGGCGGATGAGGAAGAGGACGATGAGGAGCAGAGCTCACCTTCGACAAAGAACCAAAAACACGAACCCGCTGGAAAATTTAGCAAGCGAAGGGTAACCCCTCTATTGCAGAAGAAAATTTAATGTACCAATCTTTTAGATACCTTTTGGTTTTCTTTGCTCTGGTGGGCATTTTTTAAAATGGCCGCCATCTTTGTAGTGGAGAATGTATGTTTGCACTAAATTTTGCAGTAGTTATTGCCAATGGTGGGGAAACAGTTAAGTTCACTAACCACTAATTTGCTAAAAAAGAGTCTTAGCTGTGCTAATGATAAACCGCTAAGGGACGTACCGATGGCAGTTTTCTGGCCGATCCCTGCTTACCTTCCGATTCTGATTTTGGTCGATACCAATATTTTTTCCTCTGAAATGTTGCTCAATATAGCAAGAAAGTTGCTGAATTGGCACCAGCTACTGCTAACTTTAAACATGCAGACGTGACGTGGTTGGGCCCATCATTTAATTGTTGCTTTTTATTCATATTTCTGTTGCATCTTTTCAGGGTAAACGAAGGCACGGGCGACCACGATGGACCAACGTTCGCCCCAAGAGACACAAACCAAATGAGGAGGAGGAAGACGAGGAAGGCGGGTGGAAGAAACGAGGAGAGGAGGAGAAAGAAGGAAGTGCCTCAGAAGAGGAGTTGAGTAAATCAGAGGAGATTCCCACTGAGGATGCCTGCACTCACTGTGGCCTGCCCAACCACCCCGAACTGGTACAAACTCACACGTTTTTCTTTTTGGGAAATAAGAAATCGACTTACAACTCATTTTAATCTAATGATGTAAAATTAGTCCCATTGATTAACTAATAAGGTCTCCTTGGAGACCTTTTTTTGTACTGTTGTAATTTGGCCGCCATCCAGCAGGGGGAGTTGCTGGTCATCCTTAAACATAGCCGTTAATAGAAGATGGCGGAGACATGCTAGAACAGTAAAGAGAAACGGTCCAATTTGGGGTGGAAAATACACTTTATGCGTTTTTTTTTTTTATATAAACTCTCGGCTAGATCTTTAAGTTGAGTTTCACCTTCACTCAGTCGAGCTGCGTGTCGGAGCAACGTCAATTTCTCTTTCAAAAATAACTGATGTGCTATGAAAGCAAGGATGTTAAGATGATGGGAACAACATGGCCACAATAAGCAAGGTCGATTTTGATGTCTGTCGTGAGATGAGGCAAAGTTTTAACATTCCTTCAGGAGGAACCGCACTTACTTATGTAAAACTTATGCACTTATGTAGGGATGTCTCTGTTTATGGGAAATTAAGCATTTAACATTTTTCCGTCTTTTATTTTCCCATTCAGCAATTTGTGAGGTTGCTGTTTTATGATTTATAAATATGTCTTACATTTAATAACATGAGAAAATCACAGTTTTCTGTTTATTCGGTCAATTTTTAATACAGCCGACACAAAATAATGTTAACATTGTGGCGTAATCGATGTATATATTTCACACCTAAATGTATACTTTTATTGTGAAGGGGAGAAGGTGAGGTGAGAAGACGCCAATGGTTGTACTTCAATCTATTTTTGGTTTTGAGTGGAAGACTATTAATCAACTTTACATTAATTAATTAATCGGTAATTTGTTTTCCTAAAGGAAATGACAGAAACTAATATCTCAGTGCAGAGACGCTCCAGTTTGTCAGTTTGGTTAATGGACTCCGTTTGTGAAGCACTTTGTTATACTTTTTCCGTGCTGATCAGAATCCTGATCAGTTTCCTTGCACAACATTTCAGACGAATGAAGAAAGATGAAACCAGCAACATTCAAAGTGAATAACTGGTCTGTCTCCACCGCAGCTGCCCTGAGGTTCGGCGCCGGTAGCTCAGATCCTGTTAGATTAGGAATGTAAAGCCTTCGGGGATCACTGGTTTTAAAAAAACAGCACATTGTGTTCTGCTGTTTTTCGCAGTATCACAGTCAATAAGCCCAACATCTGAGCCTCATTCAGTTCTGTCTACTATCTTTTAATGTTAAAGTCAAATAAATCTGAAGTTTTAGACTTTGAGCTTAAATATGCGAGTTTGTAAAATAAGTAGTAAGTTGTGTTTACTTCTTATTAATTCTGGCATTCTCTAAGAGTTGAGTAAAACTTGCAGTTTTAGGTTGCCAATTAAAAAATCTGAAAGAATTATTTCCCAGGGTTCTTAGCGGCAGGTTTTTGTATCTTGTGTGAGGGAGATGAAAGCGTTATCAGGCCAAATGTTTATTTTAGGGTAGGCCTGTCACAGTAAACAATAAACCAATAAATCACATGATGAATTAAAACGAGTTCAATAATTTTCATTTGAATTATTTCTTGTTTTTCTGTCAAAAACTGGATGATAAAGTTTTCAGTCTGGTGCCTTTTTTTAAGGACAATTTTGTGTACAGAGACGTTACAATTCATTTTATTTGTTTTTTCTGTTGTTTTGTTTATTTATTTTGGATATTTAAATGTCTCCCAATTCCAGAGCTGAATATTTGTTAGAAATGATTGTTTATTGATCGTAGCGAATGTGATCTTGTCTTATGATGTCATTACTATATAATTTGAAAATGGTCTGAAAATGACAATATTATCATTTATCGCAATAACTTCTTGGACAATTTATTGTCCAGCATCGTCTATCTTAAAATAGTTATTTTAACTTCCATAATGTTGAGAATTATTTGGTTTAAATTCCAGTTTTAACTTTATAACAACTCACGTTTATGAGTTTTTAGAAATTAAAGAAAAATCTTAAGACTTTTTCTTGTTGCTAAATCGACTTGGTGAACTTTAATTTCTGAGATAAAAATATTTAGTTGGATTCCTTTTTAAAGGCAGCAGGTGGATTTTCATTTTCAAGTTAAACCGTTTTACAGTGAAGACGCTGTTGCAGGGTAAGACTTCCCACCAGCAGAAACTCCTGAATCAAAAACATCAAAACATTTGCTTTTAAATCATGAAAAACTTTCCCGTTGGTGCCATCTGCAGGGTTTGTGTTGAGTTTTCTCAGCAGTGTGTCATTCCAGTGCATTTCTCCATGCGTTTGTGTGTTTTTTGCTCAGATCCTGCTGTGCGACTCGTGCGATCGAGGATACCACACCGCCTGTCTGCGGCCGCCGCTCATGCTGATCCCAGATGGAGAATGGTTCTGTCCACCTTGCCAACATGTGAGCTGGAAATATTTACAAACACATTACATGTTTACGGTTCTGATCAGTCAGAAAAATTATGATCTCATACAAATTTTGTGATTCATTTATATTGTTTTGTTTCATCTATTAATGGGTCAAATTTCGTTTTATTTTAAATGTAAGTCATGTTTGATGTACAGCATTTTAATAACAACTGAAGGCAACATAATTACTAATTAATATTGTCCCACAAAAATGGAACTATGTGCCTGTAAAACACTCAATATTCCCCATTTAGAAAGACTGGTTCAAGAAAATTACAGAAAACCTTGAGCATCATTTGCATGAGCTTCTTCAGTCAGAGGCCTCGTCATAACTGCTGTAACATGGACTGCTACAGCACCAACAACGCAGAGAGAAATTATATAAAATGAGATACAACAACAAAAAATGCTTTCATCCACTCAAACAAACAAATTTAAAGTTCTAGTTTTATTCTTATTATTAAGTTCTGTTTGTTGTTCAAATTGTTGAGGCTGATGGTTTAGTAAATTAACTTTTGAGTCTAAAAGATCTTTTTTTGTTCAAAATGCCTTTCATTCAAAACTTTTTGTTCATTTTAAACTGGAAATCAATTGGATAAACTGGTTTTTAAAAAATGCTATAATTACAGTTTTGTGTTGTATAATTTTCTCACTGTAAATTTTCTGATGCAGCTCCAGCAAGTCCTTGTTAAGGTTCATGTTTTCGGTTTTCTAATTAGCAGTTTTACCCTCATTTGACCACAAACTGACGGTTGGACTCAGGAGATCGGATGAATTGATCTGTTTGTATCTGCATGTATTGTTCTTGTAGAAGATGCTGTGTGAGAAACTGGAGGAGCAGCTGCAGAACCTGGACAGCGCTCTGAAGAAGAAAGAACGGGCAGAGCGACGGTAAGCCAGCAAAATATCATTGTTTTTTAGCATCTTTATTTATTTGTAAATGGCACTGAAGGTAAAGTTTTGTGTGGCACTTGGATGTAGTTTATGTATGATTTACTCCAGCAAAAGGACCTGATGCAGACGTGTTTTGTTTTGTGTGCATATTTTCAATAACAAATGTATATCTTAGATAATTTATTTTAGGCACAAAACATGTATTTTTTGTCAAAGTGAGCAGAGCCACAACTGTCCAACTTTTTACCCAAAAACAGACTTTTTAACACCCGACAATTAAAATGGGCTAAATGCAGTTCATTCAGTTCTCGCTTTTGTTGCTGGAATAAACTAAAATTAATTTCTTGACCAACAAGTTATGAAACTGTTCAACTTTTGAGATGCTTTTTCAGACTTTTTAAATTAAAATGCATGTTTATTTGTTCCTGAGCAAGTAAAAAGAAAATAACTTGCTAAGAGAATTATTTACCACTGTGTATTATTTTGTTTCTATTGTTACATTTGTGTAGTCTGTTATATAAATTTGAAAAATGGAAATAATAGAGATAAAAAATACATAGTTTTGCATTTTTAGCTGCAGAAAAATACAAAATTTTGATCTATTGTGCAAAAAGTTTGAACACCGCTGACAAAATCAGTTCTTAACGTTTTCCTTCGCTCCAGGAGGGAACGGCTTGTTTACGTCGGCATCAGTGTGGAGAACATCATTCCCGTAAGTCCGGTTCTGCCACGTTAAATCTGTGCACTGCAAAAATCTTACCAAGTGTTTCTTGTACGATTCTTGTGCAAATATTTTATTACACGTGAAATAAGACAAACTTTGTAACTTTTCAGCAAGACATTGGAGCTTGTTTTCAGTCAGTAATTCCTTAATATGAATGGAAAGTATTAATATTCCACTGCTCTGTTGCCTAGCAACCCCAGCCGCGCCCAGCCCGTAACCTAGCAACGCAGTTCTAGTTCCACTGGTTCCAATTTACTTTAAATTGTTAGTTTCATCTCACGACAACATTTGCATTAGAAACTGGACCAGAAATACTTGGTAAGGTTCCGGGTTCTACCTGTGCTCTCTTACACATCGAGAGGATTTTTCTTTAGAGGATTTTGTTCGCAGTCATTTGTTTCGTTTCTTAGGAGGGAGATGTGGAAGAGGAGGAGGAAGAGGAGGAAGAGAAATCTACCAAGAAAAAAGATCCAAAAAAGACCAAAAACCTGGGGAGGAGATCAACCAGGACCAGGAAACACATCAGCTACAGGTGGGGGCAGGTTCGGTTTGCTTTCTGTGACCCGTAACGAAGGAAGGTTAAACTCTGGTTCTGGTGCAGGTTTGATGATTTTGATGACGCCATTGATGAGGCCATAGAGGAGGACATCAGGGATCTCTGCAGTGGTGAGAATATCTGAGCGTTATTTAGTACTTAGACACCCTTTGTCACAACATTACCACAAACCTTGGGTCTGAACTTTGACTAGGCCATTCGAACTCTGCTGTCCTGCTAGAATGTGAGCCCTAGTCTCAAGTTTCTTTCTGCAGCATTTGTTCTATTTTACCTCAATCACTCCTGTCTGTGGAGGAGTATTAGAGCCTTTATATGAAAGAATTGAAAAAGTTAAATTACGGGAACAAAGTCATAATATTGTGAAAGAAAAGTTGGAATGATACAAGAACAAAGTCCTAATGTGATGAGAATAAAGACATAAAATTACAAGAATAGAGTTTTACAAATTACGAGAACAGTCATAAAATTTATTTTTGTAGTTAATAGTTGATGGCGTAGCATTTCCCCAATAAGCAATTTCCCCTTGGGGATCAATAAAGTATATTCTATTCTATTCAAAATTATTTTGATTTTCTAATACTCCATTGTACCCATAGACTCTGACTGACTAACTTATACCTGCTGAATAAGAGGATGGTTGTGCAGGAGGCTCCACTTCTGCTTTTCAAAGATGTACGGTTGTATAATGGAGCGTCTGTTTTCACATGTGAGTGGAAACATTGAGTTGAGGGCTTTGCCAGCGGCGGCTTATTTGGATTTAAAGGAACATGAGGTCCAAAAACAGTAGAATAGGCAGAAATGGGCAGAATAAAGAATAAATTATTTTTGCAAAAACTGTCTTGTGTAGACCAGAGCCACATGCTGACCTGCTGAAGGAACCATAATGGGTCATCTTTCCCAGCTCTGTGTTGGTCCTTAATATAAAATGCCAATGAAATACTTCAGGTTTGTGGTTGTATTGTGACCGAGTTCTTAATGTAGCTAAACTTTGAGTTTCTTTATTTGAACTTTTACTGGGTTTCAGGAGCAGAAACGGGGAAAGAGATCCCCTCCGTTCTGTCCGAGGGCGTGAAGGAGAACCAGCGGCCAATCAGAACCCAGAGCCGCACCGTCAGGAACAAAAAGAGACGGCGGCTGAACGACCTGGAGAGCGACAGCACGGCGATAGAGAGCGAAGAAGAGTTCATGCTCAGCAACAGGTCGCCATCACGGTTTTATCCCTCCTCCTCCTCGCTGACGTTCGTCTGATTCCTTCTGATTTTCATCCTGCAGCTCGGAGGAAGAAGAATTCGCCGCTTCGGGTGCCGACGACGGTGAGGAGGACGAGGAAGACGCAGGCAGCGACGGCGGCAGCTGGGACAGAGGCGCGCGTCCCAAACGGGGCGCGAGAGGGACGCCTAAATTCAAACCCAGGAGGCCCCAACGCCGCGGCAGGAAACGGCGGCGGAGGCGGTCCAGCGAGGAGGAGGAAGAGACGGATGTAGAGATGGGTGGGTGCCATCACTTCTTCTTCTCCTTCTTTTTAATTCAGTTTCTATCATTAGCGTTTGTTAAAGCTGCTTAATGAAGCTTTAAAATCATGAGTCAGCATAAGTTTAGGAATTAAACTTTGAGAACATTGATTTGTTCTCATCATAAGAAATTATTAGGGTTAAAACGATTAATCAGAATAATCAGATTAATTCGATTAAAAAAGATTTTTTAACAGTTTTTCACAAAACATTTGCAGAAATGAGAAAATAAAATGATGCAAACATCAAAATAAACAGTTTTCAACTTAATGATGATTAAAAAATATATAAATATTATTGATACTTGTCGTTTTGTTATGGAAGTTTAATTCAGGATTTATTCCATGCAGGAAGTAAACAAAGAAACGTTTAAAATGTTTTACAGCCCCTGCAGAACCAATGATCCAGAACGCCTAATGAGGTTAAAACAAATCCCAGAATCCTGAATGATTCCCGTCATGAACTTTATCGTCTACTTTGTGCTTTTTGTTCAACAGATTCGGATCGGTTCAGCGACATGACGGACAGCGATGCAGACAGGAAGAGGCGGGGCCTGAGGCGGGGCCAGCGCCAGCAGGTGAACTACCGCGAAACATCGGAGTCGTCCGACAACTCCAGGACGTCGGCGAAAAGGCAGCCGGTGAAACGCCGTGGCCGACCGCGAAAGGAGCATTTCTCCAGCGACTACAGCGACGGTTGGCGACGCTTCTCAGTTCTTCTGTTTTCATTACAGTTTAGTTTTGCTTTGACTTTTTGTTTGTCTAATTCGTTTAGTTCTAAAGAGTGTTTTTGCTTGTTTTCATTAGTTCCTATTAATCAAAAATGGTTTAGTTTTAGTTTAGTTTTTATTAGTGTTTGGGTAAATATAGTGTTATGTTCGTTTCCATATTTTCTGTTTTCAGTTTCCGCTTCCTCGAGAGATTCTGAGGACGATGACGACGACGATGTCGATGAGGAGGAAGATGGCCGGCGGAGAGTCGACAAGAGAAGAAGAAGAGCGGAGGAGGAGGACCTCCGGAGCGGCAGGACGAGAAAGAAGCGGAAAAGATACGAGGATGAGGAGGACGAGGAAGGAGGGCGGCGGCTGAAGAGGAGGCAGCTGAGGAGGGAGGATGATGATGATGATGATGGGAGGAGGAGGAGGAGGACGGAGAGAGACGAAGAGGATCCGGAGCGGATGGGCCGGGGGAAGAGGAGGGAGATGCTTTCGCAGCAGCGCCGCAAACTCCTCGCTCAGATGCTGAAGAAACGCCGGCCGTCCACCGACGAAGACGAGTCCGACTCGGACGATTCCCAGTCTTCATCGGGAGACGACCGGCCGATCCGCAAGAGACTCAACCGCATCGACTCCGACGACGACTCCGACGAGAGACGCGTCGATTCGGACGACGAAGACGAAGGACAGAAGAGGAAGAAGTCGGAGCACAAAAGCGATGGCGGCGCTCAGGAAAAGGGGCGGAGCCTGTCTCCGTCAAACAGACACCAGGCCTCCAGAGACGCTGAGAGACGGGAGAGACACAACGGCCCCACGCATCCCGCCGAAGACGAGGAGGAGGAGGAAGAGGAGGAGGATGATGAAGGCCAGTCGGACTCCTTGAACTCTGCCCAGAACAGCCCGCGGTCATGATGGCCGACTCTGTAAATAAATCTCCAATGTTTTTATTTTCCTCTCAACCTCCATCACTTCTCTGCTTCTCATTCTTCTTCTGTGGTGGAGCGCTACAATCCCAAACGCCTCCGACCTCCACAAACGGATCGGGGCGGCGCCGCAGCAGCGCGCCCGCCCGGCGGAGCGGGAAACCCGGAGTCGGTTCATCGTAGCAGAAACCTCCAGCTGGCGTCGGATCGAACTCTTTACAGCGAGGTGACGACCAAAATCCTCCAAAATAAAACTGAAAAGAGGAGAAAAAACCCCGAAAAGCTTATAGGAAATTGTGATTAATTATTAGGATTTGGTATTTTATTGGCTAAGTTTAAAAATGTATATATATAGTAGATTTAAAGTAATGAGAACTACTGTTTTATGTATTTTTTTATTTCACGCCCACCTTGTTTTTTTGTATTTGTACCTCTTTCACTTTTTCACGTTTTGTCACGTTTGCCACAAACATCAGTGAAGTTTTTTTTTTCTTTGATAGACCAGCATTTTCTTCAGAACAAAAATCTGGAAAGTGTGGCATGCCTTTGCATTAGGCAACACATTTGAAAGACACATTTTTCACTGCAAAAACACAAAATCTTAGCAAGTAATTTCAATCTAGTTTCTAGTTGCAAATATCTTAGTTCACATAAAGTAAAACATGACTAAATTACAAGTCACTTTTCTGCAAAATGTAGGAGGTTCTCTTAAGTAAATAATTTCTTAATTATATTTCACTAATAACATTAGAAAAATGTTTTGATAAAAGTGAAATAATCTGCTTGTACGTTTTCATCACTATTAGAGAATTATTGATTTTAATGAAGCTCCTAAATCTTGCAGAAAAGTTACTTGTAACTTAGTTTTGTCTTATTTTAAGTGAAGATATTTGCATTAGAAACTTGACCAAAAATACTGGCTAAGATTTTAGGGTTTTTACAGTGTAGTTAGCAATTAGGCTAACTACAAAGCGATTAAACTCTCTTCTTTTGTATAAAATAAAACGGACCGAGAGTCGGGATGCTTTAGCATTAGCATTAGCAATTGAACCTCTTAATATGTTTATCCAGAAAAAACATTTGTTCCATATTTCCATACATCACAGTTATTTGGGTCAGGAGAACGTTTCCAGGAATTTTCACATTAAATTAGCATCTTTATAAATTAAAACTAAAAATATCTGGCTATAAAATTACTACTTTTTAAAATCAGTTCATGACCTAAATATTGAGACTAGGATGTTATCTGACAGTAAGATATCTAAGATGGAAAAAATGCCAGAATGAAGTGGTGAATTTATATTTTTCAAAGTAAGTTTTTTCTGGATCAGAACTCCATTTACCAAATTTTTCACTTTATCATATCAGAGGATATCCCAGATTAAGAAATATAAATTTATACCTTCTAATCGGAAAAAAAAAATTTCCCTTGAAAATTTACAACTTTTTGACACAAAGTTGTTTCTTGTGAATAGGTTGTGATTGTATGATGGATTTATAGGGCGAAGCAAAGAAATTTTAAAAAATACAACAGTAAAGTTGTAGTATTATGACTTTACTATCAAAATATTGATGTTTTTTTCCTCATTACAATTTTATTCTTCTATTATTTCCACTTTAATCTTATACAGCTTTATCTATGTACTACTGTTTTATCTTATGAAATAAAACAGTAATATTACAACTCAAAATATTGACTTTATTTTCTCATACTTTGACTTTATTATCAATATTCCTGTCTTAGTATTTCTGTTAGAACAATAATGTCATCAGTTTGACTCTGATGTCTTTGAAGAGTTTTTCCTTTTTAATGTTTACACTGACAGAAACCAGAAACAGAGAGAAGCGCATTTTCCCAATACAAACTTTTGACGCCACATTTGCGCAAATGAAGATATGAAAGCAATAATAAGAATTTAAAAGAGTAAATTTGTGTACATTTTCAGAAAATTAGAGGAGATTTTCTCAGATTGAAAAGTTACAAATTTGCTAAAAATAAAATCTATTTTTACACTAACTTTGCATTGATCCGTCACAGAAAACAACAATAAAATCATTGATGTTTGTGGTTCTAAAGTGACAGAAATCTTGAGAAAGTTAAAAGTGTTGTCAATACTTTTTGCAAAGCACTGTTTAATTGCTATATTTTATTTGTTAAAACTCAATTATACAGCAAATATATCCCCCCTTATCCACTTCATTTCATTTAAAACGTTTGGATTCAGTGTTTTTCAGTTTCCGGCTTCTTATTTTCACCAATCGTAGACCTGGAGGTCCATGTTTGCTGTACATACTGTCTGTAAGCTGTTCTTTGTAAGATAATAGATGTCCTGTTTAGTCTTCTTGTAAAATATAGTGTTATATTTTATATAAGAAGGTGAGGAGGAGGGATGCTGCTGCTGCGAGCGCTGAGTTTAGATCGATCGGCTTTCAGCAGTTTGCTTGTTTTCTTTGAGAATCTGCCGTGGAAAAAAAAAAACGTGCTCTCAGAAAAAAAAAAATAAGACACACATTAGATGATTACTTTTTATTTTTGTGTGTTTGGAGCCTGAAAGAGCTGAACACTACTTTAACACTTAGCTACTTGTCTTTTTATAGGTTTTTAACATTTCATGTCCTGATGGAAGGAATAAAACTTTAAAAAACCTGATTATTTATCTCCTAACATGTTGGAGATGAACTAAGATGGGTTTTAGAAGTTGTGCTGTCGACAGGAAGAGATGCTGTTAGAAACAGTTATTAATAATCACAGATGTAATTTTCTACGTTGCCTTTTATGAAACAAAGTGAGGGTGAAAACTTACACTACGTACTTCTATTCTAGCATACAGTATACAAGTAGAAGTACAAACATTATTCGTTGTTACCTTCATTTCAGCGCAACAAATTGTCCGGAGGACATTTTTCTTCCTCGTTGGTATATTTGCATGTTTCTTTCTGGTCATTGCTCCTCCCACAGAGCTGAGAAAAACCTGAAAAATATTTTTTAACATGGTCAGCGGCTACGTATGACTGTATATTAGGGTCATTATTGATAGAAAATTAAAACCAATAATAATGAAGATTAAATCTCCAAAGAAATTCAGAAATGTTGACATAAATTTCAGAAGTTTTCTGGAAGAAAATCTGAGATTTCTTAGCTCCAAAGTCTGCAAATATTAACTGACAAATTTGAAATTTTATCTTAGAAATTTTAAAGAATGAGGAAAAGAGCTCAAAACGTGAAAATTTGTCTAATTTTTAGAAAAGCAAATTTCTGAGCTCAAAAAGTCAAATTTGCTAAAAAGAAAAAAAAAAAGCTCAGATTTTCTAGAAAAAAAATTATGTTATCACAAAGGTGAAAATTCACATTTTCTGTCTTTCAAAAGTGAAAACAGTTTCAACTTTTGGAGCTCAAAAAATTTTAATTTTTTCTTGAAATTTTCTAAAATGAATTTTTGTGTTCTTGCAAATTTACTCCTTTTTTCTGTCAACTGGCCCTAACAAACGGTTGTAGCTATGACTTCAGGTAACAGTGAATTGTAAAGTGTTTACAGACTGTAATGTTTTCTTAAGTAAAGGAGTGGAAAAATAGTCAACTGGTATTTGAGATTCACTTAAAACGGTCACAGGAAGTTGGATTTTTTTTTTTTTGCCTGAATTATTATTTTTTTATGTAATTGCAGTTGAAGTTTTACAAAAAAAATTTTTTCCTTTGATTTTCCGTGAAGGGTCCAGACCCTGTGAAATATTCATCATCTCCATATGTACAGTTTTTACATCAAAATGTTGGTTTTTCTGTCTGCTTTCACTCAGTGTGCCTCCTGCTGTAGGACTTATCTGTCAAAACCCAAAATATACTTAAAAAAACATTTTTTTCAAAGTTTTTTTTTCTTTTTCCGCCTCTCTTAAATAAGAAATAAAAAAGTAGCCACTAGCAGGTTCAGATACTCATGAATATCTGTTTTTCATTTGTAGTTTTCCTACCTTGGCTCTTTGTTTGAGGCTTCCACTCGATGCTCTGCTGCTCTTTAAAAAAAAAAAAAAAAAAGAAAAGAGGCGGGAATCACCATAGCGACGGATGACTCAGCATGTTCTTTCTGGAACTTTCCACTCTATTTTTAGCCTCCTTCGTTTATGCTAACGAGTTAGCTGAATCGTGACCGTTAACCCCATCAGAAAGCTTCTTTACGATTTTTCCGTTTGATCACAACTTACTTTAATCGAGTTTATAAAAAGTTTCCCCGCCCCTCTACAAATCTGTGACGCCATTTTGAGTCCAAATAAGACATGACAGTTAGCTGAAGTCCTCCGGCGCCATCTTTATTTTTGAAATAATTAAATAAAAAAACTTCCTAGAAAGAAACACAGTCGCGATCTATTACTCTTGAAACAGAGAAGATTACCCTATATTAAAATGCCAAGTATTTCCTTGATGTTTATGCATAAATGTTTTAGGGTAAATCCGTCTTTTTTTCTTATGAATTACACTTGATGCACGATGAAAAGAAAATTGAGATTTATAAAAGTAGTTGCAGCCTTTTCTAATATTTTTTTTTATTTAAAAGTTGATTTTGTTACTGTTGCTTGTGCCTGAGAAAATGAGAAAGTCAAACTAAAGTATGTAAAGGTGAAAATTTGATTATTTAAAATGTAAGTTTAGCTTTTGTTACAATAGAAAACCACCTAAAAATGGCAAAATCTGGGTGGCGCAAAAAGCTCTGTAACCCTAAACAGAATTGGGTTTTGGTCCAGTGCTACGTAAATAACCAAACGTTGTTTCAGGTACTTTCCTGTGGTTGTTCAGCTGTTGTGGGATTACGTTACAACACTCCTGACTGGGATTCAACAGCTCATGATCATGTTTTCTTCTCATCGGAAGAGTTTAAACAATTTCCTCGATGCAGGAAATGTGATGATTTGCATCAATGTGGAACCTGCAAGCATGTTTTCTGGGATCTGACTCAGTGTTTTAAGAAGTCGGTGTCAGTAAAAGTCTGTTTGTTTGACGTGAGGTCACGATGTGAGGCTTTTTTGTTTTCACCAGTCCAGCATCATTCCGGTCAGTCCTCTGCGCTTCGGTTCGTTTAAAACCGGCGCCGCTGGATGTGGATGCGGCTCCTTCCATTTATCTCTGTTGTACTGTTACTGTAGTGCTGCTGTAACAAATGTTTTCTAAGTTATTAAAACCAACATCTCAAGCATCCCCTACAAGAAACATTCTTTTTTTTCCCCTAAAAAGTTCAAGTTGTTGCCTCTCAATCTAATAACTCACAATCTTATAGATGTTTTTACATAAAATATGTATTAAAAAATTTATCTCACTAAGTTTAGATGTTAATTTTTATCCTGAACTTGCAGACTCATCTAAAACACCACTTTATTAAACATTTAGCCTCCAAAATGAAGCCAAAACAACAAAAAAGTTTTGTAATCAATTCCAGGCAATAAAACTTATATCGATTTGTTATTAATATTAAAATTTCACAATTTTAGTGTTAAATTAGCATGTTCATAGAAGGTTGAGAGGAAAAACATTTCAGGAGCACTATTTTTTTTTCATTATTAACCCTCATTTTTCTATTTTCCCTAATGTCAGGATATAAATATTTAAAACAAACATTTTTCTCAGAAAAAAAGGGAAATTTCTGAGCTCCAAAAGTAAAACATTTAAAGAACAAACTCAAATTTTGAGATAATCTAAACAATGTAAAAAAAAAGATGAATAAATTTACAAGAAAAACTCAAGTTTTAAATTAATCAGAAATTTTCTAGAAAAAACGTAAAAATTTGTAAACTTCCTCGAAAAAAAATTCTAGAAAACAAATTTTGAGTTTTTGGTGGAAATTTTCTCCCGTTTTTTCCCCTAAAACACTTTAGGTCATTTTGTTTCATTGCAAATGTTAAAAAACATCATGATGAACACAAATTACACAGCAACTCCATATATAGATATATATATATAGATATATATGTATATATATAAAAACATTCATTTTTGTCAAAAAGGTACTTTCACTCTGAACATCTTTGACTGGAAAAGTTTAATAAATGTATCTTACATGTACAAATAGACAAAAGGCGTTATATAACATTATAAATCAATAAAAATGAAGCAGAGAATATGAAATAATTCATGCTCAAGATTTTAGCATTGTGTTGTTGGTCCGTTGTTTCCACAGGTAAAAGTTTCAGCTAAACTAATTTTTAAATCTATTTCAAACACAGAAATGGCAGCAGCGACACGTAAACCAGCCGGAAACAAACACAGGCGTGTTGAACCCGATCTGACGTTTATTTCTGTAAATTAACTCCGGTTGTAAAAGTTGGCACTGTTTAAAAAACATAAGAAACACAGCATCAAGCAACACAGCGCCCCCTAATGGCAGGAGTGTAAACACTCAACAAAGTCACACCTGACCTCTGACCTTTCTGGAATAAGTTCTTTATAATAAATTCTCTAAATGATTGTACCAAAGAACAGACGAAGATTTAAGTTCATACAGTTATATATTGATATTTTTTAATTAATTAAATCTACAATTTAAACTATTAATGGTAATAAAAACTAAATAAACCTTCATAATACAAGGTGCCACATGTAGAAAAACACCATAAAATAAAAGCAAAAGGCACGAAGTGGAAAAATTCAACTAAGTATTAGGGACAGGCTAAGAAAAAAAAACAAAAACTGAATTTGTACGACAAAAAGAAACTAATACGATAAACTCATAATACAAGGGAAAGTTGTAATCTTACGAGAATAAAGTAATAATATGAGAAGCTTATACAAGAATAAAGTTGTAATATCAGAACACAACTTTCTTCCCATAAAATTATGACTTTATTCTTGTGATTTTATGACTATTTTTTCTTTTTTCTTTGCATGTCCCAAATATTGATTCATACTTTAACGCGTGTAAACGATAAAAGCTTATTTTTAAGTAAGTGGTGATAAACCCGGAGGACTTATTCGGTGTTTTGATTGGCAAACATTGAGTTCATACAGAGGAGATTTTATTTTAAAACCAGAAAGAGGAGACATTGTAAACGTAAAAGGTTTTGGTGTCAGATGCTGGTGAGCACTGAGCTGGTCTCTATGACCAGGCTGATGGTGCCAGGAAGGTCGTTGTCGTCGCCTTTGTCCTTCAGGTGAAGCGTCTTCTGGACCTTTCCCTGCTCGGCCGGCACCGACACGCGGCCCAGGAATCCGTCCTTTAAGATGTTGTGGTTGTAAACCTGAGAAGCGGAGAGGAGGTCAACGTCGTGGTCAGGATTAGACGTTTTAAAAGAGAGCGACTCAAACCTCGATGCTGATTGGTCGGTTGGCTTTCTTCCTGTAGAAAAGACCTTTGGTGTTGAAGACGGGGCTGCAGGTGTTTTCATAAACCACAGAGCGAACTTTCTCTCCTTCACAGCGGATGATCACATAAGGATCTGAGGCTGGAGAGACAAAAGGTTTTATTAGTTTTTTGCTGCTTTTTCTGATTAATGGCTTTAAAAAAACAGGGGAGTAAATTCCCACTAAAAAATAATACATTCTGAAATTAATCTCAGAATTGTAAAATCTAGATAATTTCTGAGTTTGAGAAGTCACAAATTTGCTGGAAAAAAATTCTGAAATGTTTAAATTAATCTTGAACATTTTCTAGAAACTCCCCCGTGGAAATGTCTGAAATCAACCCAAAAATAACCGACTTCTTTTTTCAACCAAATTTTTATTGCCAGAGCAAATCAAAATTTCCTCCTCCTTCTTTGCATTAAATGACTTCTAAAAACCAGAAGTCTATCACTAGGAAACCCTAAACCTTCAGGAATATGTTCACAGGAAGTCAACATGTTCCTATTTGCTTCTATTTACTGCCATTAAAAACACAAAGGAATTTTATATATTTTAATAAAACAGGATTGGAATTTATAGGAAAACAATATTTTAATTTGACAATTTAAAATGAACAATAATAAAAAATATATAAAAAATAACCGCAGAAAATACCTCCATCTGTGTCTTGTCCTGTCAGTCCGTTAGCTTGTAGCACGTGGACCTGCGTGACCAGAGACGGGTAACCGCACAACCCGGACCAGCAGGTCTGAGGCGGCTCATCCAGAGTCAACTCCCTGTAGGGAAGAGGAAATAAGGCAGAATGCTAGGCAACGGGCGGAATTCCACTGGGGTTACTAGGCAACGGGCGGA
>VMRN01000025.1:1222198-1334363 GCA_010277015.1 Poeciliopsis turrubarensis
GAATTCCACTGGGGTTACTAGGCAACGGGCGGAATTCCACTGGGGTTACTAGGTAACGGGAAGTTCCTCTTGACTTGAGACGTTATATTTCTAATGGTGTTTTTTTAAACGACTCATTTTCCACACAGAAAAAAAACATGAATTTGTTGCCAAGAATCTACTGGGTGTTTTTTTTTAACTGCTAAGGTTGTTTTTTTGGAAGCAGTAGAAACTGAAACGGAATTACAAAAACATGCAAAACTTTAATTTTGCATAATACATTAAGAATTTTTTTTAAAATAGCTGCAAACCGACTTTGCGTTTATTTTTACATTGTATTCATTATTATAACTTTTGACAATACTTTTGCTATCTCCTCTTCTTTTGTCAACTTATAATGTGGGATCTGCATAGTTGTAAGAGACAGAAGAACAAAACAATGGAAAAGTGTCTCTATTTGTTGTTAAAATAACTGAATTGTTGGTCCATTAAGTTTGATTTGTTCTTGAACTGTGTTTGGATTTCATTTTGAAGTTGAACAGAAGTTGCAGGAACTCGGGTTTGCATCGTACTTGCAGTTGGTGGGAACGTCGGCGAAGACGCGCAGCAGAAACTCTCCCTCCAGGCCGGGGTTGAAGGTCGTTGGGATGATGACGTAGCGGCCCTCATTCAGCATGATGCGCAGAAACACAGACCTGTTCTTGATGAAGATGCTTTCTCCAACCTTCTGCTGCGCGACATGCATACGGTACTTCCTGTTCAGCTCCACCTGTCCACAGGTGAGGCGTAGTTTTACTAACGCTGCAGCCACGGCGCTCCTGTTTCAGACGTTTCCTTACTACCTTCTGGAGTTCGAAGCCCATCGGCAGGTTTTCTTCACGTTTTTCTCTCAGAGCGGTTTTGCGGTCCTTTTGCTGCAGACAGATGAGTATCTCATCTCTCGGCTTCTTCACGTCAAACACGTACTGCAACACAAAATAAAGACGCACGTCGAGTCAAACGGCAGAAGTGGACAGCAGGTAAATACGACCAAAATCAGACGTTTTACAGAAGTCTGAACGAACCAACTCTGATCTAATCAGTGCCACTTTACAGTTGGAACCAATTTATATCTGATTGTTTTCTAAGTGTCAACAGTCTGAACGGCCATGTCGCATTTTATTGGACTTTTACGACATGAAATAACAGCAGAAACCAGAAACTAGCAAACTCATAACAAACTTATATGTATGACTACGCAAAATAAAAAAAATAAAAAAAAAACGAAGAAAAAGTTGGATTTCAGGGGAAAAATCTTAATTGAGTAGGAAGACTGACCATAAAATATTAAATCATAAAATTTTTTTTTTAAAAAGATTGGATTTCAGGAAAAAAAATTAAATCAAAATAAAACAAAACAAAATAAAGAATCATCTCATATTTCAGCCTCACGTCGCTGAGCGAAACCAAAGATCACCTGCGGGTTCTGAACGAAGGACAGCTTGTTGTTGCTGCAGCCTCCGGCGCGGTTGAGAAGCGGGTTGTCGTGGTGACGCCAAGAGCCCCGCATCACGGCCTCCTCCCAGGTCTTATATAAACTCAGATAGGATGTGTTGATGAGACGGCAGAGGATGAGGTCGGTGAAGTTAGCGAGGAAATCATCAAACGACATCCTGAGGACAAAAACGAAGAAATTAGGAGATGAAGAGGAAAGAAAGAGTCCAAGATGAAATAAACTGTTAATTAACAGCATTAAAGAAGAGCTGAGAAAAATTAATTAGATTAATTGTGATGAAATAATCAACTAATTTAATAATCAATTAATATAGACTGAAAAAAAAGAACATTTGATAAAAATCACAACATATTCAGAGCAATAATTAATCCAAAATTGTACAAAATATATGTATCAACATTTTACATTTAAAATAAAATCACTTTTGCCTGTAAATATGTTTTAGCCAAAACTTTTTCAGGTTCAAATTCACTAAAGGAATACTATATTATTGCATTTTAGCCAGTAACACATTAATTTTCTTATTTAAAATAGGAATTTAATTATTTGAATATTTTAATTTAGTTCCAATATTGCATAAAAAAGCTGAAGAAGTTATATTAATAGTGTATAAAATATGCAGATTTTTTTTTATCCAATCAATAGTTTTAGCTTCATCTGGTTCAAATTAATTTGCTACAAATGCATTTTATGCAATAAAAAGTTTTTCTTTTTTTAAAAAGAAACTGTACTGTTTCTTTATTTGCATATTTTAATGTATTTCTAATATTGTATAAAAAGTGTTCACGTGTTCAAATTTTCGTCTGATTAATTGTCAGAATAATCGATTACTAAAGCAGCGTTAGCTGCAGAGGTTAGCTGCAGCCAGTGATGCTGTAGCCTGGCGTGGCCAGCAGGGGGCGGCGTTGCGCTGAAACTCACCAGAACTCGCCGTCATCCTGCACAGTGAGGCCCATCCGCTCCCTCTCGCTCTTACTGACCCGCTTCCACTCTTCAGAGCTGAAAAACACCTAAACATTTATCTGTGACTCTACGTCCAGTAAAAACAGCTGCAGTTATTTAAAATGCTTGACAAAATCCACGTTTTCTCATAAGACGGGAAATAAAAACAATACAAATTAACTAAAATTCAGTTTTAATCACAGAAGATCATTTATTACTGTTGTTAATGTTTTATTTTATTCCACAGCACCTAAAATATAACAAAACTTAACACACCAAACCGGTCTGAGAAAGTTACAAAAAAAAATCTTGTCACATTTTTTGGCATTTAGCAAATATGAATAATTTTAGTAAAAAAATAAACTATTAGTCTGATTTAACTTCAGAGAGTGAGAAAAAGAATCTGAACTTATATTTTTATTGCTGCAAACAGCATTTTGCTCATTTAGGCTTTAATCAAACGTTCGATTGAAGTTTATTTCCAAACTGTGAAGTTTGGACATCCAACAGTTTTAAGGGCTTCAGGCAGAAATCAAGTTTTTTCCCAAACCATGAAATTCAAGCTCTTTCAAGAATCAACAGCAACTGTCCAAATTTGGTGTGTTCTGCAAAAATAGCCAATAAAATGAGCTTCAGCATTCGTATACAAACTGATACCATCTCTCAGTTTTTAACGAGACTAACTTCACAACTTTCCATAAATAAAACGATGTTCAGTATTTTTACTGATTTTGAGCTGATCTGAGTCTGGCGTGACGGTGCGTTTGCTGACCTGTCGCTCCAGGGTCCGTTCCACTCCCTCTGGCCCCAGGGGTTCCTCATGCGGATCATGCCGAGTTTATCCGACTTGAAGAAGGCCAGCAGGCCGTGGCCGAGCCTCACCCTGCGGACGTCGGTCACCGCGTACGCGTGGCCCTTCACCAGGCCGCAGGCCAGCTTGGCCTCCATGTCCTCTGCAGAAATCGCCTGGAGAGAGAACCAGTGATCATCAGATTCGTTTCCTAAATAGTTTTGGACGTTCCGGGTTTCCTCCGTCTCGCTCACCCGGATGGAGCAGCTGATGAGGCCTCCTCTGTCATGAACCTTCAGGACTCTTTCGAACAGATTGGTGTGTTTCTCGTCTTCGTCTTTGATCTCCTCCTTCGTCAAATCCACCGGCTCAGAGACGCCGCCGGTGAAATCCACCAGGGCGTCGGCGGTGTTTCCCCCGTCCAGAGCCTCGTAGCATCCACACAACCTCGAACGCACAAGCAGGGGAGAAACTACAACATGTAAGGAAGGCTGAATCGATTCATCGGAATAACTGTGATCATTCACAAGGCCGACAGTCACAAAGTCGCCCATCTATCGGCTGAAGAACATCACCAGGATCAGAGGATTAATGTCTCAGCGCGATCTGGAGAAACTCATCCATGCGTTTGTCTTTAGTCGCATTGATTACTGCAACAGTGTCTTCACAACAAATCAAACAGTCTGCCCACAACTGATTAAGTTTCAGCTTCACCAAGTCCAAATTCTGTAAATAAAATCTATTGACCACCTTTTGTAATCCAATTATTAATCATTTAGCCAGAAATATGTATTTTGTAGCTGCAGATGCATCCTTTGCAACAAATGATCAGAGGTTCACCAAAGGAATGATATGTTACTGCATTTTAGGTAATAAAATGCTTATTTTCCTTTTTAAAGAATGAAATTATTTGTTTATTTGCATATTATAATGTATTCCTAATATTGTATAAAAAGTTTAAACGGTTAAATAAAAAATTGGCAGACTGTATCCGATTTTATCCGATTGTCAGAATAGAATAAACAATTCAGAAAATAATCTTCAGTTGCATTAAATTTAACTAATTTAATAAATTCAGTTTTGATTAATTAAAAATAATCCAGTAAATACTAAAAAAACAACAACAAAAAAAAGGCAGAGCAAGATCTTCAGGTCATAAGAAAAGCACAAAGAAGAAAAGTCAGATGAAGACGAAGGAGGACAAAGACGTTGAAGAAGTAAAAATAACCCATGGCTCACTTGGCGTAGGCTTTCTCCACCAACGCGCTCCAGAACTCGTTCCTGTCGTTGGAGTGGCAGTAAACAAGCTCTCCGCTCACCGTCGGCAGCCGGTCATCGATCACCACGTCGACCCACTGACCGAACCGCCAGAACTGGAAGTGGAAGATCCCGGCGTACGTTTCTGGCTTCTCTTCGTTCCATTCCTGGTCCTTCCAGTCCGGAATCACCTGAAGAACAGGAGAATGAATAAACACATAAATGCCACCGAGTTCAAGAGATGCACTCAATTAATCCACTTGGAGACCGTATGTTGTAGTTTTGCCACTCTCCAGCAGAGGGCGCCGCTGGTCAGCCCCATTTAACTAAAGTAATAAACAATTAGTCGGGCTACACGGTTTAAAAATAAGACCTGACTTTTCTAACACCAGATTTAATTTCCAATTTTAAAGAGGGAGTCTGTATTTTCCAAGCATATAGTGCAACTTTATAATACAATTAATAAATTACGTTACATTCAGTTGCTACAACTGTTTCTTTAAGATCCTTCTTTCAGGAAGTCATCACAATGTTTCTCCATTATGCCGTTTACAACTGTTAGTTCTTAGGAGATTTGGAGTCAGAAGTAGTTTGTATGATAAACTCTGCTGAGTTTCTTAAAAATGAATTACAAATGACAGAAAATATTTTCTAAAACTCAACTTTTATTTCAATCATCCCTTTACAAGCTGTAAAAACCAAGTGGCTGACGTCACTGAAATATGGAAACAAATAGATGTTTCTCAAATTAAATCTTTAAAAAACAAACAAAAATAAAAATGGATTCAGCTGAAGCCTGTTTTGACGGATGGATGTTTTTTTTCTTTGTAAAAACCAAAGTTCCCAGTAGCTAGTTTCAGTTACTTGAGTAACTTAAATTATTTTCTTTTAGGGGTATTTTTTCTATTCTGAAATTTTACTTTTCAGTAATTTTATGATGAAGTATTTATTTTCTTTCTTGAGTAAAATTTCTGGATTTTCTACCCACTGAATGAAAAACAAAACATGTTTTAACCAAAGTTTCACCAGACACACAGCTGCAGGTTTAGTTCATGTTTCATAAGTTTTTATTAAAGAAACTGATTTGGAAACAATTTTCTTTCCTGATTTTGTTAGTTTTTGTTCCGTATAAAAATTATTGCCATTTTGGTCCTTAAACACCGAAAACACTTCACATTTTGGCCGGTCTGATTAAGTCATTTTTAAATATTAATTGATTGGTAACTTGATCAGTTACTCAGTACTTAAATAAACTTTTTACCAAAGATTTTTTTACTTTGCCATAATTTCTTGGACGGCTATTTTTTTTACTTTTTACTTGAGTAAAATTATGCTGAAGCAGTGCTGCTTGTTCTGGGGTCTACTGTTTGGTTTCTCTATTTGGTAAAAACCAACTGTTCACTGTTGAGTTTCTCCACCGAGGGAATGCCGTTCTTCCACATCTTGCGCCGCGTCCCCGCTGACATCACGTCAACGTTGATGTAGCTCCAACCTGAGCCAGGTGGCGGCTAAAAATAAACTCCAGATCCACCGAGCCGAGACGAGCGGCGCTCCCAGAATCCCTCAGGAAACCCTCAGCGTTCCCTCTTGGACGTCATCAACGTCCCAGTTGCCTAGCATCTTCAAACATCACTCACCAAGTTAACACCTTAAAAAAAACACTAAATAATAATAATAACAAAACCCAGAAATTATCCACAGCTTTCTCTGTCATGCAAATCTGGGAGAATCTGATTTCAAGAAAAATGTAATCACTTTTAGCTCAAAGTTTGAATAAGTCTGAGTGGAAAACTGTGTTTATTTTCTAAGTTTAACCGAGGGACTGTAATACAGCCGGAACAATAATGTTTTTGGGTCGATCTCGTGTCCTGCTACATCCAGTCATGACAGTCAATATGTCCCAACTGAACTTCCCTGTGGGCAGGAGGAGGAGGAGAAACTGGTCCACCCTGATGGAAACAGTTTGAGGGGAGGGAGGAGCAGAACGAGTCTATGAAAAGAGGAGGAGGGAGGGAAAAACTCAGCTGCATCCATCACTGCATCCCTCCACACAGGCCGGCATCTTTCCTCTCCTGGACCTGGGAATACGATCGAAGGCGGACATGGACGCGGATAAATCTTCCTCCGAAAAGCTGGTGCTGGAGTTTAAGGAGGACACCGATCTGACGGAGGTGAGGCTCTCACTTTCTGACAGCTTCAGGAAATCAGACATCACTACTCAAAAATGTCATCTTTAGATTTTTTTCTTTTGATACAACTGTCCATTTTTCAAGTGTGAGTTTTCCCTGGTACACTGCAAAAACAAAATCTTACCAAGTATTTTTATTTGCCCAACTACCTGTGAAAATATTTTAGTACACTTTAAATAAGGCAAAACTAACTTACAAGTAACTTTTTTAGCAAGATACAGGAGCTTGATTTCAATAATTCCTTAATATTGATGAAAAAGTTGTAATTCCTCTGGCAGATTATTTCACTCATAACTTGGGAAAAATATCTTTTTATAAGTTACATAATCTGCCAGTGACACATTTTCTGGTAATGCTAATAAACTTAAAAGAAACTTAAAACAAGCTCCTGTGTCATTTTGAAAAGCAGTGTGCAGTTAGAAACAAAAAGTACTTGGTAAGCTTTAGTGTTAGTGGTGCAGTTCGTCGTGAGTGAAGTAGTTAGAAGTAAATTCCTGCTAAAAACTTTTCAGAAAAGTTCTAGAAAAGAACTGGAGCATTTCTGAGTTTAAAATGTTGACATTTTGCTAGATTTTCTTTTGCAAGATTAATCCCAGAAAAAAAAACCTGGGTGAGTCACTTAAACATAAAACCTTACAGCGTATTTTTGTTTAGTTTAAGGTGCAAATATCTTGGTACCTTTGAAATGAGACATTAATTTACAAGTAACTCTTTAGAAAGATAAAGGAACTTGTTTTAAGTCAATAATTCCTTAATATTGATATAAAAAGTTCTAGTTGCAATGGCAGATTATTTTACTTATAGAAGAACTGGTTATTTTTAGCAATATTAAGGAATTATTAACTTAAAACGAGCTACTAAATCTTGCCTGCAAGTTCCTTGGTAAGTTAGTTTTGTCCTATTGCAAGAATGAGATATTTTTACAAGAACCAAGACAAAAATATTTGGTAGGATTTTGTGTTTTTGCAATATAAACATCACTTTAGAAAATGTTGTAAATATTTAAAATTTTTTCTCATTTCTTGCTGCATCTCCCTCCATTTCCTCTGCAGATGATGCGTCGTCGCGTCTCATCTCTGCAGAAAACCGGGCAGAAGCGTCAGGACGGCGAGCGGCTGCTGCTCCCCCACGAGGCCGTGCATCGCCTCGACTTCCCCGTCCAGGAGCTCAACTTCTCCCGCTGGTACTTCTCTCTCTCGGGCCACGGCCGAGTCACCATCACCGGCATCTCCCAGCACTGGACCCCGGACCTCACCAACCTGATGACCCGTCAGCTCCTGGAGCCGATCGGGACGTTCTGGAGAAACGCCGAGGACCCGGAGGACTCGCCGCTCAAGTGTCTGGAGGCCGACATGCAGGAGTTCGGGGAAAGGATCGCGGAGCTGGCGAAAGTGAGGAAGGTCATGTATTTCCTGTTCGCGTACAAGGACGGGTCCACAGCAGCAAACCTCGACTGCACCATCGAGTTCATACCCGAGAAGTAACCCTCCGCGTTCAGAGAATCTGTTTAGATTTCAGCATAAATTCCCCCGCAGACCCACTAAACGTTGTTAAATCTTTGTCTGCACGTCTTTAACCACCGCTACACATTTATTTTAATTATTTCCACACTTAAAGTATTTTACATGAATCAATTTGATGTAAAACTTTGCTCACGACAAACTCTGCCTTGCTAATTGCCGCCATGTTGTTTTCATCATGCTACAAACATGTAGCATGTAGCTGAATGAATAGCGCTCATTCAACTATTCATTCATTCATCTATTCATTCATTCAGATATAAGTTACGTTGCTTATTGATTGTTTATATTTTTTAACAGAACCTTTTAAAGTGCATTTTCCATCCCACATCGGGTTCCGTTTGCACCGTCTCTCGTCACAGTTTTGAGATTTCGCTGCCGCCATCTTTTATTCGGTCTCAAGGTCTCCGCTTAAGAATGACCAGCGGCGCCCTCTGTGGGATGGCGGTCGAACTACAACACTAAAAGAAGGCCAAAGTGGACGTTTATAGTTAAAAACTAATAAAAACAGAACAAACAAAGTCATTTTTTTCTCGAAGCAACTAGTCCTGTTGCATGCTTTTACACCTAATAAACAATGAGCTTAAAAAATGATGCCTGATGAAATCACTTCATTTCTCACCTTCAGCCAATTATTGTGATATTTTCTGAAGTTAAAGTTTTTTATTTATGTTATTCAGTGGAACAGCAGTGACTGAAATCTCAAATAACCACAATGCATACACACTGACCTGACAGAAAACAGAGATCAATGGAGCAAAATCAATTTTTTGTTTTCACTGGGAGGGAACAAACACAAATCCTGATTTATAAAAACTCGTTTTTTCCTTTAGTTTCTGATGACCCTAAACTGCAAACACACAAAATATTACCAAGTATTTTTGTTTAGTTTTTATTTGAAATACCTTAGTCCACTTTAAATAGGACAAAACTTGCAAGTAATTGCTTGAGTTTGTTTTAAATCAATAACTCTTAAATATTGATTTAAAACAGTATTAGTTTTAGACAGATTATTTCACTTATAACATGGGGAAAATGTCTTGGAAAAAAGAACAGTGAAACTAGTTATCTTAATCAATATCATGTAATTATTTACTTAAAGCAAGCTTTGCTGAAACATTATTTGAAGTTAGTTTTTTCCTATTGTAGGTTAAATAAATATTTACACTAGATAAAAATGCTTGGTAAGATTTTTTGTTTTTGCAGTGTCATTTAGAAATTAAAGCAACACAGCAAGGAGAGCAGAATAAGGAAAATATTCACAGGTGCAATAAAAAGGTGTGAAGATAATTGATGTATTTTATTTTGTAAAATAAAATCTTCCAGCTGAAGAATTTATTCAGTATCTGTTTCATGATGCATTTAAATTTGAATCTAAAGAATACGACTTTAAGAAATAAAAACATTTCTCATATTTATAGATTTTCCTCTGTATCCTGCAGCCTGTTGTGCCAATAAAGTGTTCACAAACCTTCAAACGCTGTTGGTTTTTCTGTCTCCATAACTTCCTGCCTAAAACCGCCAGAGTTGTGACTGGATGAAACGTTATTTTAGATTTTCTTTTGCTCAAAAGCTTGTCTTTTCTTTCTGTGTGGGACGGAGTCTAGGCAGAAACCACTACGGTGAAAACGACACAAGAAATAAATCATGAAATGTAGAGAAATGGTGGTGAATCAAAGGCTGGCAGAGAGTTAAATGCTACAGATGGCAAGGATGGTTAATTATGCTTATGTAACAGAAATATTATTAGGGCTGAAACGAGTAATGGATTACTGAAATACTTGTCAACTAATTTAGTAATAGATTACTAGACTATACAGACTTAAAAAAAAGGCCGTTTGTGGAAAGAACAACACACTGAGATCAGCATTTACTACAAAAAATATAAACATTTTGCATTTAATATAGTAAAAAACGACTTAAAGAAAATAATGAACAGATTAGCTCCAGATTGTATTGATGTTAAAAGGGCAGTATTTGTATTTTCCAAGTATACAGTGCATTTTACAGCACAGTTGAGTAACTGTGTTACCTTCAGTTGTTATAAAAATTATATATCAAATATGACTTGAAAGAAATTTTACTTTGCAATTTAAGAATTTGAAATTGGGCCTCTGTCTCTTTAAAAACTCCTGCTCTTTCTCAAACTCAAACCTGACTCAAAGTCATAACCACATGGCTCCTCTATTAACCCTTTAAAAACCTTTTTATCAGCGTTGCACTGAGAAGCATCGCCTATAACGAGCTCAGAAGACGAGCAGGTCCACCAGGTGGTTGCTAATTGCTGCTGGCTAGTCTGAAGGAGCTAAGTGGGCGAGGAGCTACGTCTCGAAGGCGGAGCTAGATCCACCAGGCCTTTTGGACTGGGTGAATCTAAGCAAATGGTTGCCATGGAGATTAAAGGATTTCTCAAACACGTATGAAAGAATCAATGCAACACTCCAGGTGAGTATTTGATGATGTAAAGGTAATACATACATATATATATACATATTAAATAACACTGCACCTTTAAGAGGTGAGCTTTTCACATGTTGATGTTAGAAGTATTTTTTAGCTGCCAGTGATCAAGCTTTCACTAAACAAATGCTATTATTTCATATTAGGCAATAGAATGTTTTGAAAAACACAACAATTAATCAGAAATCTCACAATCCCCCTGCAATAGCTTCACAACCCCCAGGCTGAAGAGCCCTGGCCTAAATAAACACATACTGAATGTAAACATGAAAAATACTTTTGGAAATACTGCATAATGCTGAAACTGGTCATCTAACTTGCCCTCCTCACACTGGAACCATGTTTGTTTCGGAACCATGCAGGGTGTCTAGACAACTGCCAGGCCCACAGAGACAGACCGACACCGGGAAAGAGTTCAGTTTCCTCTGGGCTGATGGAAAACTGAGAGGTGCAGAGGACCTTTGAGACAGACGAGGGAACAGCGGAGAAAACACAGAGGAAACACACAATCCACAAAGGCCGGACACAAAGCACGGCCCACGAACTTGATTTATGTTCAAAGTTTCCAAAAACCTGAAGATGGCTGACCTGAAACGCTGAGAGAAAGAAAACAGATCAAATCTGTTTGGGATAGGAAATATCCACAAGTACTTTTATGTCTTTGTGGGCCTCTGTCTCTTTCAAAACTCCTGCTTTTACAAATAAAAGTATTTGTACCTTTTGTAATCAGCTAAGTTCCCTCCTCACCAGAAACAAAAATGAAAATATTTAAAAATATTAAAAAGCATCTGAAGAAAATCAAACCCAGGGTCCCGAAATCATTAGGAATAATTTATTTATCCAGCTGACATGAATGCGTGAGCAATAATGTATTTATAAATGTGAAATTTATTCGGGCTGAATCGATTAATCATGATTAATCGATTAATCATGATTAATCGATTAGTGAAATAATCAAAAACTAATTTAGTAATCGATTAAACATTAACTGGAGGACAAAGACTCAAAGAAAGATATTTGCTGAATGAACAGGCACTCAGAGTAGAAATTAAGCCAAAACTGTAAAAAAAAACAAAAAACCATACATTTTTCAATTAAGATAAAAACTGTCTGTAAATATGTTTCACCCAAAACTCCAGCGGCAGTTTTAGCTTCATCTGGTTCAATCTTGCTGGATTTTAGGCACTAAAATGTTTATTTTCTTAATTAAAAAATGAACTGAATTGTTTTTTTTATATCCAAATTTTAATGTATTTCTAATATAGTATAGAAAAGACTTAAGTTATTAAATGAAAAATCAGACAGGAGGCGTTTCAGGCAGTTATCGGTGCCACCTGGTGGATGATCGATGCTACTTGTTGAGATGTTTATTGAACTATTCAATATTGTAAGTATTTTCTGACAACCCTTTTTGGTAAAATCTTAATGGCACTGATCACCACCTCCATTCATGAGTGATACTAATAAGTGAGAAACTTTTCTTCAGGTAAACTTAGAAACTGAGCTATTATTGTCACAAGTTAAGCAGATATTACTGCTGTTATGTTAGATTTACCAATGTCTTATTTTATCTTTTTTTATCCGATTACCAGATTAATCGTAAGACTAATCAATGGATTACTCGTTTACTAAAATATTCGTTTACAACACTGAAGGTCAGCTGGGACTGAAATCAGCCTGATAGCTAAAGAGGTGTGACCCGCAAAGTAAACAGAAACCAGAAACTCTGACTGACTTCTCACGTCAGAATAACTGGATATTCATTGCTAAAGTTACAGGAGTATCTTGCAGCAAAACTCAAAGGAAAATAACAAGTTAGTTGAATTTTTAGCAGTTTTATTTCTTATTAAACTAAATACTGTTTTGTAAAACAGCAAACCTCAAAGGAAAATTAAAAATAATTAAAATTTTTAGCATTTTGTTTATTTATTTTATTCCTATTTAATGCATTTTTAAAATCTTAAACCGTCTCTACTAGTGTTGCCAAACACATTTTTATTTTGTGCCGTATCAAATTTATATCAGAAATGTTCTGAAAGTGAATTTTTGCAATCACTGATTTTGTGGCGCTAATTTCAAAATCTTTGCAAGAAATTTTGCGATATTGATGTAAGATGTTTAGTGTGGCAGCAGTGTAGTAAAAGTAAGAAATACTGCCACCTGTAGGTGGGAGTTAGCATCACTTAAACACGATTGCCTTTTTCACCATCTTTGCAGAAGAATTGCAATAAATTCACATTTGTGCATTAATGCAAAAAAGTGCATGGATTTGTTGACTTTACATAAGTTTTTAAGATTACAAAACTACAAAAACCTGGAGGGACTGATTGGTGTAATTTGGTGTAATTTTGCAGATAAAACTGCTTTGGTTGCACTTGCTGCATTTTCATTTGATTGAACAAACTGAAATTCACTTAATGGAAACATGGCAATTTGGAAAAACAAAATCACATTTTTCAATATGTTTTTGCGCAATGAAAACGCCTTTTTTCACCTCACACAAGTCACATGATCAATTTACTACTGGCAGAAGCGACAAAGAAAACAGGAAGTGGAAAGAGGATCATGTTTTAATTATTTATTGTATGAACAAATATAGTGACGTCTGATTCTTATTTAATGGAAACAACTGAATTGCAAAATTATTTTTTATAAACTTTAGGGGAATATCTACAAAGTTTTTCACACAATTTTAATGAAAACGCAGCTGTAGATAAACGATTTAAGGTGGCAGCTGCTATCTTGAAGGCTCTGTTTATGCGTCCCTACGGAGTCTAGAGGGTCACATAAAAAGCTACGGCAGGGGCTGCATTTGGCCCCCAGGCCTCGAGTTTGACCCCTGTTGTCGATGATCTCTTACCTTTTGCCAGAGTGCTTCTCTGGAAGCCAGACTGGAACAAGCAGCGACAAACCAGCAGTTTCCCAGCTGGCCTTGGTGCAAGTCGTGAGCGCTGATCCCGTCGACAAACAGGTGAGGGTTGCTGCTCAACTCCTACAAGGAAAAAATAATTAGTGACGAGAGACATTTATGAAGTATTTCTGCTCTTACTTGAGTAAAATTTCTGGATTTTCTACCCACTGAATGCAAAAAAAAAAAAACAAAAAAAAAAAAAACACGTTTTAACCAAAAAGTAACCAGACGCACACCTGCAGTTTCTGTTAAAGTCTCTGAAGTTTTTTATTGAAAGAAACGGATTTGGAAACATTTTATTTTGCCTGACTTTTTGTTGTTTGTTACTTACATGAATTATTGTAACTTTTGCCCTTAAAATACCAAAATTTCCTCTTATCTTTATATTTTGGTCCATCTGATTATGTAATTTTTAAACATTAAATTATTGATAATTTGATCAGTTTCTCAGTACTTGAGTAGACTTGTTACCAAATATGTTTTTATTGTTACTTGAATACATTTTTGGGACTTTATACTTTTACTTGAGTAAAAATATGCTGAAGTAGTGCTTCTCTTACTTGTGTATAATTTACCTCTGTGTAAATGCAATTAGCATTCAGGCTGTTCTTTTGGTATACAGCTGAGAAATTGTTCCTTAAGTTAAGTTAAAGCCAATAACTGACCCAACTCAGCCATTTCCTGCCAGTTTTTCTTTTTATGTGGCGCATTTATCTAAGCCTGCTGCTGCTGGAGGGCAGAGTGAATGACAGGGTCATCATTAAGAGATAAGTAAAGAGTAAATATGATATTCAATTAAGAAAAAAGCCAAACAGAGACAGAAGCAGAGAACCTAGAGAGCAGCTAAATAACAGAGCTGGGATAAACCACTGGCACACACCCAGCAAAACCACAGACTCTGTGGGAACAGGCACTGGTATGTCACTTAGATCATCTGAAACAGCAGAGGACGTTTAAATTTATGGTCAGAAATGTAAAGAAAACCAAAAATAGTTCACATGACCGAGCTCAAATGCATCTTAAAGAGTTCATGATTCATACTTCAGGTTCCTGGAAGAGTTTGAGATTCAAAGAAAGTCCAGAACCAGAAAAACGTCGTCACCTGCCAGGTTTGAGCCACTCCTTCATTCAGGTTAAAATGCGGCAAAGCTGTCGGAAAACACTTCTTGATGAAGAACATGAAGTGTTTTTTACTAATTACTTATCAACTGATATGTGTTTATCTGTTAAAACTCCAAGTGCAGCAGATTATTTGTAGGTTTCCAGTCTAAATAAAACAGACGGTTGCTCTGTTTCCCAGACTGGTTCAGCTGGATGTCTGGCGGCTGAAAGGGAGTTCTGCTTTTCCAACGTCACCTGATGACATGCATTTGCTCAAAGCAAAAAGACTGAAATGATTAGTAGCCTTAATCAAGATGAATCGATTATTGAGATAATCGCCAAGTCGGTTTAGTAATCGATTAATCGTCAACTGGAGCATTCAGAGTCAAAATGAGGCCTTTAGCTGAAAGGATAATGCTTTTAGAGCAGTAATTCAGCCAAAACTGCATAAAAAATGTTCATTTTATCATTTAAAAAAATAAGAATAACTTTTTTATTGAATTTCTTCTACTAGAATCTCCTTTAGTGACATTTTTACTTCACCTGGTTCAAATTCTGCAAAGAAAATCTGTTGTTAAGCCCCATTTGCTATGAAATTATGACTCAAATAGATAATCAATATATTAGCACTACACTATTGATGTTAGATCAAGCAGAGGTTTTAGAAAGAGCCGAGCTTTTCACTTTTTAAGTGTTTTTTTTAGCTGCGGATGCATTCTTTGTTACTAATAATCAAGTGTTGCCTAAAATGTTGTGGCATTTCAGGCTGTAAAATGTTTATTTTTTCCTATTTAAAAAAGGAATTTAATTATTTAATGTATTTCTAATATTGTGTAAAAAGGTTTTATTTTCTTTTAGCATATTTCAGGAGATGGAAAAGTTTTCGAACCAAACAAATAATAAAAGCTCTGAGTTGCATTTTTCCTTCACTCAACGCTTTAGGAAAAGATCCTGCTAAGCAAGCAGCAATATTCCCCTACCTCATCACTCCATAAAATAATCGATAATGTTGATTTTCTGGTGCACTTTGCCACCAGTTTAATTATTTATTTACTCAAATTATTAATGATTGACAGTAACATTGAACTGTGCACATTTCATCCGGCAGCAGCTGTTTTTTTACTTGGAGCATAAAGAAGCCGGACAAAGTTACTGGTGAAATTTATTTCTATTCATTAAAAAAGGACAAACATTGAATCCTCCGAGCCAGAAGGAGAGCAGATTATAATGGAGGAAGACACAGAAAGCTGCACCTTACATTAAACTTCACAATAAAAACACACGGCTCTTTAAAACGCCTCAAAAGGCAACAGAGGAGATAATGTTTATAGTACTGAGCAGGAGAGATAAGATAAATCTATTTATGGAAATTATTGAGCAATAATTGAATCTGCAGAGCCCAATTTCAGCAGCATGAACTGCAGCTGCACTCCTGCAAACAAATCATGAGAAATGCAAAACATCACTCAGAGGTCCTGAGGCAACTTAAGCATACTAAACTCTGATAACGTCAAAGAGCTTCAGTGTTTATATTTTTTATGTTTTGCATTTGTTTAGTTTTTTTTCCCCTCTGTGGATAAAAATGTGGCTCCTGGTGCCAAATTCGGCCTCTTTGTGACGGAGAAGGACGATTCCCAGACTGTTTTCTAGGGATGTAAGAAGATCTCACGATATTAAAACTATTAAACTAATGATTATTGCAGTAAAACCAATATTCTATCCATTTAATTAATCCAGACTCAGAGGAGACAGTCATTTATGGACATGTTTGTGTCTTTTTAAGCGGTAAGTTGAGGAAGTAGCAGTTTTGGATCAGTAGCCTTCTCATCTCTTATCCCCTTATTTAAAAAGATTATATACAACAATGTCTATTTACTTTTTAAAATTCCAGCATGCATATTATTTATCTTGCAGATAAACATCTCAATGCATTGATTGGAGCAAAGAAACAAACAACTACAAAAAATGAGTTTTACTGGCTGCAGTTTGGCTTTCAGGAAGGATAAAAGAAATTCCTTAAATTCTTCTCCATGTTCAGCCGATTCATGTCTCCTCTGTTTACATCCACTCTTAATTCATGATCACCACTCCTCTTTTTCAGCCTGCTTTATCTCTCCGTCTGGTTTCAAAAGATTTCTCAGATTAATATCCGTAACTGTTCAAGCGTTGAGATAAGCAAGCGTTTCTAGGTTTTTGTTTAGCAGAAACCCTTCCCAAGGATGTTTCTCCTTTCCTTACCTTGGGTCTTTTCCAGGTAATGTGTCCAATGCGATTTCCCTGGTAGAAGAGAGACTGGTCGGATGGCGGGAACAGAGGGTCTTCAAACAGGGTCCCATTCTGTCTGCACCGCCTCCTCAGAGCAGCAAAAGACTGGCCTTCGTACGGAGCCACCATCCCCCCTGCACACAATGAAACCCAAGGTCTGAGACGGGGCCTCCGACAGCACCAGCTCCAACATTTTTATCGTGATAAAGAGACTTCTGTGTTTAGGTGGGAAGAGAGTAGGTCATGGGGAATTATTTAGACAACTCCAGCAAAGCGGGCAGCTTCGGTTTAAACTCACATGATGTGTGGGTACGGATTATCAGCAAGGACATGCCCCTGAACTGGTTTATACATGACAATCACTTCAAAAAACTTTTTTTTTTATGGGAAGCAAACGTGCTGGAGCTTTGTCGGGGTTGCTAGGTAACAGGCTGGAGCTTTGCTGGGGTTGCTAGGTGACGGGCTGAGCTGTGCTGGGGTTGCTAGGTAACGGGCAGTGCCGGCTGATTTCGTTTTTTAAAGCAGGTCATTTTTCAGACACCAAAATAAAAAAAAAAAATAAAAAAAAAAAAAAAAAAAAAACTTAAATTATTGCTGGAGCTGACATAATTACACATTTTGCAGGACTATAAATTGTCCAAGAAGTTATTTTGATAAATTATAGTATTGCTGTTTTAAACAACAGTACAATTTCAAATGTTCTTTGGTCATTTCAAATTATACTTTTATTTTTCCAAGTAAAAAAATATTTCAGGTAATGGCGTAACAACGGACATACACATGCTCTAAGATTATTTTGGCTATTTACTTTAAAGAGCCAAAATAAATAAACAAAATAACAAAAACAACAAATAAGTTAAATTATGAAGTCTCTGTGAACAAAGATTTAGTTGAGACCAAAACTCCAGACTGAAGACTTTTGTCGTCTAGTTTTTGGTGGAAAGAGAATAAATTATAGAAGTTATTGGGCTCGTTTTAATTTATAATGCATTTAATTATTGCGTCTGGCTTACGTACTGGCAAAAAAGGCTGGGAGGTTTTCTACTGTTTTTAGAAGCAGCAGAAACCCAAATGAGAAAACAAAAACGTGTGAAATGTGAATTTTGCACTTACATCCCCTTTAACCTTTATTTAACCAGATAAGTTGACTGAGAACAAATTCTTATTTTCAACAAGAACCTGCTCAGTATACATCAAAACACTGTACAGCAAGAAACAAAAGAATATCATAAAAGAAGAACAAGAAATTCACAACCATATACCGACCAAAAGCACTGCAAACACTCAATAAGTGAAATAGAAGCGTAGAGCACAACATCATCAGCGTTTAGATGGATATGGGAGATACCAACCGCATGAACTACACCACTGAGTTGGATTTGAAAGTGAGGTGGTCCTAAATTGGACCCCTGAGGAACACCAGTAGCCCAGTATAGGTTGCCTGACTGGCAACCTTCTACTTGCACAAACTGAAAACGACTCCAGATTTAGATTTTGAAACAAGCCAGGCTTTTTTTTTTTTTTTGAGAAACCTTGCCCAAACAGAATGTTATGGGCAAGTCAACAAACAGTAATGCAGTATTCTTTGTTTATCAGAGGTGCTGATGATGTCATTCAAAACACAGATTAGACAGCATCATTGATGCAACCATGGCCAGTTTGAAAGTCTGACTGCAACACGTCACATCACTGGATGGCAATTAAAAAGTCTTTTCCCTGGTTTAGCTCAGTTTCCGTAACGTCTCTTAGGACATTAAAAAGCTCATTAGAAAAACCCCAACATGCATTAAAAGCTGCTTCCTTTGTACAGGAAATGGTTGAAAAACCAAAAGAGGTCAGCGTTTATAAACAGCACTACAGTTTTCTACCCAGTAAACCAGACACTAAAACATCAGTTTGATGGAAATAAAACTGAGATGAAACATCAATTTAAGAAGATTTTGTTTTCAAGTGACCAAAACCCGAAATCTGTTACTCCAGAAAATCTGTTTACTCTGGATATACTGTAGACGGACATTTCAGAATAGTTTAAACAGACCTGTAAAGTAATGCATAAATAAATAAGTGGATGACAAACATTCTCCACAAACTCAGTTACGATTTATGTCACTTACAGGCTGTAAACAGGAAATGAATGGGTATGTGGGTAATGATGCTGGACACTACACACATATGTAGTTCAGAAACGTAAAATGTTTTGTATCTGACCTGAACCTTCAAATAAACATAAAGGCAGTTACAAAGTCAGCCTTCTGTCACCTGAAGAAGATTTTTGGTGTTAAAGTCACAACAAGGTCTAGTGAAACTCATTCATTCATTTACCTATAGTCGCATTGATTATTGCAACTGTATCTTCACAAGTCTGCATGAAAAGTCAGTTCTATCATGTTTTTTTAGGGTTATTTTGTTGTTTGAGTTAATTGTTAAAAAAAAAATGTAATGTACTCATTTTGTGTTTGCTTTTGTTTGGATTAATTATACATTTTTAAACTAGCCAATAAATTACCCAATAAATGAGTCAATCTAGCTATTATTTGTAAAACATGTAACACAACTTCTGACTCTTGGATTGATTTAATGAAAGAAAAAAACTGAAGAATACCATGAAAACGTACAAGAAAAAGAGAGAGAATCTGCAGCCTCACATGCTATTAAAGCAATTTCACTTCCTTCCTTAATTCCAGTTTTATGTAATACAGACTTTAATCTCTATTTACTGAAATGTATAACAGGAATCAGAATAACAGATGCAATTAGAGAAGTATTAATAGAGGGAGCTTCATATGAGTAAATAATAAAATAATCAAAACAAAGTCTAGTTATTTTAAAACATTAGGCTCCAACAGGACAGCAAAAAAAATTTAGATTAAAAGGTAATAAAAATAAAAAACCAGAAAACTTTTTCGCCTGACAACAAGCATGACAGGAAAATGACTCATCAGATTGACACGACGGTTTAATCTGCGTTTCTGTTTCGCATTAAAAAGTGCATCCAGCTTCACATTTCATGCATTTTCGATATGTAAAGGTGAACATAAAGTCTCCAGCTTGGGGCTGTTCACCAACACCAACAGAAATACCCTGCGGTTCAACAATGGAGCAACAACAGGAGCAAATGATGGGTGTGGTTTCATGAAGACACCATGACAGCTGACTAACAACAACCAGAAGTTGAAATATCAGAAAGGTATTTCATTTATTAAAAGCATCAGCAGAGGTTTATGAATTTCTACAGATCAGTTCTTTTCTTAGCTACTATAAAAGCTAAGAAAATTATTATTTCTATAGGTTTTCCAGGATTTTGAAGCAATTAGGACAGGAAAATGTCCATTTTTTCCCCTTCTTGTTCATTTTTATACCACCTTGACTATTTATTTTGTCCAAAAAAAAGTCATATTGTTTGAATAAAAACGTTGTTTTCATCATTAAACCCGCATTTCCGGTCACAAGCACATCTATTAGAAGTTGTTCTGAAATCAAATTCATCCAAATATATTTACATAAAGGATTTCCAGAGCAGACAAGCATCAAAAACTGAATCCAGTTTTACTTTAAAGAGGCTGCAGAGAGAAGAAGTGACGTGGGAGGAGAAACTCAAACTGTAAATAAATAATGTTTAATCAATCAAGCGCCTCTTTCAGAGCATTTTTTAATAAAATCGAGCTGCATTTCTAACAATATTTGTTATTAAACACGTCTGAGCTGGCAACCGGATGTAGTTACACTAAAAAAAAAGTGAGAATAACGGTTTGAATTAAGAGCCGAGGGTCCGAGGAAAGATTTCCACATGTGACGTCGAGTTAGCTTAAACTTTACCTGTTTTTCGCTCCCCCGGATGTCAAACTGTGTAGTTTTCTCCTCCCAGAGAGCTCGGGTTCTGTCTCCTACGGGTCAGCTGAGTGAATAAAAATGTTTTGTGCCGGAGTAGAGTTACTTTAAGACCCTCAGAATAAAACCCAGCTTGGACAGGAGGAGCACAAACGCACCAACAGCCGCGGCAGCAGCGGCAGCAGCAACCCGCCTCCAGCCCGCCTTGGCTCGAGCCATAACAGGTGATGCGTTCAAGGTCCGCACGTTGAAGACGGAGTCCGCGCGATTTCTGCACGTGATAACTTCGATATTAAAGCAGTGTGCCCACTGAAATGAGGTTATGACCTAATGTATCACTCGATTTATACATTGTGTTGATTTCCTGCAGAATTAGACGAATTATTTTTGGCTGTTTGTGTTTTCAACAGAGCCGTCCTGAATGTTACAGCAAAAAATCTCGCTACATGAGAGAGGCGAGGCATTTATTGAAGTAACATTTTGGAAAAAATTACTTTTGTACAGTTTCTGGATACTTCATTCACTGTGAGTAGCTTCACTAAATGAAGACGAAACGAAACAAAACCCAGAATATCTTCATCTCTTACCTATTTATGTCTGTTTGATGGAATCATTTTTAAACATTAACCAAATTAGCTGATGTGGCCCAGGGGCCATTTGTGGCCCTTGGAATGGTTTTGTTCAGCTCCTGACCACAAATCAAGAGTGATAAAAAAAATTGGTAGAAAATGCAAAGTAGAAAATTATTCATGGTCCAAAAAATTTGGAAAACGTTAGTTTTTATGTTAACTCTAAAAAAATTAAAACAAAAGAGAAAAATCTAAAAAAAAAACAATTCTTTCTCTTTTTTATTTAATTAACTTTGTGGGCTGTCAGTAATCAAAATTAGTCAGTTTTGGCCCATTGTGGCAAACAGTTTAGAGATCTAAAGTAATTTGAAGAGCAATTTTTCCCTCTGCTGAGCTAAATAAAAGTTGCTTAGAGCTGCAGATTTATTAAGTTTTGATATATATCTACAATAATTTTTGTTATTATTAAAGAATTACCATTTCATTTTTGTTCCTGAGTTTTTGAATCCAAAACATAAAAGTTGTTCTGTGTTAATATTTGAGGAAAGTGATGTAAAAACACCACATGGCTTCCAGCATAATGTCAAAAAATAATTACTGTTACTTTTCGTGTTGTTCAAGTGTGGAAAATGATTGCAGTTATTTAGTGATGATACTGATGAAACCCATTGTTATTTAATAGATACGTCTTTTGGCTCTTTATTACTTTTGTTGTTAAGACTGCGGACAGCGTCATTAATTAAGAGAATAAAAAGTGCATTATTTTTACGAGATAATAGCGCCATCTGCTGACAGTTTTGATGGTGGCCTCTTCTTTGTGTCCATATTCAGTCTTTATATTGTGAGGTTCTTAAATGATAACTTGTGCCATTTTTTACCAAAAGTCATTTTGACAACAACAAAAATCACTTTTGGTAAAAATGACTGTTTTAGGAAGGAAACAGTGTGTGCAGTCCTGTTTCCTTCTGATTGTTATTCGTCCCATCTATTTATGTTAAAGTTTTGTGCAGGTCAGGTGATGATTATTAAAATCACTTTTCGAGTTTGTACTCTGTACGTGTTTCGGTAAGCTTGTTTTGTTTTTTGCATTTGAAGTATTTCCACACAATTCAAATATAGGATTCAGTTCTATTTGCCAGCAGGTGGCAGCAAAACATAAATCTGGAAGCAAACACGATGTAGTTCTCCCGCTGTCTAAAAAGCTTGTAGATGTTTTACATTGTGACGGTAAGAAATAAATGTGACGAGATTATCTTATTTTAATGTCGTCAAATACAAAATGCATATTTTGTATTTGATGTTTTGTATAACATTAAAAACATAAAAAGTTGCGATTTCGTATGTTAGCTAGGGTAGCCCAGCGTTGCATTGTGGGTAATAAATCAAACGTTGCGTATAAACATTTTTAAACATTTTTCTGTTTCTAATTTTGTTTTTTTACATAACCTAAAACCCGGTGTTGTCCGTATTTTTTAGCTAATGTAGTACGGCAGCGTACCGATTCTGGTTTTATTTATTTTCTGTGTTGGCACCGTGAGTCATGTGGGTATGTCTGCGAAAGACATCCCAGCGAGCGAGAAGAACAACTCATACTTACCTGGCAGGGGAGATACCATGATCATGAAGGTGGTTCACCCAGGGTGAGGCTCAGCCATTGCACTCCGGTTGTGCTGACCCCTGCGAATTCCCCAAATGTGGGAATCTCGACTGCATAATTTCTGGTAGTGGGGGACTGCGTTCGCGCTCTCCCCTGATTTACTGTTAATGGAAACATTTGAAATTGATTAAATGCGATTTGAAAGAGGTCTGAGAATTACTCAAGAAAAGTATATGGATGGACACAGTTTTACAGCTCAAAAGTAGCTGAATAAAGAAAAGCCTTCATTTTTTTTAATGCACTATGTATGTATACGTTGCATGATACATAAAAATAATTCCTCCAACCGATGTTTTCTAATTTCAGGGGGAAACTGGAGCTGGCCTTTTTATAAATGTAGGCTATAATCATAAAAATACTCAAGCGTTTGTACAGCACTTTTATGAATAAAATGAACATAAAATTATTTTGTTTTAGTTTGGGTCAACCATTTAGGAGTAAAAGAAACATTACACGTCTGTTTCTGCAGGGTGAGTCATAAGTTGTACAATTTTAAGTTTGACACCAACTATCTTCGAAAGACGAAAAGAACGTTGATCTTTCTCTCTATGTGAACGGTTGAAACAACGTTACACGACTCAGGCTTCAGGCATTTTGATGCTGGATTTACAGCAGTAAACGGGCTGCATTTACTTCCTGCCCTCCATCTGCATTTTGTGACGTTGATGCCACGTCATCAGAAACCCAGCAAAATAAATACACCCAAAATAAATACACCCAGAAACAGAGAGAAATTGACTAGAAAAAACTTAGAATTATTTTTTTTTTCCTTTAATGAAAAAAAAATTGTACATTGGCTAGAATATACTCAGAAATTATCTATAATTTCTAAAACAAAAATAATTTTTTGAAAAGTGGAAACTTTGCTCGAAAACACTTGAGAAATTTTGAGCTAATTCTCAGAAATTCTGTTTTAAAAAAACATTTTTAGAATTACTGAAAAGCTTTTAAAGAGGCGCACAGGATTAGTGTCACTCTCTAGCCTAAAGGGGGCAGTGTGGCGTCATCCAACAGTTCATACCGAGAGAAAAAGAGTGAATGGGAGCAGTGGAGGTCTGGGAGTTTTCCACTTTATTCCGTTGAAGTCAAACTCATCACTGTGACCATTTAGCAATCCTGTTTCTGGGAGTTCAACCAAGCGGCTGAAGAATTCAGATGGCGGCTGTCAGCAGTATGAGCAGAATATCTGGGTTATGTCGTCATGCTGTTAGGCAAACGGCTGCACTGAAGATGCCGAGGCTGCTGCAGCGTCGGTCCTTCAGAGTTACTGTGAGTTTAAACCGCTTCAAATCAAACGAAAATAAGCTTCTAAGATGGGGTTAGATATATGTTACCCACATAGGTCTCTAGAAGATGCCTCATTTTGGCCTGACTCGGTGCAGTGGTTGGTATTAAAGTCGCTTAGCACTGAGAGGTTCGTGGCGAGCATTTTATTTGGCTTCCTCGGTGGTTAAATCTACACGAACGTGTTATAGGCATCATTGAATTCTCGCGATAGTTTATAAACAAGGTATTTATGTTAACATCTCTGAGACTAACGCAGCTTTTGTTTGTCTCGAGAATACGGGCGACTAATAAAACAAAACACAATAGTACAGTAATGGAGTGATACGAACTGATTATACATTACATTTGTGTGTGTTATTTTCATTCGTTCGGACCCTGAAAGCCGGCTATGTAGCTAGTTAGCGACCGGCTAAAGTTTTGGCTAGCTTCCTTCCTATTGGTCAAACAAAGGGGTGTGATGACTCAACCCAACCTGGCTACCAGCTATTTTAGAACACCTCCATGGCATGCCACATACGGGTACCAATAAGCTTTGTTGTAAATGTTGAAGGACGCACTTTAAGCAAATGAAGTGTACTCTACTGTATGGGCAAAATTTCAACATAAATGCTTTTGTTCCAAAGGAATGTGCAACTGAGATGGTTAATTAAAAATGTATCTATTTGAGCATTAAATATCATAATCAGTGTAAATAAGTAACTGCAATAGTAAAGTCATCCAGATACCAGCATGCATATATTTTATTTTCTCCACTGTCGTGCTACTGACCGTTCGTTTAAGTCGTGTGGCAGTATGGAAACTCGTTGAACATGCTGGACTGTGGGCTCTGATAACCAGCTTTTTACCTTTTTTCATCACACTTTTTCTCCCACTCAACTTTCCTTGAATATATTTGGGCAAAACCCTCTGAACTGTCAGCTCAAAGAGCCTTAACTCTTTGTGGTTTGTCGTTCCGGTAGAATGTGTCAAACACTGTCTTGTCCATAATTTTCTAGCCCACTTGTAGGTAACATGGTTACTTAATTGTACTGTGTTGCTGGAAAATACTTAATGTCACTCCTTTAATATGTAGAAATCTATGTAAAGTTATTTTACACTTGCAGACTGAATATTATTCACTGAAGTGTCAGATTGAGCTGATATGTTACAGTTTATTGTATTTTGTTTATAATATTAGACAAGTTCAGATATCTGTGGATAAATCTGCATGAGGTGGGCAAATAGGAAAAGGATTTAGTCTTTAGATTTAGAAAGAAACAATTTAATCTAAATGTTGTGGTTTTAGTTAACCTGTGGTGCCACCTAGAGGTGAATATGATCTTCTCAGAGCTGGTTTTATGAGTGACTAAATGCTTTAACATGCTTCAAAACAAACTAATTAATGCATTTTAAGATTTTTATTCAAGTGGGAACCAGAGGTATCACTTTTTTTTTCTTTTTTTTTTTTTTAAACCAGATAGTAGAAGTTAAAATCTCACCACTTGTTTTGTCTTGAGGTCACCCAGCTGGTGGACGCTGTGTTTTCATTTTCTCAGATATGCTTGTAGAAAATGCAAATGTCGGCTTCACGGTCTGTTAGTCAGACACTCCCTTTGTGCTGCACCAAGTCTTTGGCTTCTAAATAGGCAAATATCCATGTAGTTTCTATTTCACTTATTTGCCAACATGAAAACAATTAATCGAGTTACGATTTATTGACAATCAATTGCTTATTCTTTAATCCAAAAGATGAACGAATAACGTCTTTTAGTGGTGTAGTTCAGCCGCCTTCCAGCAGAGGGCGCTAGTCATCCATAAAACGGAGCCATTGACGAAAAGGTTGAAATAGAAACAAAGATGGCGGAGATATTTAAGAAGGTCCAAACAGAGTTTGGGACGGAAAATGCACTTTATGCGGTTCTGTTGCGAAGTATACACACTGGAGAAGCTTGATTTGTCACTTTAATGGAGCAATCTCAGCTTTTTATTAAAAAATTACTGATTTTAAATGAAGTTGAGGATGTGATGACACAAAGCGAAGTGTTAATTTCTTCAGGAGCATCCGCAGACTGTACTTCCGTATAAATATCTCTGTACATTGAGAAAGAAGTGATTAATATATTTATTCTTTTATCTTTTATTCTTTTATTTTCCTAGTCAACAATCTAATAGGTCTCTGTTTTGTTATATTTTCTAAGTTTAATAATGTTAGAAAACCAAACATTTTTGTTTATTCAGTTTGTGTTTTTCAACAGCTGATACAAAATAATGTTAAAATTTAAAATATATTTTTTTAATTCAGAATATTGTGAAAAAAAAACTGCTCTTCCTGTTATGGAAATACAAGAAAAAAACGCAGCTTTTGAAGAAAATGGCTAATACAAGAAAAAAACGCAGCTTTTGAAGAAAATGGCTGCTTATCGATTAGTCAACTTTACATTAACTTGTTAATAGATCTCTTGCATCGCTAGTTCTACTGTTTTAAGTCAAGAATTACAAAGTAATCTAGTCAGATCTGTGGTTACTCACATACTGGAGGCTCTTTGAGAGTGAAATGATGAACTTTTCCTCCTCCAGGCTGTACAGCAGCAGCAGCCCTTTGATTCGTCTCAGGAAAAGCCCCAGTTTCCTGGCGCCTCAGCAGAGTTCGTGGACAGTCTTGAATTCATTCAGCCCAATGTAATTTCCGGGATTCCCGTGTACCGGGTGATGGACAGGCAGGGCAAGATAGTCAACCCCTCTGAGGACCCTCAGGTAAATCCACTCTCTCTGCATGTGTTGTTGTTGAAGCTCACATTAGGAGCTCTGCTGTTTGTTTCCCGTTCAGCTCTCCAAAGAGACGGTTCTGAACTTCTACCAGAAGATGACGCTGCTGAACACGATGGACCGGATTCTCTACGAGTCTCAGAGACAGGTCCGGCTTTAACTTCCAGGTTTAACCGGAGAACGGGTGGAATTTGATGTAAAATGCGATTGTTCTTTTTCAGGGTCGAATCTCCTTCTACATGACCAACTACGGAGAGGAGGGGACGCACATCGGCAGCGCTGCAGCTCTCGAGTCTAATGACTTGGTTTTTGGTCAATACAGAGAAGCAGGTATGAAAAAAGCTTTTCTTATTATACTTTACGACCTTTAACCCTGTAAATGTCATTGTTTTCTCCAGTGTATTTTATTTATTTTCTTTTTTGTGGGAGATCAACAGATGAAATTTAGCAGGTTTAGTTGCAGGAATGTTCTATATTTTGCTTTAATTTTGGTTTCATTTTACTAGACTATCTTATTATTCTGCATATAAACTGCAAAATAAATTTCAAGTGTTTTTGATCTACTTTCTAAACCAAATTAAATAAAACCAAATTAGCCCACAAGAAGAGCAAGACACAGGAGTTTGTTTTAAGTCAATAATTTTTGAAGCTTGATTTATAAAACAGTAAAATTATTATCTCCAAATTATTCCATGTTACAAGACTTCAAGTGAAATAATCTGCCAGTGGAATTAGTCATTTTTCATCAATTATTGACTTAAAATAATCTTCTACAGTTTGCTGAAAAGTTACTTTTACGTTAGTTTTGTCCTGTTTCGGTTCTATTAGATGTATGATGATCGTTTCTGTTTGTGGTTTTCATACATGAATATTCCCCTGCGGCTCCTCAGGAGTGCTGATGTACCGCGGTTTCCCCCTGGATCTGTTCATGGCTCAGTGCTACGCCAACGCCGACGACCTCGGGAAGGGCCGCCAGATGCCTGTCCACTACGGCTCCAAAGATCTGCACTTCCTCACCATCTCGTCTCCTCTGGCCACGCAGATTCCTCAGGGTGAGGCCGCACAGCCACCTGCTGTGCACTGACAGGGTTCACCTGAAATCCCGGGATTTCAGTCAGACATGGAAAACTTGATTTATGGAAAAAGGTCCTTGAAAATGTTTGATATTCGAACTGCACAGTCTGGTAATAAAGTGGAAGCTAATGTTTTATTAAAAGCCTAAATTTTTATGTCGAATTAGCGCTTTATTCTCAGATCAGTTCGGCTTGTAGGATGTATGAGAGACATTTAGAAACCTAACATTTTGTTTGCCTCTGTTTTGTGACGCAGATTAATATCACAAAACATTAGTAACAGTAATAAATGATACCATATAATATGTGGTGCTGGGAAAGTTGGAAAACTCCCATTTAGATGCTTGAAAAGTGTGTGAACCCTGATTTCTCTCCCGTTCTTGTCAGCGGCGGGAGCTGCGTACGCGCTGAAGAGGGAGAACATGAACCGCGCCGTGATCTGTTACTTCGGGGAGGGAGCGGCCAGTGAAGGCGACGCACACGCCGGCTTCAACTTCTCAGCGACCCTCGAGTGTCCGCTGATCTTCTTCTGTCGCAACAACGGCTACGCGATCTCCACCCCGACCAACGAGCAGTACAGAGGCGACGGCATCGGTGAGACGGATTTAAAGGCGTAGACAGAGCTGGGCAGTAACTAGTTACATTTACCTGAGTAACTTTTTGAAGTATCTCTGCTCTTGACCTGCAGTTTTATTTTGAAAGAGACTGATTTGGAAAATTATTTTTCCCAGATTTGTTCTTTTTTTCTTTTTTTGCTTGTATGAATTATTTTCATTTTGATCCTTAAAATATAAAAATTTGCACTAAACTCTAAATTTTGTTCCGTATGACTATTTAATTTTTAAATCGTAAATGATTGAGTAAACTTGTCACCAAATACTTTATAACTCTTGAATAATTTCTTGGATGACTACTTTTTACTTGAGTAAAAATATGTTGAACTCCACCTGAACACCTCTGGTCATTTATTATCTATTGATTATTCTGACAATTAATTATAAAAAAAAAAATTGATTTAAGACTTTTTGATCAAGGCTTAATTACGGCTCCGAATGTATTGTTCTTTCAGCGAATGGCCAATTATTTCATCAATCGATTAATCACAATTAATTTGATTAATCGTTTCAGTCATTTCTTCTTTTGATCTTCTCCAGCTGCGAGAGGGCCTGGTTACGGCATGCTGTCCATCCGTGTCGATGGGAACGACGTGTTCGCCGTCTACAACGCCACGAAGGAAGCGCGGCGCAGGGCTGTGGCTGAAAACCAGCCTTTCCTCATCGAGGCGATGACTTACAGGTTCACAGTTTCATCGTTTTAACACACACTCCATCCTCATTTCCAAACCCAAACTTTAACAGTCAAATAGAGAGAGGCGAAGAATTTAAAAATAGACGTGTGCAGCAAATTAAAGTCACAACAGTTATTTACATAAGCACAATGGCAGCTTTATTGTCATTAAAGTCCAAATTAAACCTGTTTAAGGAAGTTGGGACTTCACCTGTCCAAATGTCATTTCACATCTAAATCTGTTCCTGACTCGCAGAAGCATTCAGTGCTGTTGGATTTGATTAACAAATTCTAGTGAAGGGGAAATCTCCACAAGGTTGTGTGAAGAAAATACTTTCACTCTCAAATGTTTCAGGTGTTCCCACTTTAGAACGGAATCGAATTACTAATAAACCTTTTTAGATTAAGCCAACAAAGCCTCCACAGTGTGACTGGAGTAAAATGTCTCTAAGCTTATTTGTCATAAAAATATAAGGGCTCACAATATTTTCATTGCATTAATTCTGGCCCAAGCAGTGCAATTCACCAGCAAATTAGAAAAAAAAACATTTAAAAGTGTTGCTTTTCTTTATTGTGAGACATTAGATGAGAAAACTGTTCTTCCATTTGCCTTTCACTGAACTGCTAATAAAGGATTATTGTGTTTTAACACAAGTTAATAAACAGGTCTAAATATAAATCAAGTCCTTTGAAAAAAATTAAGTGAAATAAAATCAATTTAATTCAGTTTAAGATTTTGTCTCCAGTAGTTTTGGACCATATTGTCTGCGTTGATCAGCTGGGGCCTGATTGATTTCTGAATTCTCCTCAAACCGCCGCAAATCCAACTTGGTGCATGTATACCACAAATGACTGTTGATGCAAATTCAACACGTACCAGTAACCATACCGGAAGTTTGATTTGTTTGAAAAACAAATTAGGGAAAAATCATTTTAAATTGATTTAAGACAGTCACGTCAATCCTGTTTATTCCGCATTAATCGATCTCTAGGTTGTTGGTCTAGAAAGTCTGGTTCGTTTGTGGAGGTGTGAATGCAAAGTCAAACTCGAATGTGAACCAGAAAAGCACCAAAAATCCTCAGACTAGGTTGAAGTGAACTCTGGTGCTGTTCGAAAGCACATATGAACGAAAATTGGGCCACAGTACTGCTACAGAGCAGAGCATTCTGGGTAAATACGTCTCTCTCTGTGCCGCCAGCGCTGCACACTAACTCGTTACCATAACGACTGACAACAACTCAGTCGTTATAGTGCAACAGGATTCAACATCACAAAACATGACATTTCCCACACAAAATGTTCAGTCCGTTACAGTTCCATGTTATCAAACTTGATGTTTATTTTGCGATTATTTAGAAGTGATCGCTGTGGTAGACTAGCTACCGCTGCCATTAGCTAAGCTAACACAGCTGTGGTTGATTAGCTAATTTAAACATTTGAATTGCTCTACTGATGATCTGTCAGAAAACTGTTGTGCCTATTTTTTTCCTTCCTTTTTTTTTTTTTTTTGAACTGAAACACGCTGAATTCTGCAGTATATCTACATGTTGCGTTTTTCATAGTCAAGCTAGCATGAGTGACCTACGTCCCTCACCCTCACTATATTTTTTTTCTTAAAACTTTTTCCTGACCTGGGTATTGAGTTGCTGTAATGTTGACAATTAGCAGCATAGCACTGCGTCCCCTTTTACTTCATATATCAGGCGTACATTTAACATTGTTGCGTTATGTTGACAACTTGACAGCTAAAACCAATGGCAGCCATTGTTGCCTAGCAGCTTTTTGCTGGGTCTTGCGTCACGTTGCAACATACCTACGTCTACAGGCTAACAAAGGCTCACAGTGCTGTTGGATTTGAATACCAAATTCTTGTTAAAATTTCCTCTCCAGTTGTTTATTGAAAGGAACTACTTTCCCTCACAAATGTTTTTAAATATGAAATGCCTGAGGGATGTTTCTGGTTCTTCCTCAGAATCGGGCATCACAGCACCAGTGACGACAGCTCGGCCTACCGCTCCGTGGACGAGGTGAACTACTGGGACAAGCAGGACCACCCCATCTCCCGGCTGAGGCACTACATGACGGCGCGCGGCTGGTGGAGCGAGGACGACGAGCGCAGCTGGAGGAAACAGTCACGCAAGACTGTGATGGAGGCGTTTGAGAGGGCGGAGAGGCGCCTGAAGCCCAACCCAGAGCTGCTGTTCACCGACGTCTACCAGGAGATGATCCCCACCCTGGCCAAGCAGAGGGATTCCCTGTTCAGGCACATCCAGCAGTACAAAGAGCATTACCCCGTCGACCTGTTCGAGAAGTAACCCCCATATGCAGTAGTGTGTGAGGACTGGAAATAGCTGCACACCACATGCTGTGTTCATGTAACAGTTTTGATGTGTCATTTTTGCACATTCTGCACATATGCTTTTAAAACAAATGATTTCTAATGGTTTTTGGTGCCTTATGGTAGAAAAAAAGCCACATTTTACAGAAATGACATGGTTTCTTTTAGGGCTGGGCGAAAAATCTTTTTTTTTTTAATTTTCACATGTTGCGTTTCCACAGTTCAGTGTGACGTCATCTCGCCCTGGGCGGCCATCTTGTTGTACAGCTTCGATTTGTCTGGACTGAATTCAGGTCAGCTCTACAACAAAATGTCTGGGTCGGGCTATGGTTTTCTTTTTAAACTACTAGAATTTAATACAGCAAAATGTGAGAATAATGACATAATATTGCCAGAAAAGCTGTAATACTAGGATAATGAAAATAAGTTTAAAATGAGGAATGTTGAGCATCTCGTGAAGTTACAGTTAACAACTTTTCTTCTCTTAATTTTAAGATGTTATTCATGTAAAATTCTCTTTATTTTGATAATATAAACATATTCTTGTAGTTGACATTTGTGGAGCCTGGCTTTAATTACTTATACAACTCACAGAAGAGATGGTTGAGCTAAAAGCTAATTTCAAAAATAGTTCCTGACATTTGTAATTTCTTTTTTAGAAAAGAAAGAAAGAAAAAAATAGATTATAATCACATCTGGAATAAAAAAATATGAATTTAATTTAGAATCCATATCGCCCAGCCCTTCTTGTTCTTTTGAATCCAGATCAGATTAATTAAATTGGAAAGCAGGATGTATTAGTTGACCTCTATTTGTCATTGTATCTTTCCTTTTCAACAGCTGATAAGCAGGTTTCCTCCTGTGTCATTGAGGTTATCCGTTAGTTCGTTTGTTGATGCTGTTACACAATGTCATTTTTCTCAGAACTGTAGATCTGTTAAAATAAACTGTAGAACATTGGTTGTCTTCAAGTGTTTATTTAAAAATCAACATGATAGTAAAGGAAAGGGTCGGTGAGATGTAATTATATATCCATCTGTTCATTTTTGTCTTAATTCATAAAAATTCTCCTTTTTGTTTGTAAGTCCAGGGTGAGGCAGTGCAGCGCTGTTCCTCGCCTATGGTGGCGCTGTTCTACATACGAATGAAGCAGCCAGATGGCGCATGCCCGTTTGCAGGTGACGTCACTGTCTTCGAAACTCGGCCCGTTCCGCCATGACGGACGTCCAAACAAGAAATGCGCTCTTGTTAAACTTGTAGAAAACCGCACATGTGCCTCATATTGCTTTTATTAAGTTTATTTTGCAGTGAAAAAATATTATAGGGTCAGGGCCGGTCCAAGCCCCCATGGGGCCCGAAGCGAAATGTGGTTTTGGGGCCTCTAGTTCTGCTAATGACGTGCTAATGATGCACACTGGCATTGTCACAATGACCGGCAGCTCTCAGTGTAATCACGGATTTGCAGCAAATAGTTTTTACAAGGTAAGAAGATCAACATTCATACACTTTATAAGTATGATTAGAATATCAAATATCTCATTATGGAGAAGATGGGAACCAGGGGAAATTACGTCATGTAGCCTAGCATGTATATAGGGAAAAAACTCAGCATCTTTTGTAAGTTTTTGGTTTAAGGGGAAACTCCGTTTATGACACAATGATATAAATAATGTGGTGTGAATTTGAGAGAGGAGGACTTGGTCGGTTTCTGAGCTAGCTATTTCAAGCTTTTATGATTCCCAACCAGGTGTGTTACTTTCACAGATAAATTAGCTCTAGTCAAACAAGTAGAAACCATAAATAAACTTGGGAAAACAATTTCAGTTATTTTGTTCAATACTCCCAATCTTCACTTCTGACGTCCATCATGGCGCTTAAAATGATTAAGTGACATAGTTGCAAATGATCAATATTGCTAATATATTTATTTAATTAACAATGTTGACGTTCAACACCAAGTCTAATATATTTAAGAAATGTGAATGATAGTCTTTCTGATTAGCCATAAATGAACGTGCAAGTTGAGGAGAAAGTACCGCGCCTCACCAACGGAGGGCGTTGTTGAGCCCAAAAGGACAAACGGTGCTCATCTTCAAAGTCATCAAACTTATGAGGAAGAAAGACAACAATTGATTAAAAATTTAAAAAAAATTAAAGTTAAAAGATTTAGTTAAATTATGTCGCGGTAACATGAAAAGTAAAATTAATCTGCAAATATTTTATTATCTTAAACAGTTGTATAACAGAATGTAATTCTTTAGTGACATTCTGGTCCACACGCTGGACCAGTTGGTGGCAGTAATGCACCAATTTTGTTGTTTGCGAACCACCAAAAAGAAGAATCCTGTCAGAACTTGGAATAGGACAGTTCGAAAAGGCTTCTCTTCTTCTTGGCGATCATCCCCTGAAACTGCCTGATTTTTAAAGACAAAATTTTAAAAAGTCATATTAAATATTTTATTTTTCTTGCCCTAATGTTGTTGAATTTTAATTGATTAAAGCTTGATTGAAATCTTACATTAGTTAAGGTCAAAACTGAAATACAAGCTTTACAATATTGGATGTTGGATTGGTACATCCAACTCTGGTGGAGTGCCAGTCATGAACCTCACCCAGTTAAAACTGTCACTGGAAAACTTTCCCCCAAACCCATCTGTTGTAAAATGGTAAAAAAAAAAAAAAGAAAGTAGTGCAGGTGACCCATCAGTTCAACAAGTCACCAGGGGGTTGTGGATGTTCTTCCACATCACTTCAGTCTCCCTTGGGGATCGCTGGTGTATGAGGAGATTCTGCTTGTGGACACAAACATTTCCGCGGTCTTGTTTCTTGACGTCAAAGGTCTGAAATCCTCCATGCCACTTGGGGGTGATTCCTAGTGCCTTCATGCAAAAACTCAGGTAAACATCGTCTATGGGAAACAGAGGAAACAGCTTCGAAACAAAAGAAAGAGAATGCATCAACTCTCCGGAGATGACAAACCCTCCTCCACCTGCGTACTTGGGGTAGGGCCCACTGTAGAAGGTCAGAGGAATGTAGTATTTGCTTTTTGGGTCCCTGATTGGACTTGCTGATTGCAAGACCTGTCCAACATACAGCTGAGATGCCTGAGAGGCGTCTAAAGACTCCAGGTATTGGATCAGTCCGTCAGTGTTGACAAAAACATCATCGTCTCCACTGAAGATGAAGGACACCAGTGGACAGTTTCTCACTGTCCACTGGAGAAACATGTCCATTTTGAGGGTCAGGTTCAGGAGGGACTCGTGGAAGTCCCACTGCAGGATGTCTCCAAAGTGTTTGGCTTCGAATGACAGCAGTGCGCCAAGATTTGGGTCATCGGGCTGGAAGTTGCCGAGGAAGAACACCAAGCGCACCCTCCGTCCGTTCTGGTACACCCCATCTCGACCCCAAGTCTCCCGCACCGCTTGTCTCCTCTCGAAGTTTGCTGGGGATGACTTGATAGCAAAAAGCAGGAAGGTGTGGTTGTTGCACTTCATGGGCTGGTTGATTAGGATCGGCGGAGATCTACAGTTTATGCCCTTTAGGTAAGCCTGGAACAGTGGAGGGTAGGAATCAAAGTCATGAATGTTTATTCTCAGAATGTCCCGGTTCTCCTCCATGCAGGCAGACCAGGGGTACTCTCTCCTGGAAAGGTAGTTGTCTTCCTCAATGTTCGTCAGTGCCGAGTGGAACAGGCGGTTCCAGTAGGCAACGTGTTGAGGAATGATCTTCCTCAAGTCTTCAGAAGTCACTGGGATGTGAGGGTTCAAAGGGGATGATGTGAAGTTCACCTGCTTTGAGAAGTTTGCTGCTCTGGTGGTTTTTATCTTCTCTAGACTTAAGGTGAAGTAGAAGATGATCAGAAGTGAAACGGAGAGGACCATGGCAAAGAGTCTTTGATATAACCTCATAAGGTCAGAGCGGGGCATACAAAGCAGTGTGAGGGGTTTTTCTAGAGATGGATCATCTTTCAGCGGCAATGACGGATCTTTTCAAAGGTTCCGCTTAAAATGTTCCTGCAGAACAGAAAAATGATGCCTCAAACCAGAAGCCGAAATCCTAAGAGATTCTTAAAAAGTTTTAGCTACACATCACCACTTATTCCCAATGTACGCCAGTTGACCAACTGCTGTTTTCATATCGACTATTTGATCAAAAACTTGATTTTCATCTGTAAAGGCCTATTTTTCTGAAGGGGGATGATTATACAAAAAATGACTGAGATCAATTGTAAATACAAGAATTTGTTTAACAAATTTGACATTTACTTTGGATTTTCTCTAATCTGCACTGAATTAAACGTGTGCATAACCCGCCTATGGTTTGGCTGGTTGACATTTTCAGGTTCACCGAATATGCATCGAAGAAAAATTAGACTATTATGAGAACGAGTACTTTTTGTCCTGGAAGAGTGTGAATTATTGATGACATGCAGCAATCAGAACCGTCTAAAAATCAATATTGCATAAGATCAATAAAAAATTATATTTTAACAGAAATGCCAAGGGTCTGAATAACACCAAACTCCCTTCCCCTTTTTATAAATGGTGCGTTTTCATTGACCAGATAATTCGCAATTTGACATTTCGAAAATAAATTCGCTTAATGGAAGCAGAAATTGCCGCTGGCACAAACCACGAAGAAGATGATGACAGGAAGTAGTTGGAGGATGATGACGCAGCAGTTTTTTTAAATGAATTAAAGCGTAAACCAACTTGTTCAAGTTTGATTTTAACTGTTTCTTATTTAATGGAAACGCCAAGATAGAATTTTTTTTTTTTTTAACATTAGCAGAATATTAACAAAGCTTTCCATTTGTAGTCCAAATGACAAGTAAAGCCTTGAAACATTTCTCTGTGAATCCATCAGTTTTATTTTCTAATGTAATTGACAAAAATATTGAACTTTTTCATTGTTTAGGTCTTCAATTAGGTTATTGTTAGGATAAACCTGCTGAAAACTAACGAACAGCAGGAAGAAATCCCAAAGTACCTGCCTGCTCAGAAACACAGAGCTGGATTATTATGGCAGGAAAATGCGAAAAACACAAAAAACAGTTTTAATCTGGTTTCTGGTGCAAATATTTTTATTACACTTGAAATAAAACAAAACTAATTTACATGTAGCTTTTCAGTAATGTATAGAAGCATCAATAATTTTTTAATATTGGCGGAAAATTCATACATGAAATAATGGTATAAAGTATATTTTCATTAGTAATAAGGAATTACAAGCACCTATGTTTTGCTGGAAAGTTATTTTTAAGTTAGTTTTGTCTTGTTTTCAGTGTACCAATATATTCACACTACAATCCAAACAAAAACTACTTGGTAAGACTTTGTTAGTTTATTCTAGAAAGACATTTTGTCTGTAAAATCAGATGCAGAACTTTCAAATTTCAGCACAAAAAGCAGGAAGTAAAGCTACTCACAGCAGATTGAAATGTCCTCCACTCTCTCTGGATAGGAAATGTTTTTCCAGTTCATCCACATCACACAGCGGCGGATAATAAAATCAAGCCGGATGAGGCGGCGCAGGACACGCGGGGAGAAAACACGCCCAGAGAGGCTGCAGGTCCACTCAGGTTTATTCAACAAGACATCACAAACAACGCTTAAGACCAAACAGGATCATCAGGAGGAGATGTGAGCACAGTGTCCCGATCCATAAAGCTTGTTCTTTTTTTTTTTTTTTAAATGTATTGCATCTCCATCAGGCTGTCAGACACATTTTAATCAGCCTGGTTACAAAAATACAAACCATTCTGCTAATCCAATAAACCCCCCTTTCATTCCAAGCCATGCAAATGATCACAAAGGTCAAGGGTCGTTAGATCTTTTCAGGAATAAAATGACTTTAAATGGGAATAAATGTGCAAAGTCACCGCTAATAAGGGCTGGGTGATAAGGTTTCAAAATAAAGTCTGGTTTTAATTCCTATCTTTTGTAAAGAAATGACAAGTGACAGAAAATATTTTGCTTTTATTTCAGTCATTCCTTCTTCAAGTTGTAAAACAGAAAATTAGGGGAAAACTGCATGAATTTTTAATTATGAAAATATATTTAGTTGTTTTTAATACCAGATAAAAAAAAAAGTTCCCCTTAAAAACGGATATTACAAATATTTTCAAAAGGCGACTTATTTCCGTCATCCCTTTCAGTTCAATATCAGGAGGGAAACTGCAATATTTTTAAATTAATTACAAGAATATTGTCATGTAAATATTTAACTATGATGGTCAGATTTTCTTCATACCAAATTTGATTTTAATAATTTTTTAAATCTCTTTTTTTTCAAAGAAAAAAAAAAAAAGACTGAAAATATTTTTGTACTTCAGATTTAGGGCCAGACTGAGACGTTTTGTTCAATTACAATAATGTAGTCATAATATTAGCTGAATGAAAATGAAATTTTACCAGAAAAACTTCTTAAAATTACACAAGAGAATCACTTGGAGAGATTGTTGTTGTGTTTTCAGCTGTTCTGAAAAATCACTACTTCGTTTTACTAATATTACGGCTTTATTCTCAACCTGACCGTTAAATTTTGACCTGAATTCCAAATAAACAGAAGCTGTAAAACAAGACGGCGGTTCTTGCTGCAACGCTCTAAACTACAAAGTGAGAATTGGTGGAAAGAAAAAAAAATAAATAAATAATAGATCGTGCAAAAAAAAAAAAAAGTTTAAAAAACAAGAAAAAGTGTTTATTGTATGAAATTATCGCCCAGCCCTTTGGAAGCGTCCTGCTGTGCACATCCTGAGAGCAGCTTAAGGCAGAGGAGGGTTACAACTCAGACTCGCTTTTTAATTAGAAATGCCCTGATCTGACCCCAAAACAGAAAAACAAAACTCCAAATGTCACCGCCGCAGGCAGAGATCGCATTTCAGTTCATTTAGTTTATTCTGGACTTTTCAATCGCACTGTTAACCGCGATCTCTCACTCATCACACCACAGCGGAAATAAAGTTTTAATCTTCATCACTCAACTCTGCTGGTATTATTGCATCCCAATCATGAATGTTGTGGCCAAAACGCCAAACGTAAAACTAATACCGGCTGCCGGGCGCAGCAAGGGAGATAGTGTTCACACGCATGATATAAAGACTTGTTCTGAGTGGAATAAAAGGCAACAAAGACATAATGCAGAAAATAGAGAATACATAAAACGATGAATGCAGCGGGAATCGAAGGATGTGAGGTGGCTGGTGAGGTCAGCGGAGGTCGCTCTCGTCGTCCTGTATGGTCTTCTTGATGCGTAGCAGCATGGTGGTGAGCCACTGGTCCAGACGGGAAATGGTGTCATATTCCTTCACCTGGAAATAATCCCAGCATGTCATTAAACAGAAAATGCACACGTAATGTGGCTGTCATTATAAGAACGAGAGAAAATCATCGCTGGAGGTTTTTGTTTGGAGAAAACTGTAAATCTGATAAATATAATGAAGAAAAATCCCAAATACTTTCTGTCTAATCAAACAAAACCTGGCTAAAAAATAAAATTAAGTATGAGCTTTCAATTGAAAAGCTACTGCAAGGGATGCGAGTTATTGATTAATGAGTTAATCTAAGGTTGATTTATCACTAAGGAGCTATTTTATTTTTTAAAAAAACAGCATTTCTCATAATATACTGAATAAAAAAAAAAAAATCAAATTAATTTAACAAAAAAACATTAAAAACTTTAAAAAAAAATTATTTTGGTAAAATAAAACTTAATATTTAAAAAATAGTTTTATTTTTAAAATTATTTTTCAACAGTCACCTTTAAATACTGACAGATTAATTTAAATTCAAAACTACTTTATTGATCCCAAAAGGGAAATTAAATGTGTTTGTAACTCATTAACTCAAATAGTTACCGTAGATCGTTATGGCTCACGTTATTAAACTTATGAAATATAATAACATTTCTATCGATTGCTGGATAGAGAAATAAAATGAGTAAAAACATTCTACAGAGAGAGTATGTATATTTTAAGACATTTTAATGCTAACTTAAATAAAATTTAAGAAGATGAAGGTTAGCAACAGAAGTGAACCAGTGGCAAAAACGAATGTTTAAATTTGCTAACTAGCCTTTAGCAGCTAGTTAGCGGTAGCCTCAACCACCTGAAGTCACAAAACGCAATGAAGACTAAAACTTTTGTAACGCAAGAAAAAAAATCCCTACAAGTTTGAATCGTCCCTCAACGACAATATGAGACCTGTGATTATCATATTTACATTTAGTGAATTTACGCTAACGCCTCAGTTTGTCCACTCACCGCGTCAGTGTAGCCGTCCACGTTCTGTTCTTCATATGCATCTAGAAGTTTCTGTTGGGACAAAAACCCACCAGAATAAAAACACATTAAATAGCAAACAGTAGCACCGAACTAAAGCGCATTTCATTATTCCACCATGTATAAATTTATACCAGCTGATAATCCAACCATCCAAATGCAAGTAAAAGTTTTAACAGTTACAACGTGTAAAGTTACTGATTTTTAGATGTAGAAGTTGTTTAAAAAGACCAAAACAGGAGCAAAATGCAATAAACACCTCAAAGAAAGCATCAAATGTGTTACTTCAACTAAATAGAAGAGCAGACCTCCAACATGTAATTAAATCTGTAAGCTTTTCATTGATAATATTTCAGTCAGATTAAACATCCTGGATAAGAACGTCAACATTAAAACAACTAAACAGAAGCAGCTCTGCAAAAACAAACTCTTACAAAGTATTTTGGTTTAGTTTCAAATGCAAATATCTTATTATCAAAACTATACTACTAACAACTTATGGGAGTTTCATTTACGTCAATTATTTCACTTACAACATGGAAAAAATTCTTATTAAACTTTCATTATTTTTCATTAATATCAAGAAATTATTGGCTTAACATTCTGAAGTGGTTCTTGGTGCAGCGCCCCCAGAGGCAAGGAGGGGAACAGTTTTTTAAAGAGTTTAGTTTGATTCAATCAGAGTGAAACTGAATCACAGCAGCTGAAAATGTTGCAATTTTGTTCTCCAATCGAACTATGAAGTGTGAAAACACCTTTAGATTTAACGCAGAAATGCTTCTTCGGAAACCTGTCCGAATGTCGACATTTAGTCGTTTTTCAGTCAGCCTACCTTCAACAGCTTGCACTCTCTGGAGTCTGAAAACGCTGGAAACATTTCTTCATACTTCTGCACGGCAAGCTGGGCGGACAGCAAAGAAAACAGCCTTAACACAGAAGCTAACGCTACGCTAGCGTCACAGCTAGGACATTTAACGTAAATCATGTTCACCTTTGCGTTTAGCATGTCTACGCAGAAGTGACACAGCGCCGCCTTGAAGAAGTGATCCTTGGCACTGTATTTCAGCAGCGTGCTGTCCATCGCGTGAGTTCCAACCTGAAATCAACAGCTTACGCTTATTTTACAGATCCTTCGCCCAGCAGGACGTCAGGCGCTGATTGTTTAACGTCCCACCTGTTCGTAGATCTCTATCGCTTTCTGGTACTGCTCCAGCTGGGCTGCATAGGTCGCAACTTTAAGAAGGCACTTGTTTGCAGAACTGAAAAAAGAAAAACCATTTAACACACCTACATATTTAACTATTTGAAGTAAAGCGCAGAAAAGCATTCAGATATTATCTACAATATTCACCTGGTGGATTCTTCACCTTTATAATAATCTGCTGCTTGTTCAAAGTGAGCAATGGCCTGCACGTAAAAACGTAAACGGAGGTTATTTTTAAAAAGCAAACAGAATTAAATTAAAATGAATGGTTTATTTTTCTTTGACCTTGTCGATGTCCACCAACTCTGTCTCGTAAATCTCTGCGATGGACATGTGATGCTTCGCTGCGATGGTGAAACGACCCTGAAAACGGAGGAAAACAACGATTTTTACAAAAATCAGCTTAAAGCCAAACTTGATGAAAGAAAAACACAAACTCACCATGTCTGTGTAAATCTCGATGGCTCGGTTTAAGCAGTTGATAGCCTCTGTGGAGAGAGGAAACATTTAGACGAGAGCAGAAACCCAAACATCTCCAGACATTAATACACATGTCATGAAAACTAATTATTATTAATTATCCCAGAAGTTACTGCGATAAACGATAACGTTGTCACTTTGAGATCATTTTCAAGTAATATAATGGCATGATAATGCAAGTACAACATGTTACCACTTAACTCTGGAACGGAAGATATTTTAAATAAATGAACAAAAACAACAAGCAAAATAGATGCTGAAGTTTTTGTGAGTGAAAATGAGCCGGATGCACAACATTTTGAGATTGAGCTGAGACATTTCTCAGTTTCAAAAGTCAAAAATTTACTACAAAAAATATAATAAATTTTGAGACAAATCTCAGCAATTTTTGAGATAAAAAAGTGAAAATTTCAAGAGTTTCAAAAGTCAAAAATTTTATTTTTTAAACTCAAATTTCCAAGCTGTCTAGAAAATGTAGAAATTTTCTCACAAATTAGTAACTTTTTAAATTCTGAGATTTAATTTTTTTTTTTCTATAAAATTTCCAAGACTAATCTCAAAATTAGTCTTGGAAATTTTTCTAGAAATTTGGGGGATTTTTTTAAAAAAGAAATGTACTCCTCATTTTTTATTTTTTCTCTCTACAATGGCTCTAATGCGCCGTACCATAGATAAGACTGAAGCAGCAGACTGAATCTTTTTTTCTTTGAACAAATCGGCTAATTAAGCTGAAGAAATGTTGCTCTGTATGACAAATAACAATAAAACACAATATTTGAGCCATTTTCACACAATGCAGCAGAACCAAAGACATGCAGGAGCCAGTCTGACCTTGTGGATCTGCTTTTTTGAAGGCGTTTCCAGCATCTATCAGGTTGGTGGCTGCATCGTGTTTGCTCTGCATCTGCAGGTGAAGATGAGCAGCTTTGGAAAACGCATTTCCTGCAGCTGAGAGCAGATGGTTTGGTGTTAAAGCAGTGATCATAAACACAGTCGTGAAGGAGGAGGAGGTCGGCCTTCTTACCACACCAGTTCTTCGCCATCTTGTACATGTTGGCTGCTCTCACATACATGTCACAGGCCTCTTCCAACTTAGAGGAACCGCTGGAAAACACACACTTTTTAAAAACATAATGATCCAGACCAGCCTTCCTCAAACTGGTGGTCCGTGGGCGCCCTCTACTGGTCGACTGCATGTAACCAGCCTTTTATTATAATGGAGAAATGGCTTACAATCTGAAGCTGAAGATACTGGTGGAAAGTTTCTCAGGTTGAGTTGCAGAACTTGTTTTTGAACATTATCACATAGCATGCCGCTGAATGCGATATGATGGTGATGAGGTGGTGAACAGCGCTGCGCCCCGCGCTGACTAACTGCATCTCAACTCCTAAAATTAAATTATTTATATTGGACTTCAACTGTCTGAGAGACAATGTTTGTTTTTGCCAAAGCGACTCATATCCATTTTTTTTATGTTTCTAAATTACAAATGGTCCTAAAATGTTATCAATGCACACAACACTTGTGGTAAAGAACTTTTTTGATTTCCATGTGTTTTCCGTCATTGTAAAGCTTCGACATCGCACTTTCAGAATCTGCAAATAACTCAAAACGACCCGAGTCACATATACAAAACTGTGTCACCTTTCACATTAGGAGGAACCAAAACAATGAGTTAAGAGACCAATGATTTCATTTTAGGTCGCATATATTGATGTGTTATTGCGGGGGGGTAATTTCTAGTTGGGTGGTCTCTGAGTGCTTGTTAAATGAAGTAAGTTTTTCAGGTCCTCGGCCTGAAAAGGTTTGAGAAACGCTGATACAAAACTGAAGTTTTCCTCTCTGTTAGGCTTAAATGGCTGGATAATATCTTCGTTCTCTGTTGAAAGAGAAAGTATCTCGATGAGAGCAAACCGGCATTTTTAGTTCTGTGAAGTAACTAGTTACATTTACCTGAGTAACGTTTTGGAGGGAAAAAAAATACTTTTAGGAGTATTTTTATTAGTCTGTACTTTAAAAATAATTTTATTATGAAGTATTTCTACTCTTATTTGAGTAAAATGTCTGGATTTTCTACCCACTGAATGAAAAACAAACATGTTTCCCCACACACCTGCAATTTTTGTTAAAGTTTTATATATGAATTACTTTCATTTTGTCCTTAAAATACCAACATTTTCACAAAATAAGTTGAAGTGATGCTACTCTTATTTGCGTGAAAATTTTGGTTACTCTGCCATCAAAGCAACTAATTTTCCTTTGTCCAAGAAATTATCGCAATAAACAATAAATTTGTTGTTTTGAAACCATTTTAAAGTTATATAGTAATAATAGCATATCAATACAAGTGCACTCTCTTAAAGACCAATAAAAGTTCATTTTATACAGAACTCTTAACACTCGAACTGGAGGATATTTTAAATAATATAAAATAAAACAACAACCAAAACCATAAACAAAATATATAATAATGTTTCTGCAAACAATAATTGTGCTTAAAAATGTTAATTGTCTTATTGTGAGAGACTAATTAGCACCAGTAATGTGCAAACAACCTGTCTTATATCAAGTCTTAGTTCAACAGAAAGGCAGGATGATGACTTGGTTGTTTTTTGCAGCACAGGAAGGGGCTCCAGCTTTCTAATCCTGGCTTGCACATTCTCCCTGTGAATCTGTTTGGTTTTTTTTCCAGGTACTCCTGCTTCAAAAACACACCTGTCAGAGGAATCGGTGAGGTTGTGTGCACGGTTGTCAGTCCTGTTTTAGCCCTTTGATGAACTGGTAACTTGTCCAGGGTGTGCTCTGCTTCATACTTAAAGAACGCGGTCACGGTTTCATTTTTAGTGTATTTTCCTATCAGTTTCTTCATTTTTTATGAACAATGCATCAGAATATAATTCTTATCACCTTGTTGCTTAAAAGATTATGACTTTTTTTTCTCCAGTTCATGTACTGAATATTTTAGGGGCATCTGGGAGTTTTTTGTAATTCCTAAATACGTTAAGTGCAATACATGTTTTCTAGTTTGATACTATAAACAAACGTGACTGACATGTGACATGCACTTATTGACTGCTCCAATAGGAGGCGCCAGAGCAGCGACATGACAGAAAGTGTCCGCACATATCAAACTTCATACTTAAATGTGTCATTTAGCTCATATATAAACAAATAATAGCCTGCTACCGAATCGATTTGTTTTAACAATGGAGTTGTCACGACGTTTGTCGCTTTTTTAGCCGTGAAAAGCAACATATTACGCATTGATGTGTCCAGACGGGACCAGTCGCGGTGTATAGAAACATTTTAACACTCGTTGATAGCCTGGAGCGCTAAGCACCACCGTATACTGTGCTGCACTGGTACTGTGTGTTTTGCCATCAGATGTGCTGCTAACAGCTCAGCTAGCCACCTTCCGCATAGTTGGCCCTCGCACTGGCTAACAGCCGCACACTCACCCAAACAACGAGCCGAAAAACGACTGGGAAGACTTTAACTTCTTCTCCGCTTCCGCCATTAAAGCCGCGGCTTCTCTTTCTTTCCCGCTGTTGTCCATTTTTGCTAGCTTTTCCCCCAACGGTCAGGAGGCGCGAGCAATTGCGAAAGTCAACAAACTTAGCTAACGAGTGTTAGCGGCACTGTCACATCACCAACCACAGACTGTCCTCTGTCACGTGACAGGGGAGAAGGAAACCCCTCCGGTGGTGCGTTCAGGTACTCTTCGTAAAACGCGGAGACAATCTTTATTTTCCCGTAAATCACATATTTTAGAGCCGTTGCTCCCTCAAAATTCTGTACTCGTCCATAAAAGAAAAAAAAGACTTTTACTTCATAAATTCATTCAAATTAATACCCAAAAAGAAAAGCTATGCGTGTTTTAGTGCTGGGTTCAATGAATCTCGGAAATCGGAGCTATAAATCACGTCACACGAGTAGAAAGAGTTGAAAGAGCTGATTTCTAATTAATCAGTGCAGAGTCAGAACTGCATTTGAAATAAAGTGTGGCTAGAAACAAAATGCTTTTTAAAATGTCAAGCAACAAGTCAGAAGTTTTCCATAAAACAAAAACAATATTTGTACGAGCAAGAAGCACAGTACGAGCCAAATATTTAGATCCACTAGCTTTTTAAGGTCAATTCAGTTCTAAAATACTTTATCAGAAGAGGCCTCATTTTCTGGGCCACAGTGATGATATTCCACAGGAACAAGTCCTGGATGACAACATCCATTTGGCGAGCCCTGCTAATCCACTTCATTTGTTTTTGCCACTCCTCTTTAAATCTCTCTGGTCACATGGTTAAAAAATAGTGCAATGATCCTTGTCCATCACAAGAGATGGTTTGAACTTACTTCAAGCCTTGTGTTCAACTCTTCTGGGATTTGTGGTCATAGTTCAGGTATTATTTGAGCTTTTGAGATGCTACTTAGCTGCACAGAGTTGTTACTTTGTTGCCATAGTATTCCATTATAACAACTCTCCAAAAATTTAAAAAAAGTAAAGAACCAATGAGAAGTAATGTCACAGACCTGCTCCAATATTTAATTTTCCTTTTGGACAAATAGTTATGTTTAATTTAATTGAAAAGTGCTGCAATATTTAACTCTTGAATTACAAGAATTTCCCAGATTTGATGAAGTAATAAAGGATTTTTTTCCCCTCTAGGCAACTTTCATTTGCAAAAAATGTCATTAGCAACAAATTAATAACAACAAATGTTTTTTCTGAATTTTTTTGTCATTATTTAGCAGTGCTTGCATAAACTATTTTAATTGTCAGAAAATTATTAATTCATACACCTTTTTATCAAACATTTTGCCATAAGAATAATTTTAAAAAGATGAGATATATCCTTAAAAAACATGATCACATATCACTTTATCTCAAATTAATGTAACTTTATGTCTCTTCATCATCAATACTCCAAAGGGACCATTGCTGTGTGATGCTCAGAATATTTTAATTGCCATTTTTATGATTGTTCTTATTGTCTGAAGAAATTTTAATTCTATTAAGTTTAAAAATACTTTATTGATCCCAAAGGGAAATTAAATATTGTAACTCAAACTATGCAGGTTCTTTCAAAGAGTTGCTGTGGTCAGGAAGCATCTTTACAGCAGTGTTAAAGCAACCTCTGACTGAAGATACTCTGTTGTTTCATGAATACGATGGCAGAGTTCTTCATTTTCTTTATTTTATGAAGAGTCATGATTTGCACAATAAACTAGATGCTTCAGAGCAACCCACAAAAAAAAAAAAAAAAAATTGAGAAATTATTAACTCCTGCTTTGGTTGTTCTGAGTTTTGCGTCCCTGAATTGTTACGGTAATTAAAAAAAATCTTGCACTGACAAGTTAATCTTTTCACAATAAAGCTGCTATGTATTGATCTTGTTGCTTATTATTTTAAAAAATCAAAACCCCAAGCAGCAGGAAAAAGCTCAGGAATGTTCTCAAATTAATTGCAATAAATAAATACATTTAAAAGTTATCAAAATTAATGAAAAAAGAAGGAGGGCACGTCTATTTATAAAGTTTAGAAATGTGTATGCACATGTGTGTTTGTTATATATTCTGCTACTTTTGTGTCTTCTTTGGTAAACCTAAGGATTTCGTTTTCTACTTATTTTCCTCAGTTTTCTGATGCTTATTATTATTTAAACTGACAGCTCTCCATGCGTTTGATTGAATTCAGCTGGAATATCATAGGAAGGGTGTGGTTTACATTTCATTATTGCTCATTTAAAATGAACTTTTTGGCTGTTAATGATGTAATATACTAAGAAAAACACTTTGTTCACCATTCAAGTGGAAAATTATTCACACTCTTCTTTGTCATCGCTTCTGGCAGTAAAGGAATAGTCCTTCTCTTTTTGAACTACAAAATCAACATGAATAGTCAAGTGTGTCCAGGTATATTGTTAAAACTTCAATTTATTGGTAGCCTGTACCTTTTTTTTTTCTTAAATGAGCCAAAAACAAACACTTTCAGACTTTTTCTAAGAATTTTGACTTTATTCTCGGGAACTCAGACTTTTCTCAGAATGTTTCTTTCCTTTGTTTCAGGCTGTTCATACGGAAGAGGATTAAATTCGTCATTTTTTGCTGAAAATGTCGACATTCTCAGGTTAAAATAAGAAATCTGAGATTAAAGTCAGAATTCGGGCAGGCTTTTTCTTTTCATTTCAGTGACCCAAATTACCCTTCTCCTAATGTTTAGACCTAAATGGTAAGACGAGGAAGGTTTTTTTTCAGCTAATGTATCTAAACGTTATTTAATTCTGTGTAAGAGGTTGATTGTTGTGTTAGAAAAACTGTCTGAATCCCGTGAATCCGTATGAACCACGCAGATTTCGATCAGGCAAAGCGGAAGTCTCCAGTTTCCTGCTTCTACTCGGGTCCTGTTGAGCAGCCCGTGCGAGGCTGTCCTGGAGACCCCGCGCTGCCTGCACCTCTAACGTCTCGGGTGAGTTTGTTACAATGTAGCAATTTCTCTATTAATCCGAATAACCGTTACAAAGCCGCAATATCTGCCAACTGCGCACAAAACACAAACCGCATCGCTAACGCAATCGAAGCGCCACGCTGCCGCACCGCACCGTAAACACGTTCATTTTCCACCGAATTCCCAAGCATACCCCCCTCATCCAAGAGTATTCCAACATTAACTCATATTTTGCTTGCAATTAGCGATAGCTCGCTACGTAGTTGCGCTTGAACGTCCCCGGCAGGAGGCTCTTGTCGGTTCTGGCTGAACTGCGGTTCCGCTGTGCAGCTCCAGTGTTCAAATTGTGTCACTCGATGGTTTGTTTTGAATGTCAAAGGCTCAAGCTAGCTCTATGTCTCAATATTGTTGATAGCAGGTTAGCTTGCTAGGCTAATGCAACTCAGCAGAGCTGCATCAAAAAAATGACCAGAAATAGGGGTGAAAACTGGGTTTTAAAACCAAAACTTTGGTTTCATTTGAGTTCTAAGCCAGGTGTGTTGCTGTCAAACGTTATGTTCTGGGAGAAATAATTAAAGGTTGCTTGCAAAGCTGTTTAAAAACACCAGCTAACATGTAGCAATCCGTTTGCAGTGTCTCCATTCAAATCCTGCGCACTGGGTTTGCTCTCCCCGAGCAATGGCTCCGACCCGCTGCCTTCTCAGAGCGGCAACCGAGCTCCCTTCATAGTATCGATGACCACTCTGCTTAAACACCGTGTGCATTTGTTGTGCTTGTGTGGCTGGAAGCTGCGTGCACAGTTGTTACTTGTGATGAAGACAGTGGGAGCCCACACTCGGAAATCCTTCCAGGCGGTGCGAAAACCGCGCGTTTTCAGTTTGTTGTCGGCCGTTTGTCCGTGTTTAGCAAATCTAAATTCGGTCTGAGTTCATCCTAACCGCATCTGTGTTTGTTATTACTGAGCCTGCATGTGAGAAGATGACGCGCTGCAAGTCATCGTGAAAATAGTGCAAAAGAGAAAACACTCTTCTTTATTCAGCACTAAGGCGAATTTACTTATTTAATAGTAAATCAAACAAACATTTTAGGGAAGAACATGCAAAAATAACTGATAAAAGCTACAATAAATGATGTTTTCTGTCTTGCTTTTAATAAGTTTTTGTTTTAGCTGGTTGTATCTGTTTTTAAACCAGGTTTTTGTAGCATTGTTCTTGGGAATACAGAGTAAACAGCTTTCTGGAAAAGAGATGTAGAAATGATGAGTAATTTATTATTTACAATTACGATCAATTTTCTTGCTTTTAGTCAAAACTAAAAGTCATAGCAACGTTTTCCCTGATTTGTTTGTGTTTGTTTTCATCAAATTGACTGAGTCTCAGTAATCTAAAAACTGAATATAAAGACATGCTTTTGTTTCCCTGCATTTTTTTTATTATGCTTTTTGTAATATTAGTCTTATGTGACTATAACAATTTTGAGTCGGGTTTGTGTCTTGCTCTGTAATTTTTAGCCTCAATGGATCGCTACATCTCAAGATTTACGTTTTTGGGATTGAAAACGATGATTTTGGACTTTTTTGGATTGAATCAGAAGAAATTATAACCCGCATCCATAAATAAAAAGACGTTATAAGCTCACTCAGTGATGGTAAGACACTGTGGTCATTTAGTAAGACGGAGAAATAAATCAGTGGAGACAGATATTGAATAATATTGGCCCAAGAACTGGACTGTTTATGATCAGTATCAATGTTCTGCAAAAACTTTTACCTCTAAAAGTTTTTTTAGACCTTAATTGGCTGGTTTGTGGAATTTTTATAGAATTGTAAGGATAGTAAATAAAATATGTCTTATAAAAAAATGGAGATTTGTTGTGTCTTTGACTGAAGACAATCATTCTTCTTTATTTAAAATATGTTTGAATGATTTCTCAATGATGACTTTATTTATCCACCTGTACGATCCTGATCTTGGCTGTGATTGGAGGATTTCTGACGCAGCCGTTACATCCTGCACAGGTCTTCAGTCAAACAGGCATTTAGGAGAACCTGCTCAGGAAAATCCTCTCACCTTAGGCATATTTACAGTTAACTAGATGTATATATTTGTGTACTGCAAAGTGGCAGCTCGGATTTGCCATCCATTTCTTAATTATTGTGTTATTGGAACAACAGTTACTGGTGTGTAGTTGTTGGACCTGTGTGTTTCTCTATGATAGACCCTTTATGGCTTTATGGATGGATGTTATTGCATTTTGGTTGTAAGAGGAAAATTTGCTCTGTTTACATTAAAATTTACACTCATCTCTACGTATAGCGACCTTAAAAATAGTCATTTTGAATTTTTTATCCAAAGTGCGCATGCTTAAAGATGAACAAAATTTTGGGTTTTTTTATTAACAAAATTTTGGGTTTTTTATTAATTACTGTAGATGATTTTAATAATTATATACCTATTTCCAAATTGCCTTTTATGGACAAAATTTTGGAAAAAGTTATCTATATTCATTAATTGGCTTTTTAAAATAATAATTCAAGTTTTCAATCCGAAAATGCACTTTTAAGGATTCGGAACGACATCAGAGTGAGCTGAGCTGCTGTCCTGTTTTGGTTCTGTTGGGTCTATCAGCTTCATTTGGAACATAAACTCAAATGTGTGTGATTGTCTTAAATATTCTTTTGTTAACAGACTCAGTTATTTCATGTCTCTTCACACATACCTGACATGTTTGGATGGTGTAGTTGCGTGTTCATTAGAGGTGTTGAAGCTGATGTTCAAACATCACCTCTCACTTAAGTGACAAGTTTTTCTCTGTTACTGTTGGCAGTAACTCCTAGTTTTGTGGCGTTCCTCAGAGCTCCATTCTTGTCCCGCTGTTACTTTCCATTAAATTATTCATAAATATCTCTTGTCACTTTTTCGCTGATGATTCTGAAACCCGTCTGAAAATATGCTAAATTTATGTCTCTCTGGCTTCAAAGTCTGGACGTTTGATAACTGTTTATTGTTATTAACAAACCAGAAGTGTTAGAGTTTGGTCACAGACTCCAGCCCAGGAGCGTTGAGGTGGTTTATATTCTGATTTGAGCTTTAATAAAAATGCCTTTCATTAAATTAGGAATACTGCCAAAATAAAATCAATGATCTCCCTTTCTATTTCTCATTCAAGCTTCATCTCTTGTCGTCTTGTTTACTGTAATTCTCTATTTGCTGATGTTCCTCAAAAAGCCCTGAGTGGATCCCGTAGGTGTGAACATATCAGTCCATCTCTTTCCACTGATCACCTGTGATGCTCAGTGTTGGTTTTAAGATTTTAATGTTGCTTTTTGAATCAGTGAATTGCTTCGCCCCATCTTATGTTTCTGAGCGTCAGACTCCTTACACTGTTGGATCATCAGACCAGTCATTACTCTCTGTGCCCAGAGGAAGATTGAAGACTGAGGGTTATCAAGCTTTTATGATCAAGGCGCCGCCTCGATGGAATCGACTGCCACTTAGCGTTAGACGAGCCTCTCCGATGTTTAAAACTCATTGCTTCTCATTCGGCTTCTCATTCTCTGCGTGTTTATTTTATGTATTTTGATTTCATAATGTAATGTAAAACACTTTGTAACTGCTTTAAAAGAAGCAAAACAAATACTATTACTATTGTTAATTATTTATTAATAATAATGAGTGCAGTTTTCTGGCAGATCACCAATTTCTAAAAACCTGGCCTGCTGAATAAAATGTTTTTCCCCAAAAAGTTGCTAAATAAAGCGATAAAGTCCCTGGAGGTGTTTTCACTCTTGATAGTCCAGTGTCTGACTAGATAGGGACCAAAATGCAACATTTGTTGCATTTTCAGCTGCTTTCCGCTGCACTGTCAAACAAACTAAACATTTTGAAAAACTTGTTCCCCTCCTGGCCTGAAGTGGCGCTGCAACAAGAAGCACTGGAGGAAATGACACAAAAACCACTGAAGAAGTAGCAAATGTAAACAAAAATGGAGCGTTGTCAGATTTTAGCAGCTATACCATTTCTGTTTTGTCTCTCACATCTGATATTATCCCAGTGTTCCCCAAGAGGTGTCTGGTGTAGTTACAGCCAAATGATAAACGTCTAATTTACTGTGTTTAGTAAGAGATAATATTCTGTCGTTGTCTGTTGTTACACTTTTATGTTTTCTTTTTAAATCTGCAACAGTTGTCATGGATGATGAGGACGGCAGGTGCCTTCTAGATGTAATTTGGTGAGTTCTTACTCTAATATCTCATAATAATAACTGTATTAATCAAAAGTAATACTAGATAGGATCTTAGGTGCGTCTTTATGCCTTTGTTTTCTTTGTCTGCAGTGACCCAGAAGCTCTAAATGACTTTCTTCATGGATCTGAGACCCATGTAAGTACATGGAAACGGTTCATTCTAGACACAAAACAAACCCTTTTGTTGATGAACTTGTTTATTTGGTTGTTTTTGGTGAATCATTTAGTAGTGAATTGGTGTTCAACCATAAGTTGCTGGTTTTGTTTACATCAATCATTATGATCGCTTCTTCACAAAACAAGAAAGACGACTACTAACGCTTCCCAACTCTTGAGTTATTCCCTTCATTTTATTCCTCTGTCGCTTCTTTTCTGGTGCTTTTGGTTTTTCTGAACTCTCCTTTTTCCTCACCTGTTTTTGACGGTCTGAATGTTTCATCCTGGTGTAGGCCTGGGCGATAAATCGATTCTACAGAGTAATCGCAGTTTTGGGTTTTTGAAAGTTAAATTTCTGGAAAAGCTTGGATTTTTTTTCACCAATTCACTTATTGGGTTTCCGCCATCTTGTTTGACAAGTGATTTTTACAGATTTTATTTATTTAAACCTTAAATTCAGGTGTCAAAATATTAGGACAAACGATTTTTTGTTGTTTGTTTTTAATCATGAGAATAAAGTCGTATAATAGTAAAGTTAAAAAGAAAAGAGAATAAAGTCCTAATATTAGGATAATATTTATGTTGGGGTTATTTTGTGAGAACTCCAACATGAAAAATAGCAAAAACATAAAAATTAAAGTAGTACTTTGGTACTGGTTTTTCAAATAAGGAAATATTTTATTTTTCAAGACATCAGAACCAAATTATTATCAGTAGCAGAAGTTTGAAAAGTCTGTTTTGAAGAAAGAACGATATGGACTAAGTCGATAACTATTCATGCTTTTCTCTCATCAAAATGAGAGAAAATAATTTTACAACCTGATAATTTCAGGACTTTATTCCAGTATTAGAAGAAAACGCTCAAATTCTGCCATCCAACTCACAGAAGGGATGATTGAAATAAAAGCAACTTGTAAAAACTTAGAAATGAAATCGGACCTGTTGTGAAAGAAATGGCAGGTTTCATGTTGAATCCGTATCGCCCAGCCCTGTCCTGGTGACTTTTTGCCTGTTGCTTTGGGTACCTTCGCTTTCTGTCTGTCTTACCCTTGGTGGATGTGTCTGTAGTTGGACACTGACGACCTTTTGGATGGTACGAGTGACCCCTCCAGCTCGTTCTTCTCTGCCGCTGGGGTGAGTAAAATCCCCCCATCTTCTTCCTGCTCTCGTCTCTCGGTCTCTGCAGCATGCAACTTCTGATCCCCTTTCCTCCCACTAACATGTATGAGCTCCAATTAGCTCAGGGTTTGTTTGCGTGCCTGAAATTCTTGGATTTAAATTAGGTGCTTTTTAAGGTTTGAAAAGCGCTTGATTTCTGTATAAAGTCTTTAAAAGTGTTTGATATTCAAACTGCACAGATTTGTAAAAGAGTTGATTAAAAAGCTATATTTAAAGTTGAAACTAACAGCTAATTAAAAGATAAATGGATATTTTTCTCACTGTTTGAAGTTAAATCAGATAAAAAAAATTTTTTAGGTTAGAATGACAACAATTAATATACCACAGCACAGGGGAAAATAACGCAGAAAAACCGTTAAAGAACAACTCAAAACCGCTTGTTTCTCGCTCTCTACGCAGACTCGTTGCCACAGCAACTGACTGAGGATTCAACAGCAAAAAACACTCAAACATTTCCCACACAAAGAACAGAACATTCAGTCCGTTACAGTTTTATGTTTTGATGTTTATTTTGCGATCGACAGGCGGATCGGCGCAGCGTCCGCAGTGAAGCGGGCGCTGTGCCGGTCTGTCGTGGTGAAGAGAGAGCTGAGTCAAGAGGCGAAGCTCCCGATTTACCGGTCGATCTACGTTCCTTCCCTCATCTATGGTCGTGAGCTTTGGGTCATGACCAAAAGAACGAGATCTCAGATACAAGCGGCCGAAATGGGTTTCCTCCGTAGGGTGGCTGGGCTCTCCCTTAGCGATAGGGTGGGAAGCTCAGTCATCAGGAAGGGACTCAGAGTAGAGCCTCTGCTCCTCCACATGGAGAGGAGCCAGTTGAGGCTCAGGCATCTGGTCAGGACGCCTCCTGGACGCCTCCCTGGTGAGGTGTTCCAGGCACATCCCACCGGGAGGAGGCCCCGGGAAAATCCACCTGGCCTGGGAACGCTTTGGGATTCCCCCCGCAACCCGACTCCGGATAAGCCAAAGAAAATGGATGGATGGATATTAATAATTGATCGCTCTGGTGGATTAGCTACCGCTGCTATTAGCTAAGCTAACACAGCGGTGGTTGATTAGCTAATTTAAACACCTGCTCTACTGATGATCTGTCAGAATTGGTGTTTAGGCCACCTTTTTATGTCATTTTTTAAATTGAACCAAAACACCGAATTCCACAGCACATCTACATGTTACGGTTGTCAAAGTCAAGCTAGCATAACTGAACTACTTCCCTCACACTCTGTATATATATATTTTTAACTAAAACCTTTTCCTGACCTTGTTATCTAGCTGTCATAGAGTCCCTGTCTCCTTTATATATCAGGTGGGCATTAAAATTTTGCACATTACATTGACAACTGCTAAAAACCAATGTTATTGTTGGGGAGCAGCTTTTTGCCCTCTTGTAGGAAGATGGGGGCAGGATTTGGTGCGCATGAAGTCCTGCTGCAGTTGGTCCATACCGGTGTGTGTGAGACGTTTCAAAACATAAAATTATTAATAATAGGTATGTATTATTATAATAATAGAGAATGGAAACTGTCTTTTTTTAGTTAATTTGTGTTGTTTTTATCTCCAAAATGGTGCTGGAAAAGTTTGAAAACTTACCTTGAAAGTGCTTGAAAAGTGTGTGATCCCTGTCAGTTTGATGTTTTGTTTTGTGTTGGTTTCACGGTTTCACGTTGTTTCTTCTTCTGCTGTTCTAAAGGGCCATGTTTCAGAGGTCCAGCCCGCGGTCCAGCTGCCTGTCAGCGAGTCGGCCAGCCTCCCCAGAGTCAGCGTGGACCTGGACTTCCTGGAGGACGATGACATCCTGGGCGGCTCGCCGGGCGGAGACGGCGACAGCAACGGCATTGGAACGAACCACGAGCCGTGCGACATCCTGCAGCAGAGCCTGGCGGAGGCCAACATCACTGAGCAGAGCCTGCAGGAAGCCGGGTCCGAGCTGGACCTGGTGTCCTTCGGGATCCCGGGCCTCACCCAGGTGGTCCAGACCCTGCCTGACGCTGGAAGCGCCGCCGTCGGGGTAGGCATCGGAGTCGGTGGGGCGACGACCATTTTCCCCGGGTCGGCGCAGAGCGCGGCGGGTAACCCTGGCAACGCCACGGCCGACATGCTGGGGTCGGTTCTGGCCCAGCAGGGGCTCCAGCTGCAGCCGCAGGTGATGAACAAAACCATCAGCGTCCAGCCGTTCATGCAGCCGGTCGGCCTCGGCAACGTGACGCTTCAGCCCATTTCCAGCCTCCAGGCCCTTTCCAACGGGAGCCAGTCGGGACCGTTGGGTATCGGACAGATTCAGGTTGTGGGCCAGCCGACGGTCATGACCATCAACCAGTCGGGGCAGCAGATTCTGGCCAAAGCCATGGGCGGGTACCAAGAGGTGTCCGCTGCTGGCTCTCAGGCCGGTCTGGGCCTGATCCAGGGTAACAAGGCCGCGGTCGGCGCTCCAGCTTTAAACGGACCGGCTGTTTGTGTCAGCAGCACGAGCAGCATCAGCGCCGCCACCATGAGCGCCCCCGCTGGGCTCGTGGGCTTCGGAGGAGGAGTGGCGCCGCCCACACAAACTCAAGCCCAGATCATGCAGAACGTGATCATCCAGCGCACGCCGACACCCATTCAGCCCAAGCCCCCACAGGGGGGCGCCATCCAGCCGAAAGTCTTCAAGCCGCAGCAGCAGCAGCCGCCGCCGCCGCAGGCAGCACCCCAGGCTCAGCAGAATGACGCGCACAAAGCGCTGGGGCTGCAGCAGCTTCCGGTTTCTGCTGCCCAGAACGTCGCCTTCCTGGCGGGAAAGCCCGGTTCTAATGTCGTCCTGAGCACACAAGCCACCACTCAGGGCCCGCAGTTCCAGCAGGCCCTGTTCAAGCAGCAAGCGGCGCCGCCTTCTGGGAAGCCCCTCAGCGTGCATCTGTTGAACCAGCAGGGCAGCATCGTCATCCCGTCCCAGACAGTCCTGCAGAGCCAGAACCACCAGTTCCTGCTGCCCCAGCTGCAGGCCGGAGGCCAGATCCTGACCCAACACCCGGGTGGCCACATCATCACGAGCCAGGGCCCCGGCGGGCAGCTCATCGCCAACCAGATCCTGACCGCCAACCAGAACATCAATCTGGGTCAGGTGTTAACGTCGCAGGGCCACCCCGGCGCCGCCCACATCCTTTCCGGACCCATTCAGCTGCAGCCCGGTCAGATGGGCACGCCGACGCTTTTTCAGATGCCGGTTGCTTCTTTGGCTCAGAGTCAAAGCCAGACACAGACGCCGGCCGCCTCGGGCCACGCCCAGACGGTGATCCAGGGCCTCCAGAACTCCTTGACTATGGTGGGTCAGGTGGAGGGGCTGAGTCCGGCCATCAGTCTGCAGACCACCCTGCAGGCCCAGCCGGGCGCCGTGCCCGGCGCCGCAGGAGGCCAGACCGCGGAGGCTGCCGTTACAGTGCTGGGAGGCTCCGCAGAACCGGCACCGCAGCTTTTACCGCAGTCGTCGATCCTCGCCGTGCAGCCTGCGTCGTCTGCCGCCGCTTCCTCCTCTCCGTCCATGTCTGTCTCAACGTCGTCCTCCGTGACGGCCGTGGGGCTGGTCCCCCCGCAGGCTCAGAGCAGCCCAGGGAGGCTGCTGTTTACCAACCCGGGGTCCAGCATGATCCTGAGCCAGGAGTCGCTGCAGATGTTCCTCCAGCAGGTCAGAGCTCCGCCCGTCTGCTTTTCTTCTTAACATTGTCTTTAAAGGCGACCTATTATGCAAAATTCATTTTTTGCCCTTTTTTGTTCTTCCATTTGGGTTTCTACTGCTTCTAAACACAACACTCAGCTGATCTTTAGTAATAAGTTAAAGTTTTTTGAGTCTGGAAAATGAGCTGTTTCAAAAACATCCTGAATGTTGAGTCACAATCTTCAGGCCCTGCATCGTTACCCAGAGTTTGGCAGTAACTAGTTACATTTACTTGAGTAACTTTTGGAATAAAATTACATTTAGGAGTAATTTTACTACACTGTACTTTTTTACTTGAGTAATTTATTATGAGGTATCTCTGCTCTTACTTGAGTTGTTGACTTAACATCCAGAAACCACTTGCTGCATTCTAGTTTGTTGTGCAGGAGGCTCTACTTCTGCTTTTCAAGAGCGCGTTTTAAGTCAATAACTCCTTAATATTGATGAAGTTCTAGTTCCACAGGCAGATTATTTCATTTGCCACGAGGGAAAAATGTTTCTTCGAGGTGAGTTTATCTACCAATTGAAATAGTACTATTTTTTTTAACATTAAGGAATTCTGACTTAAAACAAGCTCCAATAACTTGTAGAAACGTCACTTGTAAGTTGTTTTTTTTCTCATGTCAAGTCTACTAAGATATTTGCACTAGAAATTAGACAAAACTTTGTGTTTTTGCAGTGCAGCCAGCAGCAGCTAATTTAGATTTAAAGTGACAAGACGCCCTAAAACAGCTCAAAACAGACAGAACTGATCCTGTCTAAGAACAATTTTGTGCAAAAAAGGAAATGTAACAAACATTCTTCATATATTTATACTTCCTAACTTGTTCAAGGAAGCATAATAGGTCACCTTTAAAAAAAAATACTGAAAAAAGTAACATGCACGAGTGTTAAATTGGTGTGATCTCTTTGGTTTAGTATTTTGCTGCTCATTCTCCTTCCCTCCCTCCTCCCTCCCCCTCATCCTGAAATGGTAATTGTATCAGGAGCAGCGCCACCAAACAGAGAATGAGTCAACCCAATCAGTGGGCGTCCCAGCGTCTGTAATCGTCAGCAGCAACAGCATCACTACTGCGGCCCCTGCTGTCCATGACAGCCAGTTTACTGACTCCTGGCTGGGTCAGAGCCACAGCCCTTCCCCTGGCCCCTCCCACATGACAGCAGTGGTAAAGGTAGAACTGCCCCTTTATGTTGAGCCCCACCCCCACTTGCTGCTGCCGCTGCTGCCACAGTGTTAGGTTTTTCCTACCTTTTTTACCCCCCCCGTCACAACTCTGTACCTCTCCTGCTTCCACTGCTCTCTCCTGCGCTGTTTTAACTCCAGGATGAAAGAAGCCGGTCCTTCGCTTGCAGCATCTGTGCTTTTCCACACTTTGCTTGATTTTAGTAGCAGCATGATCGTCCCTGTTGTCCGTTCCTGTTTTATTACTCAGTAGAGATGCACCGATCATTTTGAAGTTGATCTCCAGTCTCAATTCGGGCTGCAAGTAGTTTTAGTAATCAGTTATTTGGATAAAAAATTCAGCAGATTGTTCTGGGATCCCCAAAGCTGAGCTCGAGAGTTTTGCTGGGAAGACAGAAGAAATTATTTCAAATCAACTAGAACAGTAAATTGATGGAAGTTTGCTCTGCCACTTAAAAATATTTCTGCTTTTGCAGTTTTGTGAGTTGTGCTAAAAAATATCGGCTTGAATAAATGCTAAAAATGATGAGGTTGAAACATGACTAAAAAAGTTTTTCTGACAATAAATCGGATAAAAATTGTCACATTCTGCAGATTTTTCATTTATCATCTTAGGTAAAGCTAAAACAGATTCACAGACAACTTTTCTTTAATCTGAAATGCAATTTTTTTTGTACAGTTTTGGCTTAATTACTGCCCTGCCTGTTGTTCTTTCTGTAAATGGGTTTTAGAGTCTATATACTCTTAACTATTAATCTATTACCAAATTAGCCATTCGGAAATGTTTTTAGGAACGTTTGACTGAAATGTTCCACCAGGTGTTTGGTAATTGCTGCTGCTAGTCTGGAGGAGCGGCTCGCCTACGGACTGCAGCTCTAAGGCGGAGCTTTGTGTAAAATCCTGCTGAAGGAGATTCAAGGATTCCTAAAACATCAATAACAATAGAAAAAAACTCCAGGGATGTTTTTTTTATGAGATGACATGAAACAATACCAGGTTGGAGCCAATCAAGCTAAAAAAATCGGCACCAGCCGATTTCACGGTGCATCTCTATGACTTTATGACTCGTTCATGCAAACATTTTGGCTGACAGTGAAGATTCCTTTTCGTTTTTGTTGTTTTTATTAATATTATAATTTTAAAATGTGCATTTCCCAACTACATGCAGATGTGCTTGTTCCAAAATATTAAACATTTTCCAAGATCAGCTTCTTCACCTCTCTAATCGCTCTGTAGGATTCCCTCTGCCTCTCCGCTGATGAATCAGACGTCTGCTCTCTGTTTTGCATGCCTCGTTACACTGCGTCTCCTGTTTTAAACCCCCACGTCGACCAGTAGCGCCTCCCGAACCCAAATGATTTGGTCCTCCGACCCGTGACCTCACGACCTTCGGATCACCTTCTAATTCACCATCACAGTCCCACAAATCTCGCTTCTGTCAACAGGTTTTCCTTTTGATTCACAGAGCAGTCATTCCTCCCCTTTATGTGTTTATTGCCCTCAGACGCAGGACAAAGAATAATCTGTGTGCTTTAATTGTTTGTAGATACAGAAGGCTAACAGTCCGCTTCCGTGTTGTTTGTTCTTGTTTGACTGATGTTTGTGCGACCGGGGGCTGGGCGACGTTTTCATTTCAATTTATAATTAATTTCACTTGTATTTAGCCTCCTGTTGGGTGATATTGATTAAAAAAATTAACATTTTTTCACACCTGATCTGATTTCTGCGACAGCTTGCTAAAGAAAGGAGCACATTTCCGGTAAAAAACTGAGATTAATCTCAGATATTTTCCAGAAAAAAACAATTTTTGAGCTTCCAAAGTTAAACATTTTCAACATTTGGAAGTTTTCTATTTTTTCTAGAAAATTTCTGAGAAGAATCCCAGACTTATTTTTTGTTGCAAATGTTCTCCTTCTGGAGCTCGAAGGTTTCTTGATTTTTTTTTTTTTTCTTGAAAATTTTTGAAATTAATCACAAAGTTTAGAAATTTTTTACTTGCGAATTTGTGACTTTTGGAGCTCAAATATTTCCTTGTTTTTTTCTAGAAAATGTCTGAGTTTATACAACAATTAAATTTTTTTAAAAATTATTTTTACATTTATTTTTGTTTGACTTCTTTACATTTCAAACGACAGAAAATATTTTTCAGAAGTGGTTTTATTTCCACAACCCCTTCTGTCATTTGTACGAATCAGGGTTCTGAATTGGAGTTATAAAATATTGTATCAGACGTATTATATATTGACGGTAATCTATCCAGATATATAGTAATTAATTTATTATCCAGCCAAACATTCTCGTAATGATGAAAATTATCAGAACCTCGCCGTAATATTTTGTCTATTTGAACTCAACTTCCAAATATATATAGAATTTGTCAATTTATTGCACAGATCTAATTTAGCTCATGATTTTACCCTTAAATGAAATATAAAATCTATATTTCACAGCAGTTTGGGATGAAATCTTGTCGCCCAGCCCTGATGTTGGATCCTATCGTTAAAACCATGTGGATGTTTTTGCGTTTTGATCCTTTTAGAGATTTAAACCCTGATTTGTTTTTGTGCTGCGACGTTGTGCTCCCTCCAGGTTCCCTCTGCTGGAGCTCAGCAGGCTCTGAAAATCCAGGGCATGTCCTCCTCGCCGGCGTTGACCTCCCACGCCACGACGCCTCCGGTGGCGGAAAGCCCGCAGCCTTCCCAGTCTCCCCTGACTCTGAGCCAGCAGATCCAGTCGCCTCACCATCAACAGCCGCCGCAGTCGCGCCCTTCCTCTCAGCCTCAGCCGCAGTCGCAGACTCCCTCGCGCTCCTGCACGCCGTCATCCCACACCCAGCTCTTCATCGTCCACAACCAGATCGCAGAATCTCCCAAACCCGCTGCCAGCTCCGCCGCGCAGGCTCAGCTGCAGCAGACGCCGCCCCAGCAGGTGCACATTCAGGTCCAGCACCAACCTCTGCCTCGCCCGGCCTCGCAGCCCACGCCCTACCAGCAGGAAATGCCTCCCATGTCGCAGTCGCCCAAGCCTCTTCCTGCTGCTGCTGCTCCACCTGCGCAGCACCAGTTTGCTGCACCTCCTGTTAGCGCCTGCGCTCCAGCCGTGGTGAAAGCCCAAGTTCCCCTCCAGGGCCTCACAGCTGGGCAGCAGCATCACCTGCAGTTAGTAGGAGCACAAATCCAGACTCTGTCCTCCATCACTCAGCCTTCGCCTCAGCATAAACAGCTGCTGGAGAAGCTGCAACAGGTACTGCTTCTGGTTTCACTGCAAAAAATAGTGATGCTTTTTTCCTAGTACAATTTGTGCTAATTTTGGTTGAACAAGGCATTTCTAAAAAGTCTTAAACTTACATTTTTACAGGCAGGTTTTTTTTTCTTAGTCTGTATCCTCCAGTTAATAGTTAATCAATCACTAAATTAGTTGATGAATATTTTCAATAATTGATTCATCACAGTTAATGAAAGTGTCTCTGCTTTGTGTTGATCTGGTGCAAAAAATACCAATGAAATGCATAAAAATTTGCGGTTGCAACAGGATTAAATGTGAAAAGGTTCAAGGAGAATTACTACGTTGTTAGGATCCTGTAAATTTTCTGGATTATGATGAATTAAAAATGAAGATATATTTTTAAAAAAGCGAGATTTTCTTTTGAAATCTTCTGGGCCAAGAGTTCAAAACGTTTCCTCCAGATGATGGAGGCCAAGTTTCACTTTAATACCCAAGTGAAAAATTGTCAAATTTATGCTATTTATAAAACAATCAAACACTGGTTTATCAGCCATCTTGCAATTACTTGCATTGACAAAAATTTTGGCTTCTTGGAACATAAATTACACTGTAAAAGATTAAATCGGTTCCACAATCTTGTGTAAAAGTTGTCACTTATTAATTTTAATTTTTTTGCTCAGGTCAAGCAGAACATCATGTTACAAGCAAAGCCTCAACCTCAAGCCACGAGTCAATTTAATTCGCTGCAAGACGTGCCTGTTGACAAGGTGGTGATGACATCATCGGCGAGCTCTGACGCACCTGCCCAGCTTCCCACGATGCTGCAGCCGACGTCGGTGCTCGTCAAAACCGCCGCCACAGGTAGAGCGTTAAAACCCTCCATGACGCGTCTCTGCCGCGGCGCACCAGGGACAAAGAAAAAAGGAAGAAGACATTTTTGCCAAGAAACTCACAAATTTTGAGATTAATCTCTGAAATTTTCTAAAAATAAAAAAAAAGAAACAAGGAAATTTCTGAGTCTTAAGTTTAAAAATCTGCGATTAAAAAAATTATATTTTTTTAAACAATAATCTCAGAAATATTTTGAGAAAAAGAAGGAGGTTTGAGTTTAAAAAGTAAAAGAAATAGCTGGAAAAAACTCAAAAATTATTAAATTAATCTGAGAAATTTTCAAGGAGAAAAAAAAATCAATTTCTGAATTTGAAAATTTGCTAAGAAAAAAATTCAAAATATTAGATTTTCTGACATTTTAAGAAAAAACATGGAAATTTTCTGAAAGACTTTCACTTGAAAATTTCGTCTACGAATTTCTGAGATTAATCTCAAAATTCTAGCAAATGTTTTACTTTTCAAACTCAGAAATTTCCAAGTTTTATCTACAAAATGTTTGACCTTTTTGTTTTTCCTTGTTTTTTATTTTTTAAATAAAATTTCTGAGATTTTTCATTGCAGATTTTTTACTTTTATACTCAGCAATTTCTGTTTCTTCCAGAAAATGTTCTTCTGTTAATTTTTTAAAGATTTTTTTTCACTTTTAGAATTCACAACTTGCTTGTTCTTGTGTTTCACCTTCACAGGTCATAACGGTGCGATTCCTTTTTAATCATTGTTTTTGTCTTTTCTTATAGGATCAAGTGACTTACAGGTTTTCTCAGGAGCCCCAGGGCAAACCGCAGCAGCAACGGGGAATCAGACGGTCACTCTTGCCAGCCTTACCCAGCCTGCACAGGTGGGTCGACGTGTTTCACGTTGAGGTTTTCCTCCAGCTGTTTGCTGAGCGTTTGAGACGAAGCGTTTCTTTCTGAATTGGTGCTCAGGTTCAGCCAAAGCCAGGAGTGATCAGCTCAGTGGGGGGGATGACTCTGGGAAAAGCAGCGATGAAGATCCAGGTGTTGGGGCCCGCTCTGACTCAGATGCCGGTTCCACAGCCGCAGCCTCCTCTGCAGACTCAGGTAGGAGCGGCGAACCGCGCAGCATGGAGGCGGGCGAGATGAGGACGGAAAATATTTATGTTCTCTAAAGGTTAATCTGTCTGTCCGTCCTTCCTCTGTCTTTTCCTCCTTTTAGTTCATCTCTATTTGATTCTCTGTTTATTTATTCTTCCAGTCAACCCTGAGTTGATCTGTTTTGCATCTTTTCTCATTCCAGTAATAATTTATTCTATCAATTATTGTTATGATCAATCTGATAACATTTTATTACATTCTGCAGATTTTTATGAGAACATTTAACCCTCTGTCATACAATGTTAGAAATGCATAAAAATAATTAATTAAATCACTTTTTTAAAATAAAAAATACACATTTTATTCTCTAAAATACAATAACACAACCTCTTTACCTGGTCAGTTGTAGCAAAGGATGCATCTGGAGCTAAACAAATACTTCTAGCATCTTTTTAAACGTTTCCCTCTTTGCCTTTCAGCTCACATCACAGACGCCACCAGTGAAAATGCCTTTAAGCGCCGAGCCCAGTAAAGAAGCCAGGTTTGCTGCTTCTGCTGCCTTCAAGCCAGAGTTGAGCCGCTTTGTTGTTGGCATATTTCTGACCGGTTCCTGTAAACACTCTGCAGGATGCTGGAGCAGCTAAGAAAACATCAGGGTTCAGTGCTTCACCCCAACTACAGCGCTCCTTTCCACTCGTTTGACGACACTCTGCACAGACTGCTGCCTTACCATCTCTACCAGGGAACTGCCAACTCCTCTCAAGACTATCAGAGAGGTAAAATCCTGGATCTGCTGAGTGCTGCAGCTTTCACAGTCCTTACGTTTTGCTTCTCTTGGACACAGTGGATGATGAGTTTGAGAGAGTCTCCTGCCAGCTGCTAAAGCGAACCCAGGCCATGCTGGATAAATATCGGTACCTGCTCTTCACTGAGTCAAAAGTAAGTTTATAACCCGGCGATCTCCGTGTCCGAGTCACTTTTCGTTGTTTTGGATTGATTTTGAATCAACTGCTTGTGGCCTTTGAACCTGAGCAGAGACTGGGCCCGTCGGCAGAGATGGTGATGATCGACCGGATGTTCATCCAGGAGGAAAAGGTCGCCCTGAACCAGGACAGGATTCTGGCCAAGGAGAGACCGGGTTGGTGGCTTTAACGTCCAAACTCACAAAAACAATAAAACTGCAACGCGGGGAAATGTTTGGAGAAACCGAATTATCACACAGAAAAATAGAAAAAGGAAATTTTCAAATTGTCATCCGTTTGTTTATCCATCCATCCTTCCATTTATCCATGAAAATTAATTATGAAATCTCTGTAAAGAAAAATTGTCCTTCAAAAAATGGGCTGCTTGCAAAACACCAAACTGGAAACTTTTGTCATCCAGCTTTTGGTAGAAAAAGAGTAAAATATGCAAATGGAAACTATTGAGCTCGTTTTAATTGAGATGAACTAATTCATTGGTTTGTGCGACAGGCCTGGTCATACAAAGTCTTTTATATTTATTTATCAGTAATGTGAACGGTTGTTTCCTTGCAGAGGAGTTTGCGGCGACTGTGCGGATGCTGGAGAGCGGCGTTCCATCCCAGCCGAAACCAGCGCCTCCGGATCTGCCGTCAGCGAGTCCGGCGGCCTCCACCGCTGCTCCCGCTCTGATACCGTCTCCCGCGCCTCTCCTCAAGGTCGCGCCGACTCCTCCTCCTGCTCCGCCTGCTCCGGCTGCTCCTGCGTCTCCCACGCCTCCTCCCGCCCCCACCGCTCCCTCCAGCTCCCCCTTTCCTCCCACCAAGCTGGTCATAAAGCACGGCGGCGGCAGCGCCTCCGTCTCCTGGTCCAGCAGCTGTCCTCCGGCGCCGGCGGCCAAGCCGGTCGCTCCGGCGGCGCCCTCCTCTTCTTCGTCGTCGTCGCTAAATTTCCAGTCGGCGGCGGACGATGACGACGCTCTTCCACAGCGGACCAGCAAGCCTCCCATCAAGACGTACGAGGCGCGCAGCCGGATCGGCCTGAAGCTGAAGATCAAGCAGGACCAGACCGGGTTCAGCAAGGTGGTCCACAACACCGCCCTGGATCCCGTCCACGCCCCCCAACCTCGCTCCACCCCGGAGCCGCCGCCGGAGCCCGCAAAGTCCCAGCACCTAGCCACGCCCCCCAATACCGTCATCAGGACTCAGTCCCCGACGGCGTCGGCCACGCCCACTCAGAGCAACCTCAGAAACGCTGCTCCGTCGTCGTCAACGACAACGCAGATGAACGGCTCGTTGGACCACCACCCGGTCAAACACAACCCGGCGTCGTCACAGACCACCTGCCGCCTGCCGCTGAGGAAGACCTACAGGGAGAACATCAGTCCCCGCGTCCGGCCCGGCGTCCCCGGCGGACTGGACGAAAGCTTTTCCTACCCCATCACCACGCCGTCGCCGCCGCGGCACGAGGCGTCCACCCCGCCCTCGGAACGGACCGTCATAGCAAGCGTACGGGTGGAGAAGCGAGACAGGGAGGCGGACCCGAGTCTCGAAGGCGGACGCTTGGGGAACACGATGGACAAAATGAACGAGGTGTTCAACCGGAGCGTGAAGACGGCGACCCACCACCATCTTTCTCTGCTGCTGGACCGCGAGGCGGCGAAGGAGAGGGAGGACGAGCACACGGACCAAGACGCTGACAAGTACAAACGGTTCAGCGGGAAAAACAAACACAGGACTGGCGGGACGTTCAGAATGGACCAGCACGCGCCCGGACCGCCGTCCCCGGAGTCGTCGTTCGCCCGAGACTCTCTGCTTCCCGCCAAACGCTGCAAGTCGGACTCGCCCGACATGGACAACGCCAGCTTCTCCAGCGGCAGCCCGCCAGACGACTCGCTCAACGAGCATCTGCAGTGCGCCATCGACAGCATCCTCAACCTGCAGCAGGAGCCCGCCGTGCGCGGACACCACGTCCGGGCCGGCGCCGGCGGCAGGACGCACCAACACCAAAGTCAGCGCCCGGGAGACTCGGCGGTCTCCACACACAGAGCTCCGCCCCCCACGGCGCCGTCCGCTCCGTCGTCGTCCTCGCTGGGCCCTCAGGTCGGCGGGCGGGGCCACAACGGCAGCCTGGTGCCCCAGACTCAGAGCAGATAACAGGCCCTCAACCCCAGGCTGGACTGACGGGGCGACGCTGCAGCAGGGGGAAGACAGGGGGCGCTGCACTGCAGAAAACACTCAATCTGAGCACTTTTAGTCTCGTTTCTGCTGCAGTTCACTTTAAATAAGATAAAACCAACTCACAAGACAGTGGAGCTTGTTTTAAATCAACAATTCTCGAATATTGATGTAAAAAGTTTTACAGGCAGATTATTTAACTTCAAATAAAACATTTTTACAATGTTACAAATTAAATAATCTGCAAGTCTAACTAGAATATTAAGAAATTACTGACTTAACCTAGAAAGTTACTTATAAATTAATTTTGTCTTATTTCAACTGAATTGAGATATTTCTACTAGAAACTAGACAAAAATACTTGGTAAGATTTTGTGTTTTTGCAGTGTAACAACAGTTGCTCTCTTAAACTGTGTTGACTTGGTTCACTGTAAAAACACAAACTGACCAAATATCTTTTATCTAGATTTTAGTCAAATATCTTAGTGCGCTTGAATAAAACAAAACTTACAAGTAACTTTTCAGCAAAATGCAGGAGCTTGTTTTAAGTCAATAATTCCTTAATATCAACAAAAATGTTTTAAACTGGCATTTTTTTCATCTATAATGAAGGAAAAGTTTCTTGTAATAAGTGAAGTGATCTGCCAATTGATTTTATTTAATCAATATTAAATTATTTACTAAAACATGCTTCTATATGTTGCTGAGAAGTTATTTTGAAGTTAGTTTTGCCTTAAATTATTTCAAATAAATGAAGATCTTGGCAGATTGTTTCATTTATATCATGGGAAAAATATTAGAAGTGAAGAAATCTGGATTTTTAAAAGATCAATAGTAAGGAATTATTGGTTTAAAACAAGCTCCTTTATCTTACTGCAAAGTTACTTGTGATTTTTGTCTTTTTTTAAAGTGTAAGAAGTTATTTGCAGTAGAAACTAGACCAAAACTATAAGGTGAGATTTTGTGTTTTTGCAGTGTTTGTCCATTTGAATTGTCCAAACATTTCTTATTTTTAGCCCGATTTATGGATTGAATGTGGCAAAAGCAAAACGGTGAACCACAGACCTTTATCACGCCTGCTTTTTAATGTTTCTTTTTTCCCTCTTCTTCATGTTTACATTCCTCTGACTGTCCCCAGGAGGAGACTCTGTCCGCTCGTCTGGTCGAAACGGCGTCCTGTCGAGCATCGCAGAAAAACAAACCGGCGGGGCGCCTCGACGCGTTCCCTGCACCTTACACATTTGACTCTTTATCACAAATGCAAATGACCCACTTTCACTGCAGGCCACAGCTGTATCCCTGTCGTTACCTTGGTTACAAACGAGGAAATGATCGGAGAACCTTTTTGTTTTGGTTGCTCTCTAATGCTGTAACATCAAGATGTCAGAATGTAAATTAACTCTGTTCTTTTCTGCGCCTGTTGACAGATTTCACCAGGTGTCTGTTTGTCTGCGGCTCATGAAGTTAAAGCATTATGCATTTCCGTCAGCAGGGGGCAGACTTTCCTCATTCGTTCTGCTTTCTTCTTCAGCTATGTTTCCTGTTTTTATTTTTATTTCTAGGCCTGGTGGACAATTCAAAAACAAACACAGCACAAAAACATTGAAATGGAAAAAAAATGGAACAATAATAATGTACAAAAAAAAAAGACCGGAAGAGAATTTGAAGTATAGTATTACAGATTAATTTTTGTATTGTATTTATTGTGTATAATGACACTTTTTAAAAAGAAATGTACATTTAGTAAAACTGTAAATTAAACCTTGCTTCTTTTATGAATCTTTATGTGTTGCTGGTGATCTGTGGCAAGGCTACTTTTAACAACTCTGATGTGCATTTTTTATTTTCTTAAATAATTCAACTTGAATTTCATCATTTTATTGTGAAAATTACATTTCTTTTCTATACCCAAACCTAAAATGAAGAATAAAATCAATTAGTTTTTTCTAGTTTTACCACAATTTTGCAGATTTTTTTTTTTTTGGTTGTTGCATATTTCAAATCAAGCAGGATAAATTTTAATCTCAAAGATAAACTAAATAAATATAAAAAAGCATTTTGGATAGATTCCACTATTTTTAAGCCAAATATGTAACCAAGTAACTTCTAAACCTAATAACTGATTTAAACTTTTCTTCAAGCATTTTCAATTCTTTACAGCCCTGTGGAGGAACGTCGGCCCACTTTACTTTGCAGAATTGCTTTGAATAGTTTAAATAAGTATGTCTTTCACCATGAATACCATTTTAAGGATCATATCAAAGGATAATCTTTGACTAAACCCCTCAAATATTGTCATTTTCTGATTTTAGCTTATGTGAAAATCAGAGACTAGATTACAACTAGAAAACATTAAAATTCACTCAGAAAAACAATGTAAATTGTAGTAAAATCAAAAACGGACAAACGGTTTTCCTTTAACAGTAGCTTTAACAAATAGTTATATATTTAATACGGTAATCTACGGAAGAGAAATCTGACTTTAATCTCAGAACTCTGAGATTAAAGTCAGATTTCTTTTTTTTTTCAGTGGCCCTAATCCTCTTCCGTACGAGTCAATTATTCAATTTCATCTACGATTTAATGTCGATTTTTTTTTCTTTTCTGTCAGGCAAAAATTTGGTCACACGCATGAGGCTACTTAACGTTTTTTTTGTCAACCGCCAATAAAAATCGAGAAGAGGAGTCTGGAAGCTATCGCTAACTAGTTGCTAATGGCTAATATAACTCTTGCTAGCTAGCTAGCTTTTTCCCCGGTGAATGCTAATTTATCGCCATTTAAATGGACGATGTTCATCTTCGCCACTTGCTGCCAACCAATACCATGCTACTTTATGCTGCTCATTAGCCTGTATTTTGAATCAATATTCAACAATTATTGATTTAAAACAAGCTCCGACATCTTCATAAAAACTTACTTTAAAGTTAATTTTATATAATTTGAAATGTCATAAGATATGCAAATATCTTACTGCACCTGAAATGAGACTAAACTAACTTACAGGTGACTTTTCAGCAAGATTTAAGAGCTTGTTTTAAATAATTAATGAATATTTTACTGATATTAAAAACGTTCCAGTGGCAGATTGTTTCACTAATAAAACATTTTCCCATGTTAAGAGTGAAAAAAATAATAATTAAGCAATTATTGAGTTTAAACAAGCTACTATGTCTTGTTAAAAGTTACCTGTAAGTTGGTTTTATGTTGTTTGAAGTGTAATAAGATATTTGCACCAGAAACTGGACCCAAATATTTGGTAATATTTGGTGTTTTTTGGATTGTAATGGTTGAATCTTTGGTACGTAATGAATGTTTCCTCCATCATTTTGCCACCAGGTGGTGCTTCCACATTGAGTCTACAGTGTTTAAAATACACATTGTTTTCAGGAGAAAACATGAGCATGAGGTCATATGATTTGAAATATGCACAAGGAGGTTGTGTCATTTGGAAAAAGAAAAAAAAAAACTCCACCCAAATTGTTTACCCCTCCTCTGAGGATCCACACCCTCTGGTCACTCCTCTGCAGAACGTTGGCGCTCAGTGCCCAGGCATCCCTGCAAGAGGAGGAGGGTCTGTCAAACTCAAACAAGCAAAGGGAGAGAAAAAATTTCCCCCAGTGAGTGTTTGCCTCGTGTTTTTCCAGCCAGCAGATCCAGAGCTCATCTGAAATGTATTAAACCCCGGAGAAAGAAGGATCCTCTGTAATCTAGCCGACGCTCCGCAGAGGGATCCTACGTGCAGCAGCGGCTCTTCTGTCTCACTCTCAGGGCGAATCCAGTTGCTTCGGGAAGAATCCTCGTCGACTTGGTAAATTCTGCCTTTCAAGCTTCACATCTTGCATGTAATCCCTCTTTTTACTGTGAACATTTAACAGAATGATCATTTTTCTGCTCATCCTTATTGCAAAAGCTGTTGCTGCAGCAGGGCCTGACTGTAGTTTTCCTGTTCCAAGTCCAAACATGTGTTGCAGTTGTGGTTCTGAAACCCACAAGGCATTTTCCACCAAACTGACTCCAGAGTCTCAACCAAAGTTTGGACTTTTCCGCTTGGCGATTGGATGTGATGGGACCTTTAATGTCTCTGCAGAGTTCGCCATTTTGACTCTTTCCACTGAGGTCTTGTGACATGTCAGAACTGTGTTCCCTCTTCTCCCCTGGGCAAAATAAAAAAAAAAGGAAAAGATGAGTTATAGCCCTGCTGGCCTCACCTCTCTGCTGCCACAATGAGTTCAGCTGCCAACCCTGAGCTCCTGTTTGTGGAAACTCCAGTCAAAAGATCACGTTTGAGGGTGAAACCTTTGAAAAGCTGCACCCTTCCTCCACATATTTGTGGGAGACGCAGCAGATAAAAGGAACATCTTACTCATTTCACTGTAAAGAAATGAGCTGTGCCTGTGCAAATCCCTCACATTTTCCAGTGAGAGCGCGCTGGGGCTTTTTTCCAGCCATGCTCTGCACTGTAAAAACTCAGTGCAAGTAGTTTGGTTTAGTTTCTAGAGCAAATATTTAATTACACATGAAGATCTTTAGACAGACATGAGATCTTAAGGAAATAAGTTAAACTTTTTTAGTGAATATTAAGGAACAATTTACTTAAGCTCTCAAATCTTTCTAAGAAGTTACTTGTTAGTTAGTTTTGTCTTAATTCATGTGTATTTGAATATTTGCAGCACAAACTAACTGAAACACTTGGTAAGATTTTGTGTCTCTGCAGTGTTATGACGCTCCACTGCAAAAAGTACTTTTGTTTCTGGTGCAAATAGCACTATTACTTGTAAACTAAATTACAAGTATCTTTTCAGCAACATATATATAGGAGCTTGTTTTACAGGAAGCTTGTTTTACAGGAAGCTTCCATATTTTGCTGAAAAGTTCAACAGTACTAAGATATTTCTACTAGAAACTAGACCAACATATTTGGTTAGATTTTGAGTTTTTGCAGTGCTGGGAGTCGCTAAGACTGTTGGCAGCGTTTCATCACCAGCTGCTGTGTTTCCCATATGTATTACCTGCTTTCTCTCTGTCTTTGGTGCACATTTCAGGGGTTAAAGGTCGGCATTGTTGGAGCTGCTATCTTTCCCCACGCTGCGAACCGAATCCATCTCAAGCACAAAGTGAGCAGCTTTCGCGTAAACACAGGAAGCAGCTGAAGGCTCAGGCAGGAATCACAAGCGTCAGAAAATGTCTCGCTGGGGGCGTAAAAACGTGAAGAAGGCGCCTGAGGTGATCCGCACGGTGACAGAGGGCCTGAAGTCTCTGTACCGGAAGAAGCTGCTGCCTCTGGAGCAGTACTACGGTTTCCATGACTTCCACTCCCTCAGCCTGGAGGACGCCGACTTCGACAACAAGCCCATGGTTCTGGTCGTGGGTCAGTACTCCACTGGAAAAACTACGTTCATCAAGTAAGACCCTGCAGCGTCGCTGACGATACAAACGTTTCCACAAAAACTCAAAATCTCGGCAAATGTTTTGGATTAAAAGTACAGATGATGTCACTGATAAAGATTTTTTTTTCATGTTTTAAGTGAAATAATCTGCCAGTTAAACTAAAACTTAAAAAAAAAAATTAAGATGAATAATAATCGACCTGAAACAAACTCTTATTTTTTACTTCAAAGTTAGTTTTGGTCTCATTTGAGAGATCTGCAGATCGAAAATACTTGGTTGGATTTTGTGTTTTTGCAGTGCTGTTTCATCATTTATCATCTTATAAAGATGCGGAATATACAGAATGAAATATGGTGGTGGCAGCATCATGCTGTGGGTGCTGCCTGCACATCTAGAAAGTTGTCTGCTCCAGATTACAGATAATAAGTGAAATAATCTGTCGTTGTAACTAGAACTTTTCCATCAATATTAAGAAATTGACTTGAAACAAGCTCAGATTTCTCACTGAAATCTAATTTGCACTAAGATATTTAATCTAGTTTTAGGCCAAAAACTAGATTAAAACTTCTTGGTGAGTTTATGTTTTACAGTGTTAACAGTGACACCTTTTTCTGCTGATCCATCAGATAAACGAAAACCAAACTTTGTGGCTCTGAGTCGATAAAAGCTGCAGATGTTCATTAGTTTCCCAGTCAGGATCAGCGTGACGTGAACGTTTCTGCGTGTGACGGACAGGTATCTGCTGGAGCAGGACATTCCCGGGAGCAGAGTGGGCCCTGAACCCACCACGGACTGCTTCACTGCCATCATGCACGGCGAGGTGGAAGGGGTCATCCCCGGGAACGCCCTCATTGTCGACCCCAACAAGCCGTTCCGTAAACTCAACCCCTTCGGAAACACCTTCCTCAACAGGTGAGACCCGCAGACGCTTCTGTGCTCACAGGATTTTACAGCGTTTCCACTGGGAGGGAGGGACGGCGGGAGTGTGTGACATATCTGTGAGGAATGAGCGGAGTGTGTGTGTGTGTGTGTGTGTGTGTGTGTGTGAGGAAGTTTGTGGAAAGTGTTTTAGCTCTTTGGTATTTCAAGAGCTTGTGCCAGATTTCGGAGCGAGGCGGCCCCCTGCCTTATTTGTGGAGAAAAGGGAAAGACGGAGCGAGTGGCTGATGAAACTACGCAGTTTATGAGGAAAGGTCAAAGGGCGGCACAGCCCCGCAGGGAAAAGACAAACATTTATAGCTACACTGCAAAAAACACCACAAAACATTACCAAGTGTTTTTGTCTAGTTTCTACTACAAATATCTTTGTAGCCTTTAAATAACTAAAATTTAAATAACTTTTCAGCAAGATATTGGAGCTTCTTAATAACGATTTTAAAAAATGACCACTGGATTATTTCACTTGTAACAAGACATTTTTTCAGTTTTCATTTCAATCTTTTGCATCAATTGTGAGGAATTATTTAGTTAAAACAAGTTTCTATAGCTTACAATTTCAACTGAACCAAGATATTTACACCAGAAACTACGTTAAATCAACTCGGTTTAGTTTTGTGTTTTTGCAGTGTAGGAGAACAAGAAATGCTTTCCATCCAATTCAGAGCTGCCACACTGCAAAAACACAACATTTTACCAACTTTTTATCTTACTGCACTTGATATAAGACAAAACTAACTTACAAGGAACATTTTTATGAACAAATAGGAGCTTTTTTTAAAAATAATTTCTTAACATTTATTGAAAAAATGTTCTGGTTCCACTGGCAAATTATTGCGCCAAAAATGTCTCGTTTTAAGTGAAATAATCTCACAGTTAAATTAGCACTTTTTTAGCAAAATTAAAGAATTATTAAAGTATTACTTCTATGATGTCTGCACCAGTAACCAGGTAAAAAATACTTGGTGATATTTTCGCGGTGAAGAAGTTATTTCCTCTGAAATTCATCTTCTGAGCTGCCGGTTGTTGGATCTGGAGGCCAGCAGTTGTCCGGCGGGGAGCAGAAAGACGTCACAGGAACATGCAGCGCTGCTGCTAATGGCAGCTCCGGCTGAAGCGAGTTTTCCATCAGGGTCATGTTTGTGAAGAAATCTGTGTCTCCTTTTGCGTTGACTTCCTGTCTTGGAAACCGGAGGGGCCCGTTAAGCCTTTAAAATGCAGGAAGTGGGGTTGTTGTTCTGAGCCCGAGATCGTTAGCAGATCTTATTGTTTGATTCTGGCAGTGATGGTCATTTTCCTTCAGGAAGCCCAGAGCAGCCCGGCCGGCCTGCACACAATGGGCCGGCTGGGTGTGTGTGTCGGATCTGTGGCTCACACTGACTGACCTCCTGCCATTCCCATTTACTTTAAAGGGGAGCTGTTGTGCAAAGTTCACATTTTTACACTTCCATTTGTGTTTCTACTGCTCCTAAAAGCAGCGCAAGGGGTTAAAAAAAACAACCACAGGTTTGTTTGTTTTTTTTAAGTTTTTTGGTGACTGGAAAATTAACCGTTTCAAAACGCTTCAGAATGCAAAGTCACCAATCAGCAGGCGCTGCCCGTTACCTAGCAACCCCAGTGGAGTTCCGCCAGTTACCTAGCAACCACAAGCTGAACTCCAGCACCTTTGGTCAGCTGGTTTTATCTCAAAAATGTTGGTCTAGTTTTCAGTGCAAATATCCTAGTACACTTAAAATAAGACAAAACTAACCTGCAAGTAACTTTTCAGCGAGACATAGCGGCGCGTTTTCAGTCAATTGCTCCTCAATATATCTGTGAAAAAGTTTCATTGACAGATTATCTCACTTATGACAAGACATTTTCCCCATGTTTTAAGTAATATAGTCTGATAATACAACTAATAATATGTTGTTGTTGTTGTTTTTTTATCATTATTAAGGAATTATTGACTTGAAACAAACTCCTACATCTTGGTAAAATTGAAATGTTACTTGTAAGTTAGCTTTGTCTTATTCCAAGTATACTAACATATTTACTCTATAAACTAGACCAAAAAACACTTGGTAAGCTCCAGCACATTTGGTCAGCTGGTTTTACCACTGCACTGTACAATGGCTGCTGGAAAAGACAAGTGTTTTGTTGTTGACTTACCATCCAGAAACTACTTGTTGCATTCTTGTTGGCTGTACAGACGGCTCTACTAATGCTTTTCAAAGCTGTACAATGATATAATTGTCATCTGTTTGTAGCCATTTTTACTTGTGAGCGTAAATGTTGAGTTAGTGGGCGTGGTCAGCAGCTTATTTGGATTTTAAGTGACAAGAGGCCCTAAAACAGCTCAAATCTCAAATCTCTAAAAATTAATTTGTGCAAAAAAAATGTCATTTACATATAGGTTTAGGCGTAATAGGTGACCTTCCAGCTTCATTTACTGTATCTTTCCCCCCAAAGTTGTGAAATTCTCCTCGTTTTGACCAGATTCCAGTGCGCCCAGATGCCCAACCAGGTCCTGGAGAGCATCAGCATCATTGACACCCCGGGGATCCTGTCCGGCGCCAAGCAGAGAGTGAGCCGAGGTGAGCGGGGTGCCACAGGTGAGGAGAGGGCATGAGGTCAGGTCGGCCTACACACAGCGAGAGAGGCGTATCCATGCTCATCGGCTCATAAGCTCATCTCCTCGCCACGCCTGGCTAACTCACGGGATCGGTTTGTTCCGCCACCAATAACACTTGGCAGCAGGACTCACAAACATCCCTGCAGCCATAAACTCATAATTAAGCACAGAGACTCTGTCAGCACATCTGGGAGAACGCAGGGTTGAGAAATCTCTTCCATCATCTTCATCTTGCATTCATTTTATGCTAACCCATCCTGCAGCTGAGCCGTTCTTCCTGCTAACCCTGAGTGATTCATCGCTGCACGTTTTGTTTTGTGTTTGTTTTGATTTTTATCTGAAAGGGTCCAGGTCTCCGTCAGCACAACGGCAGGATGGAAAGACGTCAGCAACTATTCCTAAACTATTTTAAAATACGCACTGCTTTTTAAAATATAAATATCAAACTGAAAACACAAAATTTCCCGAATAATCTTTTAAAAATTGTTCTTTTTTTGCACTCAAAACAAAAAACAATCAGCAAATAAACTTTTTTGAGCAGCTTAGGGAAAGCTGCGAGTTTTCTGAGCTCCTAAGAACGGCTGCAAACGGCATAACGAGGAGCATTGTTGCGACGACATGCTGGAGGCGGACGGTCAGAAATAACACTGCAAAAACACAAACTGTTAGCAGGTATTTTTATTCTGATTTCTACTTCAGATGTTTTGGTTCACTTGAAATAAGATAAAACTAACTATGAGTAACTTTTAATAAGATATTGGGGTTTGTTTTTATTAAATAATTACTTAATATTGATGAAAAAGTACAAGCAGATTATTTTACTTAAATATGGGAAAATGACTTGTTATAAGTGAAATAATCTGCCAACTAGTCAATATTTAGTCATTATTAACTTAAACTTCTATATCTTGCTGGAAAGTTACTTGTAAGTCAGTTTTATCTCATTATATGGTAAAATTTGTGTTTTTGGACTGAGCTGTAGCTTCTTAAAGAGACAGAGCCCCAATTTCAGGGCATATAACGCAAAGGTCAAATATCTTTTAAGTTGTTTTAATATAATACGGAAGAAAGGTGCTTTTTTTTCTCAAATAAAATGGCGGCACAGATCCTTCAGAGACAGACGTAATTTGTCTGAAAAAGCAGCTGACTGTTGCATTCAGATTTTCCCCAAGTCTGTATTTGGATAATGTTCAGTTTTCTGCCTCACATTTTCAACTCTCAATAAACAAGAGTTCCTCCTCCAGCCTGAAGATGCAGAGCCGGGCGGCTCGTTGCCCGAGGCGCTGACAGGAATTAAAAACATTTTCCACATTCTTCATCAACACACCTCTCCAGAAACAGCCTGGAAACGGCCTGGAAACAGCCTGGAAACGGCCTGAAAACGGCCTGGAAACAGCCTGGAAACGGCCTGGAAACAGCCTGGAAACGCCCTGGAAACAGCCTGGAAACGGCCTGGAAACTGCCTGGAAACAGCCTGGAAACGCCCTGGAAACAGCCTGGAAACGGCCTGGAAACTGCCTGGAAACGGCCTGGAAACGGCCTGGAAACAGCCTGGAAACGGCCTGGAAACAGCCTGGAAACGCCCTGGAAACGGCCTGGAAACAGCCTGGAAACAGCCTGAAAACGGCCTGGAAACTGCCTGGAAACAGCCTGGAAACGCCCTGGAAACGGCCTGGAAACGGCCTGGAAACTGCCTGGAAACTGCCTGGAAACAGCCTGGAAACGCCCTGGAAACGGCCTGGAAACGGCCTGGAAACTGCCTGGAAACAGCCTCACTCCGTTTCTTCACGCTTTTCAGCGGCGCGACACAGAAATCACTCAGTTAAAGTAAAGTTGAGGCAAGATATTCTGCTAAAAAAGAAAGAAAAGATCAGTCCAAGTAGAAAAATTGCTGCTCCTTGCAAAACAAGCGTGAGAGTCTTAATCTGCTGAACGAACGCACCATAAGATTCTGATTAGAGAGAAAGAGCTGAAAATATTTTATATGGAGCCCAATGGAGGATGGGGTGACATTCTTGCACTCAGGGAGTGTTTCAAAGAAAACCGTAAAACCTGCAGCAATGACACTTATATTTCCTAAAAGCAGACACCTGTCGCTACGTTTTGATGCATAAATTGTTTCTGTAGGGTGAGATATTTCCGATCAGCAGTGTTTTGTTTGTCAGACTTTAAAAAGCATCAGTTGCCAGAGTGGCACAAGAATTTCATCACTGAGTTACATTGTAGAGCTGAAAACGGCCAAAAATCTGCATGAAACAAATCAAGATTTTAGAAAACCTGTAAGAGATATCAATAAGCTGAACCATCTGAAGATGGATTAACCGCTTGTGATTGGTTGGAAAGCAGAATGGAGCCTCTGGGTCAAAGGAGGCAGATGCAGCAAGCTGTCAAACAGCAGAAATGTTTTCCTGAATTCTGGAAAATTTCAATTCATTTCAATGAAGCTGGAATTTGCATAAAGTTTAAATATTAAAAAAATGTTAAAAACTTACATTTCAAAAGATATAGAAAAAGTCTCCAGAAAAAGATGAATGTTTTATATGTGAATTGGTTAAATCTATGGCAGCATATTAGGGCCAATGTTAATAGAAAAAGGAGAGGGTTAAATTTCCACCAAAAAACTCAGAAATTTTGAGATAAATTTCTGAAATTTTCTGGAAAAAAACTTGTAAATTCTATGAGTTTCAAAAGTCAAAAATCTCTCAGCTTTTGAAAATTATCTGAGTTTAAAAACCTGAAGATTTTTCAATTTTTGAAACAAAAAAGTTTCCAAGTTTTTTTCAGGAAAAATATTTTCCTTTCTAGCAAATTTGTGACTTGTTTGAAAAAACTCAAATTTTGACATTAATCAAAAGTTAGATATAAAATTTCAAGAAAATTTCCATGTATTTTTTATAGCAATTTTTTGACTTTTTAAACTCAGAAATTTTCTTTTTTTCTACAGAAAATTAATACTAATCTAAAACAAATTCAGTTTTTCCTAGAAATTATTTCAGCTTTATGAACTTTGAAATTTTCTTGCTTTTTTTCTAGAAAATATTTTAGATAAAACTCAAAATTTCAGATTTTTTTAAGCGCAATTCAGTTTTGTTGTTGTTGTTTTTTTTTAATTTGCAATGGTCCTAATTCTCAGTTACGGTTGAAGTTTGCAGACAGTTTTTTTTTTTATCCCTGTTTTATTATTGTGTTGGAACATCAGCCTGGCTGCAACCTCATGTATTTATATATCAATATGACATTTAAATATCAACATCAAACATGAGAGCCGTATTGTCTCAGTTTTTAAATTGAGCTTGGACGATTAAGCGCTGCACAGATGACTGAATGAAAAGAAAGGAAACCACAATCTTCAGCAGAAAAGTGTCTCCGGCTGCAGGCGACGTGCAGATGCAGATAAGCTCGGTTAATCTGTGTCATCTCGCTCTCCTCTCAGGTTATGACTTCCCGGCGGTGCTGCGCTGGTTCGCGGAGCGCGTGGACCGCATCATCCTGCTGTTCGACGCCCACAAACTGGAGATCTCGGACGAGTTCTCGGAGGCCATCGGCGCCCTGAAGGGCAACGAGGACAAGCTGCGGGTGGTGCTGAACAAGGCCGACATGGTGGGCACCCAGCAGCTGATGCGGGTCTACGGGGCGCTCATGTGGTCCCTGGGGAAAGTGTTCGGCACCCCGGAGGTCCTGCGCGTCTACATCGGCTCCTTCTGGTCGGAGCCGCTGCTGGTGCCTGATAACAGGAAGCTGTTTGAGCTGGAGGAGGAGGATTTGTTCGCAGACATCCAAAACCTCCCTCGCAACGCAGCTCTACGCAAACTCAACGACCTGGTGAAGAGGGCGCGTCTGGTCCGGGTAGGCGACCCGGAGGTTCTCTCTGCAAAAACACCAAACACCAACAAGCATTGTTGCCTAATTTATTGTGAAAATATCTGGACACACTTTGGAAAAGACTAAACTTTTCACCAAGATATAGGAGCTTGTTAAATAATTCCTTAATAGCAAATATTTACTTAAAAAAAGGTCCTGTATCTTGCTAAAAAAGTTAGTTTGGTTTTCCTGCAGGAGCAAAAAAATACTTGACGTGATTTTGTGTTTTTGTAGTGTGAAGCACATTATATGCTGAAAAAACATGAACTCTTACCAAGTATTTTTATGTAATTTCCAGTGAAAATATCTTAATACACTCAAAATAAGACAAAAACTAACTTAAAAGTAACTTTTCAGTAAGATATAGGAGCTTGTTTACAGTGAATATTTCCATAATACTGGTGAAAAATTACTTAAAACATTTTCCTGTGTTATAAATGAAACAATGAGCAAGTGGAACTAGAACTGATGTGGAACAAGCTCACATTTCTTGCTGAAATGTTATTTTTGTCTTATTTCAAGTGTGCTAAGATGTTTTCCCTATAAATTAGACAAAAATACTTGGTAATATTTTGTGTTTTTACAGTGCTGGACTTTACTCCAACGTTCCCCCTGAAGTAGTGAACCAACCGGGCTTCTCTTCCTGCAGGTTCATGCTCATATCATCAGCTACCTGAAGCAGGAGATGCCGTCTGTCTTCAGGAAGGACAACAAGAAGAAGCATCTCATCCATGAGCTGCCAGTGATCTTCTCTAAGATCCAGCTGCAGCACAACATTTCTGCAGGAGACTTCCCCGACTGCGCCAAGATGCAGGTCAGCCCTGAAGTTTTGCACATGTTGTCATGTTGTAGCCATAAATATCAATGTATGCTGAGGGATTTAGTGTGAAACACAAACGGAAATAAGGGCATAATTGTGAAGTGGAAGAAAAATGAAATACTTTATGACATCACTGTGTTTGTCTCATGATGTGACAAGTGAGCCTCGACTTAAAGGAACTCAGTGTTTCTGCTGTTTTGCAGTTTTCCAGACGCTTGTCCCAGATTATTGTTCATTTATTTAATGTGAGACACGTCATGCAGAATCTCTGTACTTCCATTCGGGTCTCAACTGTTTCTAAAAAAACAGCCTAAGTGCTTAAAAAAAAACCAACCCAGCAGTTTTTGGCAATAAGTTCATGTTTTTGGTGTCTGGAAAACGATCCAGTTCAAAAACCTTCCAGATTTATCGTTACAGATCAGCAGGCACTGCCCGTTACCTAGCAACCACAGAAGCCCAGCCCGTTACCTAGCAACCACAGCTGAGCTCCAAGACTTTTGGTCAGCTCTGCATGCACTGTAAAAACACAAAATCTTACCAAACATTTTTGGTCTAGTATCTAGTATAAATATCTTAAATAAATATTTCACTTGTACTAACTTAAACTTAACTTTTCAGCAAGAAAATAAAGATAAAAACAGCACTAGTTCGATTGGCAGATTATTTAAGTTATTATTTGATAAAAATGTCTTGTTATAAGTGAAATAATCTGCTAGTAGAAGTAGTAACAATCTCTTGTATCTTACCTGTGAATTAGTTTTGTCTTATTTCAAAAGTGCTAAGAACATAGACTAAAAATCTTGGTCAGATTTTGTGTTTTTGTGGTGTGGCAGCGCAGAAGATGAATCAGAGTGGAAACAACTTCTTCACTGCAAAAACACAAAATCTCACCGTCTAATTTCTACTTGAAATTCGAGATAAGACAAAACTGACTTACAAATAACTTCGCAGAAAGACAGTGGAGCTTGTTTGAAACTAATAATTACTGAAAACTGGTAAAAGTTCTAGTTCCATTGGCAGATTATTTCACTTGTAACACTGTAAAAATGTCTTGTTGTAAGTAAGATAAAGTGCAAATGGAATTAGAACTTTTTTTAATCAATATAAAATAATTATTCTTCTAAAACAAGCTGTTACGTCTCGCTGAAAAGTGTAAGTTTGTTTTGTCTTATTCCAAGTGCATAAAAATATTTGCACAAGAAACTAGAGCAAAAACTACTTGGTCAGATTTTGTGCGGGTTAATTTAATCTGCCGGCTAACGAACCAACGCTGCTGCTTTCTCACAGGAACAACTGATGGCTCACGATTTCACCAAGTTCAAAAGCTTGAAGCCGAACCTGATGGCGGCGCTGGACGAGCTGCTGTCCTCCGACATCGCCAAGCTGATGCCGCTGCTGCGCCAGGAGGAGCTGGAAGCCGGAGACCAGCCCGGCGTCCAGGGCGGCGCCTTCCTGGGGACCCGGGCCGGGCCCTTCACAGAGGGCGACCCGTTCGCCGAGGAGAACGGCGAGGAACGCGAGGAAGAGGAGGACTGGGTGGTGACCAAAGACAAGCCCAAGTACGACGAAATCTTCTACAACTTGGCGCCCAACGAGGGCAAACTGAGCGGCACCAAGGCCAAGGACTGGATGGTGAGCACGCGCCTGCCCAACTCGGTGCTGGGCCGCATCTGGAAGCTGTCGGACGTGGACCGAGACGGCATGCTGGATGACGAGGAGTTCGCCCTGGCCAGCCATCTGATCGAGGTGAAGCTGGAGGGCCACGGTCTTCCTCCAGAGCTGCCCAGCCGCCTCATCCCGCCGTCCAAACGCAGGCAGAAGGGATCGGATGCTTAGAGACGCAGCAGCAGCCTGACGGATCCCGCAGCTCTTTGTTAGAGTCAGGGCCTCCCTAGGAAAATAAGAAAATAATAACACGGGAATACAGTCATAAAATTAGGACTTTATTCTAGAAATATTTCAACTTTATTCACATATTATTATGACTTTTTTCTTATGTTATTTCAACTTTATCCTCATTTTATTTCAACCTCATTCGAAATAAAATTCACTTTATTCCCGTAATACTATGATTTTATTCTCATAATATTATGATTTTTTTTCCTCTTGTTATTTTATGACTTTATTCCCGTAATTTTATTTTTTATTTGTCCTTAGTATGGCCTTCATTCTCCGTTGTACTTTTCTCCTCAACCCCATGAAAATGTTTTATCTACATTGCTGTGCAAAAGATGTGCCTTCTAAAGAGTCCGTTTTATAATTTAAAATAAGGTTTATCAACCCACCACCAGTGGTGACCCAAAGGGGGGGTGACGAGGTGCCATGGCCCCCTATTCAAAAATGTTGGCCACGTCCCTGGCACCACCCAGAGAATGGTGTTCAGACGTCATCTTCTTCAATCCAAACATGTATTTAAAACTCAATAAATTTATAAAATTAAGAAAATATTTTTTTAAATTTTAATATAAACAAATACATACAGATATATTTTTTCTTTTGTTTTTTTTTAACTATGCCACCCTGAGGTTTTCTTGGGGTCCCACAGAATTTACACTTTAAAATAGTTGCAATAAGGGCAAGTTGTGTCATTTGTGAAAGAAAAATACAAAAAATAGAAATATAGCTAAAAAAAATGAATCATAAGATCTAAAATGACAATTTAAATCAGATTAACTTAATCTTAAATTACATAAATTCTTTAGTTACTTAAGATGTTATTGTAACATGTGAAAACTTAGCTCCGCCCCTGGACAAATGAGGAAAGATTCCACTGAAGTGGGCGGGGCCAAGAGACAGAGGGGTGGAGCTAATATATAGGGGCGGGGCTCAGATACTGGGGGCGTGGCTATGAGTGAGAATGAGCAGACTGGGCTGGAAGTATCACAGTTTCTTTCCTTTTGTAGGCCCCTGTAGCGACTTTTTTTCTTCAAAATAAGTGACAAATAGAGACTTTTTTTCTGTTGAAGATTTTTATAGTGACATTGCTCTGCATCTGAAAACAACAACAAAAAATAGACCAAAAAAGCTTTTAAAGTCTGGCTGCTTGGAGGCAAAACATAAATTAACTTTTGCACAGTGTTTTATAATTTCCTTGAGACTGACTGTACTCTGGCGCAGCTGAACGTATTTTATTTAAGCGTAACTTTCTGAAAGTTACCCAGTTTGGCTGCTTCCTCTCTTTCTGCTCTTAAAAACGAGCTTTTGAAAATGTTTCTACTCGTGTTTGCAGAAGGTGAACACTTTGAGGGCTCTTTCTAGAAAAATATAGTCTTTAAATGTAACAATTAGATTCTCAGTGGTAATTTCATCATGAAGTTATTCTGCTTGGCACTTTTATGTCCCTTTCACATTTCCAGGACCAGCTTAGCTCACATGATGCATTTATAGCATTTCTATAAAAAGAAAGCAGGTCAAATCTAATGTATTTCACTTTGATGCTTCACATGGTTTTGTGCAAACTCTATATGGTATTATTTTCATTTTTTTGTATTTTAACTGTTGCTTTTAATGTGCAGGAGCAAGTTGCATAAAAGAACATTACAAGCTTTGATTCAAAGAAGAGTGAATGACTGATAAGTTACTGACTACTGTACACTGCTCCACCAATTGTTTGTATGTTTACTATTATTGCAAACAAATAAAATTCCTTGACTGTGACACGTTTCTAGCAGCATTAGTGTTTTCATGTTTTGTCCTAGTACAATTTAAACCTTAATATATTTTCTTGTGATTTTCGGTGACAAAGCAGCCAATCAGACGTCAGGACCTCCTCTAATCCCGCCCACTGAGTTTGGCAAGTGAAGTTGACCATTCAGCACAGGAACAAGAAATAATTGAATAAATCATAAAATAACATCTAGTTTTTAAAATTAAATCAAATTTAATGTAAATTTATCTTAATTGACGTATATACATTGAATTCTACATTTTGTCGTTTTTGTATTTCCAGTTAAAAAATTAAATGACGTATTAGAATTGTTTCATGATTTATTGTGATTTGGCACTCTTCACCTTCCATATGTTTGCAGCAAAAAGGTGGATATTTGCATATTTTGATACTAAACCGATACCAAGTAAACAAATACTGCTGATATTGATACTTATACAGATACTATAATAACTACTGAATAGTATATCATACTTGGAACTTTAGGTGTTTTTGTGATTTCTCCATTTAATTATTTTGTTAAAACTTAGGACAGAACTTAGATAAAGTTTATAACTGTCTACAAAATATAAACAATGAACATGAACAATAGAAAGAAAAAACTAATTTTGAACACTGTTTTCTAAATAAAGTGCAAATCAAGTTAAATATTTTTTACGAGGGCATTGAGAAACTACAATGCAAAAATACAAATATCAAGATGGAATCTGGGATTAAAGTATTATATGGAGCTAGATTGGGGTCATAAAGTTTGTTCTAAAAAAAAAAAATTAACTGAAAAAAGATTTGAAACTGAAAAATATTAAAAATTACTTTTAAAATTCAAGGACTTTTGTCATTTTCATTTTCTTTCTTCTTGTTTAAACACAAACATTGTGGTCTTAATTTAGCTCCATATATGGATTTCTTTTGGATCAGTCTTCCCTCCTCTAGTTTTTTTCACCCCCCCATTTTCCCATTTCTGCTTGTAGATATCTGATTGGTAAACTATTCAGAAAACTACTGATCACTTTGCTCACATTTGTCTCCCATATAAAAGTTTTGGTCGCATTAAAAAGGTTCTTGTTATGCAAGCTGTGGACAAAGAAGGTTTTAAAAATGAGGAAAGTAAGAACTGAGTGTATCTGATTTTTTTTCCCCATCAGGCCTTTTCTGTCTCCTGGTGACAGGCCAGATAAACAGTGACTCACACTCTCCATTGCCAAGTCCCCATACATACCACCATTTTCCAAACCTCTCTCTCTCTATGGCAAGCCGTTTTAACATAAAATCAGTTTAACATTACTCTCCATAACTACTTTGTAGATATCTAAAAATGTGTTTTCACTTGATACATTTTCACTATCTTGACAGGTGAATTATTATATCTACGTTCACATTCTGAATAGTGAGAATAATCATTGAAAACATCTTCAGCTGGATTTTGACGAGTTCCTTTCACAGCATCATTTGAAGGGTCTCGTCTATGATTACTCACGTTTCAGATTTCTTTAATTAGAATCGAACTGGTCAGACCGGAAGGTGTGATATCTTAAATTTACTTTATGACTATTCATAATTTTATTGTTGGTTTCTGAAATATATATGTTTCAGAGAGTCAGCAATTAAATCCAAATATCTTGAATTGAAGCTTCACTACAAAGTAATGGTGAATCTGACATCATTTATGCTTGTCAGCAATCTCAAGTTTGTATTTTGTCTGGTCAAAATTTATTATGTTTATAGTCATGAGACAATTTCAGATATCTGATTTGTAAGTGCACTGTAAAAACTCGTCTAGTGCAAATATATTAGTACAGTTGAAATTAGACAAAATTAACTGACACGTGACTTTCCAGAAAGTTAAATGAGCTTGATTTAAGTAAATAATTCCTCAATAATGACTGTTTTATTGTCGGATTTTTTTTTTCTTACGTAACACTTTTTTCTGTATTATAAGTGAAATAATCTTCTTTTTCTTCTTTTTTTTTTTTAAATCAATATTTATTTAAAACAAGCTCCTATAGCTGGCTGAATATTTACTTTTAAGATAGTTTTGGCTTATACCAACTGTAAGAATTGTGTTTTTGCAGTGTGATGAGACCGATTTTATGTTACAACAGCTTGCCATACAGTGAGGCCTTCACCTCCCTCTCTCATACTGTATTAGTTGAACCTCATCTCAGCTAAGTTTTCCTCTAATGCTCTTACAGTAATGACTTGTTTTTTGGGATTTTTTTTTTTTTTTTTTTTGGTTTAAACTTTGTAACTATGAGCAACCAGGCGAGAATCCCGTGGAAAACCACGAGGACTTCCGAGGTTTCCTAATGACGCTCCACTCCTGCGTGGAACCAAATGGGAAGCAGAGGCAACCCGGCGCTCCTCCGCCTGCCTTACAGTGACTCACATGTGAAGAATGTGGTGGGCCGATCCTGCAGTTATTAATATCTCCTTTCCTGGGGTCCGCTCGCTCCCACTGCACCTTTATGAAAGATTTCCCTGTTTGAAGGGTCTGAGTGGAAGGACGCCACACCCTCCACTGTGTGTTTTGAGAAGAAAAATCTGAGCTAATGTGCAAAACAAGATCAAATCCAGCCGAAACGAACCTTATTTGGTCACAAACTCATTTTATGTGTGTGTTTTCAGGGTGTTCAAAAAGCAGAGTGAAGGAGAATCCACGCGGCAGTTCGAGCTCTGCCTGACCGAAAAGAGTCATGAACCGTTTCAAACACACAGCAGGTTGCAGCAGGTGACCCCGGCGGCTGCAGCGCTTACTCAACAAAACCGGGGTCTCCGCCTGTGCGTCACGCAGCAGCGGACATGCGGGGGATTCCTCACGGCTGCTGCTCTTCTGCGGAGAAGCAGCGACATCTGGTGGAGGAAGGTTTTCCTTTCCGTTCGTTTCGGAAAATGAGTCAAAGCTGTTGGATCAGGGGCGGGGGAGGGGTTCAATATGTGGCTCTCGGGCCATTTGCGGCCACGGGACTGGTTGTGTGGGGCCCTTGACTTCAGGATAACAAAAATAATTTAGGCAAAATTATCACAAACAAGTAAAATAGTCTTAAAATAGAAAATATTGGCTTTAACGCGAAGGATTTTCTCCAAGAACCAGAGACTTTCACTCAAAAGTCAACTTTGCTTCAACCTAATCTGCTTTTAATGAATTCAAAGAAAAAGTCTCATAAGTCCTGATTTTATTAAGAGTTGATTAAACTTTTATTTAATTAATTTCTTTGATTGATGCCTAGAAACTTAACAAATTCATTTTTAATAGGGCAAACCTGCAGAACCCTTTTTATGTTTTGGATCTAGAATAATTTACATATTTAATTCCAGTAACTACTTTAATTTATGTACCGAAGGTTAAGTTTAGTTTTATAATTTAAACAATTTTTTTTGCACATCTGTTAAAACTGTCGCCATGTTGTGATAGTTTAACATGAGTCGAGTTCAGGGGTAACTAGTTACATTTACTTGAGTAACTTTATTATGAAGTGTTGCTACTTTTACTTGAGTAAATTTCTAGAATCACTGAATAGTCAATCAGCCTTATGTATATGCTGCTAAATGTGCTAATGGTGGAGAAACAACTTGCAGTTACAGGAAAACGGTTTATCTGATCATTGACTATGCTAACTGGCTTTAGCATTCATGGCAGGCTCTGCTGTCAGAAAGAAGCAGCGTATTAGAGGTGATTAACAGCACGGGGCTCATCTTAGCTAATTAGCTACCAGAAGACGGAGGAGCTCCATTTTTTTCGCAGATTATCTGTCTCATAAACTGTCACAACATGGTGACAGTTTTAACAAATATGGATGAACATATTTTGCATATAAGTTACATTCTGCAGTTTTAGGATTCAAGGATTTTTTATTGTCATACTAACTCACATTTGTTTGCAGAACAAAATTTGGAATCTAATCCCAGAAGTCTGACACATAAAGTACTTCATATTTATATTTACAGGATTTCCCCCAGAGTATTATAAGCCTGGCGGGCCACCAGGCTTTACTTGCCTCCCATCAGACTAATGACGTTTATCTTAAATTATTTTTTACGTTTTACATATACAACTTGTAAAGACTAATTTTATTGAATCAACTTCTATATTTTCTTTGTTTTATTTCCATAATTTTCTGTCAACTTCACGTTTTAACACAGAAACAGTGAACCACCCCAGCGCCGTTCCCTCCAGGCTTGGCTAGATTTCTGGGGGAAATCTTGTATGTGTGTAAATATAAACAGTCAAAGCAGAAGTGGTTTATACGTTTCAACAAGAACAGAAGAAAACAGTAAGAAAGTTTATTTCTTTTATTCTAAAAGTGAACAAATCACATCAAAAATAGCATTTTTCTTCAGTATTAATGTATTTACATGTCTTTTTCTGCTCTCAGTTACTGAAATGAACAAAGATGGCACACATGGTAATTAGAAAATATGTAGTTGTGAGGAAAATGGTTGTAATTTTCTGGCACAGCTTTTCAACAAACGACAGAAATGTGAGTGAAACCAAAACATTGAAACATCCTGGGAGCGCTTAGAAGCTGAAATGATTTTTGATGTCTTTGATTTGCTTCATCATGTCTCCGATCTGCTGTCCCTGCTCCCTCAGGACGTCCTGGACCACCTTCTTCTGCTGCGCGTTGAGCGGGACGGCCGTCTTGGACGCGGACATCTCCTTGTCCACCTGCGTCTTCTGGTACTCCAGCTTGGTGTTCACCTGCCGGATGCAGTTGTCCAGGTGTTTGAGCTTGTCGCTGACGCTCTGCAGCTCCTTCCTCATGTCCTTCTCGCTGTTGGACAGGACGGGCAGCTGGCTCTGAAGGCTGCACAGAACCTTCTTCACTCGATTCATCAGCGCCTCCTGACGATACTTTGCGTCTTCGTATTTGTCCGCCAACCTCTCCGCCGCTTCCGTCAGACTCTTCCTCTCCTCCCGGCACAACGCCAGCTCCTCCACCTGCTTGACCTTCTGACCCGTCAGGAGCTTCACCCTCCTCTCCATCTCTTCTCGTGCCATGTCCTGCTTCATGATGTATTCCTCACGGAACACCTGCGAGGCAGAATCAACGGTTAACCATTGGAAAAATCTGAAAGGAATCTGAATCATCCTGTTAAGACACTTTCTGGGTTTACATTAAATGTGGAATCTCTGATTTTTTTCTGCAGAATAAGTGCATGAATATCAATACCTGGACCTACATATCATAATATTTATGAATTATTACACTTTATGTTGGTTATGTTACTCTTTTTTTTATTAAAAGATTCATGCATCTTCACTATACATCAGTAGAGAACCCTTTAAAGAATATATGTACAAGATATTTTAGTTATATTTGTTTAAACTATTTTACCGATTTCAATTTTATGTCTTGATGCAAAATGTTATTTTTTCAACATTAGCCAAATATTGACAAAGACTTGCCCTCAGTTGTGATGGGAACGTAGCTACTGAAATACACATGTAATGAATCATCTTCCTTGCTTATGCCAGTGGTAACATCCGGCTGTTGATCACGTGACTCCGTGACGTAGTTTTGCTAAATAACTATTTCAAAATGGCTGAAAAAACACCTCAAACAAGATCAAAAGCTTCTGTATGGAAAAACAAGAGTTTGGTTTTTTTGCAAAATTTAATTTTTCCATTAACCAAATCTATTTTCTAATTTCCATTTGCGCAGTCTTATAGTTAATGGAAACGCAGCCAATGGTGGACGGACACTAGCTGCCATTAAGAACCAAAGAAGAAGAAGAAGACCTGCGTGGCTCTGCTGAGGAGCTGCAGACACTCTGCCGGCGGCGTGGACGCCTCCTTGTCACCAGCTTTCAGCACCATGGGGTTGTTGGAGCTCCGCGCCAGGATGCTACGGATGTGCTGCTCGAAGGAGTCGCTGGCCAGGCCGCGGAGGGGCGAGCTGGCGGAACCGGGACCCGGATCGGAGCAAAGGAGCGGTGGAGAGGGAGGGCGAATGGAGCTGAGAAGGGGCAACATGATGCACTCATAGCTGGAGGTGATGCAGATCATGGTGGCTCCCAGAGAGAGGTCAGACACGATGAGGAAGCCGCGAACTGGAGCCGAGCGGCGGCTGGGCAGCGGCCGGGTGCAGAGGATGTGCTCCACGATGCAGCGCTTCTCCGCGGCCAGCTCCTGCAGGCTGTCCTTGTCCTCCTCGTTGGACTGGAGGAACTTCTGCAGCTTGTTGAGCCAGATGAGCCCCACGCTGTGCACCCCGGCCTCGTGGGTGCAGTGGTACCGCTGCGGACACAGCGGGTCCTGGTGCAGCTTGATGGGGCAGGTGAAGTCAAACTCCTGCGGCTCATCCTCCTCCGCTGCCACTCTGAGTGTGAGCTCCAGCTCCACGCATTCAAACACGTAGAGAGCCGGAACCGCCTCCGAGCCTCGGATCCACTCCTCCTCCTCCTCACACTCCAGCACCACGCAGTGATACAGCATCCCCGTTTCCGTGGCGATCACCAGGATGCTGGGGACGCATGGCAGGCACAGGACTGCGCATGCGTCGTAGCCGTAGTTGTCCTCCGCGGCGGGATACATGGGCAGTGGTCCGGCCGGTTTGCTCACGCTGAGGACGGTTGCATAGCTGGTGTAACTCACGTAGGTTTCCCCGTTTTCATAAAGGATGTAGAGGGGATACACCGGCTGGTTTTTGGAGCACTGCGCCGCCAGCTGCCGCGGAGGACCGGAAGCCGAACCGAAGTCGAAGGCGACTGCAATTTCTCCCAGAGACGCGGCGTAGGAGCGAACCGGCGGGTGGAGGCTGCTGGCTTCATCCTCCGACTGCGACACGGGCAGCACCTTGGCCGGCGTGTGCGGCGACTTCAGCGCGTAGAATCGGATGGTGTTGTCGGATGTGAGCAGAACCAGGTGGGGCTCGTCGGTTTCGCTCGGGTACCAAGCCGCCTGTCGCAGTTTCACCGACGGGGAGCTGGTGAAGAAGCGCTCCGCCACCGGGATGGTCTTGCAGTTGATCTTTTCCCGGCCGCCCTCGAAGTCGGACCGCTTCCCCCACCGCTGAGGGAGCTCCAGAACCGAAACTCCTCTCTGGCCGACCAGCGCGACGAGGTGCTGCGTGGGGCTCAGCAGCAGCTGGCACACCTGGAACAGAGGCGGGTTGATGCACTGCAGCGTCTGGTACTTCCCGCTGCTGTCGGACTCCGCGGAGTTCAACTGCCGCAGGTTGGTGGTGTAAAACACGCCTTCAGTGTCGTCCCACAGGAAAAAGTCTCCACCCAGACTAAACGTCAGGTTCTTGGCCGTTTCCCTCTCATTTCTCTCGGACTCCGGGTCCAGCCTCTCTCGTATCTTCTTGAAAATAGTGTGATTTGGTAAATCATTCAGCCACCGATCTGCGCCGAACGCCGCCATCTTGATCAACTGGTCTGACATTCGTCATCAGCGTCTTCTTTGTGTTTGACAAGGCTTTGCAGCCATGTTCACAGGGCATTACAGCCACCTGCCGGCAGAGGTTCGCACTACAAATTGACTTCCAGTTTCCTCGAAAATCTCACAATAAAAATATGAAGAACTAAACTGTGTGACTTTTTAATAGTTCTGCCATGTTATTATGACTGGCAATTACATTTTGCCATGAAGCAACTTAAACACATCATATTTGAATTATACCGTAGGATCGTCAAGAAATTAAAAAAAAAATCAGACAACACACTAATTACTGTTATTGCATGACAACGATCAAGACCACATGTCATTTCAGAGGCAAGACCAGACCATAGAACTAAAAATATTACATTGATATTTGTATGTGAGTAACCTTTATTCAATCAGGTATGTCTCATTAAGATTAGAAATCTCTTTTTCAAGCAAGACCTGGTTGATATCCCTCTGCAGAGCTGTAAATATGACAACAGGACAACGAAATAGAGTTTCGGGAAAAATGCACACAAAAAGATAGAGTAAAACAGTTGTAACTGTATTTACATCTCAGAAAAATAGTGAGACTTTGACCCTATTATATTATATTATATTATATTCCATCCATCCATCCATATTCTGACCCTTCTCCCTAACGGGGTCGGGAGTTGCTGGTGCCTATCTCCAGCTGCGTTCCGGGCGAGAGGCGGGGTACACCCTGGACAGGTCGCCAGTCTGTCGCAGGGCATATTATATTATATTATATTATATTATATTATATTATATTATATTATATTATATTATATTATATTATATTATATTATATTATATTATCTGTGCAATCATTCAACAGACCTGTCAGGTTCCCTTCCCAATATGGCGGACTATTTTAACGTTCCGGGCTGATAGGTATCCATCAGTTCCATGCTGCCCTTGGCAACGCCTCCTAACGTATGACTGTGGCCCGGTGTCGTACATTTTGCAGACTCACCATGGCGTTGAAAGAGACAGCGGGGCTGTATGAGACTCTGAAAGCTGAGTGGAACAAGAAAAACCCGAACCTGAATAAATGTGGGGACCTTCTGACCAAGCTGAAGGTGACAGATCTGTCTGGCTTATTCATTTTGTTTGAATAAAATCGGGATTTATTTCGACACTCTGAAGCTGGAGCGCGATTAGCTAACACAGCTAGCATGCTAACAGTTTAGCTTAGCTTAGCAGAGGTAATGTTTTGCAGTTAGTATGATTATCTATAATTTATTCTAGTCTTATCTATTTTTGTAATAACCTTTATTTGTATTTTTACGGTAAGGCATTTTAAAAGTCGTTTTAAAACTGAAATTACAGCTCGATAAACAAATGTATAATAATACAGAGGAGCTTCTGTATTAAAAACATCTAATCTGAAGCTAATAATTATATATGGAATACTTATTAGTATATTTAAAAGATGTATATTTTTCTACTTGTACGGATAATTTAAATGCTAAATTACACAAAGATAAACTCTAAAAACGTTTATATATGCATGAAGCTTTTTACTTTTAAAGCTCAACACTAATATTAATTAATGTACCTTTTGATTAAATCTGGGATTATAACAAAAACCTGATTGTTGGAGTTATTTTGCAGGCATTTTAAAAATTATTTTGTTATTATTACTTGCTTGTTGTCTATTAATTTTTTGAGTCGATTGTTTAGTTTAGTCCTTTGGGTTCATTTTGTGCTATTTTTCGTACACTTTTTAATTCTTTGATTTTTAAAATTAGGTTTTAGTTCAAGAAAATATTCCCCAAATTATAATAACAGAGCAACCGTCCACTCAGGCAGTTGAAATATAATTTGTTTGGACAAAAACTGAATTAAACCGTCTTTTGCTAATCATTGTTTTTGCAGGTTTCCCTGCTGGAGCTGAACTTTTTACCTACCAGTGGCTCTGCGATCACCAAGCAGCAGCTCATTTTAGCTCGTAAGTAAACAGAATCGGGTTGAGCTCCAGCTGTCTTGGATGACGTTATAATGAAATGTTAGCTTTAATCAGAACGGACTCGTGTTTCAGGGGATGTCCTTGAGATCGGAGCCCTGTGGAGCATCCTGAAGAAAGACATCCCGTCTTTTGAGCGATACATGGCTCAGCTAAAGTGTTACTACTTTGACTACAAGTAATGTCCCATGTTTTATCTTTTACATTCTTGTGAGAATTTATTTTGAACGCTTGAGTTTCTATTGTAAGATTTTTTTTTGTTTGTTTGTCGCTATGTTTTAGGGATGAACTTCCTGCAGCCGCCTACATGCACCAGTTGCTTGGACTCAACCTGCTCTTCCTGCTCTCTCAGAACCGAGTGTCTGAGTTTCACACGGAGCTGGAGAGACTAAGCGCTCGAGACATTCAGACCAACATTTACATCAAACATCCCGTCTCCCTAGAACAGGTGGAGTCATTTATTCCTGCAGGAAGAGAGAATACCAAATTTACTTTTATCAATTAGATTTGAATTTCATTTTTATTTAATCTGTTCTTACAAGTGGAATAATTCATTTATTTTTATTTAATTGAAAAAAGGAACAGTTTTGATTTTTTTATTCACACAACGAACAGCTTAATTTTTTCTTTTATTTACAAAAAATGTTTTTAATTATTTCAGCTTTCATTTACAAAATGAACTAAACTGCTTTTCGTTTTATTTTAACAAACTATTTATTTATCTTTTATCTGAACAAAAGATTAGATAAAAATACTTTTTAAAATAATGTTTATTTAAAAAAAATAAAAATATTTTTTTTCTTATTTTTTGTAAAATTATCTAAACAATTTTTGTTTAGATAAAATTGTTTTTATCTAAACAGTTTTATTTTTAAAAGTACAGCTTGTCTTATTCTTTTAAATAAGGAACTGTTATTCGTTTTTAAATAACTTTTTAATTTACTTCAATAAAAAATAGTTTTCTTTGTTTTTATTAAAATATTTTTTTAAATAGTTTTTATTTTAAAAAAAAGATTTCGTTCACATTTTTCTTTTTGAATTTAAATGTGTTCTTCTATCCTGACACTTTTTAAAACGCTTCAGATATTCTTAATGTTGAAAACATCAAAAGAAAAAAAATCTGTTAGCAACTTTTCATCAGCTGGTCGTTTTTAAGCTTTATGCAGGTTTATCAGGTTAGTTAAAGCCGCTACAGATTGTAACTTAATCGACTTTCCTCTTCATGCTGTGATTCAAGCATCGTTCATGTCCTCTTTTATTCCTCATCTCAGTAAAATGTATTTGCACATTTTTATGTATAATCAGGTAAAAGATTTAAAGATAAAGTTCCACACAGACGAGCTCTGTGTGTGAAAACAGCTTTAGGATCTAATGCCTGTTGTTGGTGGATGTGTTTCTAAAATGTCCACAAAAACCCAACTGGATGTGAATAATTAATCCTTCCTCTCTTGTCATCTCAGTACCTGATGGAGGGAAGCTACAACAAGGTTTTCCTCGCCAAAGGAAACATCCCAGCTGAGAGTTACAACTTTTTCATAGATATTCTGCTGGACACCATCCGGTAGGAATCAGATGAACTTTAGTGGCTCTCTGCATCTCTTATTTCATTCTTAGTGACTAGATCTGACTATTCTTCGCTCAGTAACAACTTTCACACTGAAAACGGTTGTCAGCAGCGTTCATGTGTGGTGCAGTCACCGATTGCAAAAGGCCAGGGGTTAGAGGTCAGAGCAAATGGAGCTGAAAACGACCTTACAGCTGGTCAGCATATACAATTTTATTTCTATTTCATCACGAGACAAAAGAACGATATTTTCTATAAATAACACTGAAAAACACAAACTACTTCAAAGTATATTTCTTCAGTTTCTAGTGTAATATCTAATTACACGTAAAATAAAACAAAAGTAACTTTTCAGGAGCTTCTTTTAAGTATGTAACTCCTTAATATTGATAAAAAAATACTAGTTGGTATTCAAGCCATTTTTTCTCATATTGTAATTTAATTTAAATAATCTGCCGATGGCTCTAATACTTTTATTTTTACATTTTTAAAATAGAATTTGAACAGTAAATGGAGGAATATTTTACTCCCCGATTTAAAAGAATCGTGCTTCTGCAGTTTTGTAAGTTATATTGGAAAATAATTAGGGTTAGAAACAAAACTCAAAGGATTGTGAAAGTTTATTTCAATGGAACCACTTGTAGCTGCAGCTAATATTTATTTTAGTGGTAAATTATTCTGAGGATTAATCGATTAATCTGCTAAAAAATAACACATTTTGCAGATTTTTCATTAGACCACTTAAGCTTTTTATACAATATTAGAAGAAGAAATAAGAAAATTAATTAACATTTGTTACCTAAAATGCAACAACATAACATTCCCTTAGTGAGCGCTTCATATTTTTGTCATGAAAAATGAATAAACAGCTGAAGATTACTCCAAACACGAACATGTGAGAAGTTTAACACAAATCAATACAGTCTTCTATTGATCACTTCTTTGGATTAATCGACTGATAATTGGATAATAGGAGCTTTTTACAGAATCTGGAACTGAAACTGTCACTTGAGGAACTCTGGCTGCAAAATATTTACAGACAAAGAAGATTTTTTATCTTTTAAATGTGAAATGTTTCATACAGTTTTTGTTTTAATGACAGCTCTGATTGTGTTGTTCTGTCAGCAAAGGCCTTTTTCTGAGTCTGTATTCTCCAATTAATAATAATTAGCTGACAGTTATTTAAATAATCGATTAATCCCGATTAATGGCTTCAGCCCTGTTGAGGTTTATGTATTTCTTCTCTTGCAGCGACGAGATTGCAGGTTGCATAGAAAAGGCCTACGAACAGATCCAGTTCAGTGAAGCGACCAGAGTTCTTTTCTTCAACTCTCCCAAGAAGATGACAGACTACGCCAAGAAGGTAAAACAAACATTTTACGTCACGTTAATAAGGACAGAAAGTTCACAGTGCGTTCTCACACTGTGAAATATGAACAGCTACGTTTTTGCACGTGCGTCGGAGGACGAGCCGATGACCTGATGAGGTTTCTGTCCCGTTTGTCCTCAGAGAGGCTGGACTCAGAACCGGGACGGTTACTACACCTTCACCAGCCAGCAGCAGCGGACGGAGGAGGTGAACATCCCGTCCACAGAGCTGGCGCAGCAGGTCATCGAATACGCGCGGCACCTGGAAATGATTGTGTAATCCGCCCCCGGGAAACGCTCGGCCACGCAGAGACAAACGCGCCACGGCGGCAGGAAGCATCAGACCGCTTCAAACTCCAGCGCCGCCGTCCCCTCAGGGCGGACCTGCAGGTCCCTCTGTCCGTCTCTACAGACCAAACTGAGTTTAATCTGGATTATTTTCAACATTTACCTTGGACGTTTTTGTTTTTTAAGCTTGATTAAACGCATAGAGCTTTTTATTTTCTTCTTCACTTTCAAAAATGTAATTTTTTTGTGCCCACAACTGAAAGAAACGCCATTAAAATTTGTTTTCTAACCAGTGATGTCACTTCCTCCCCGGACGGTTTATAACAAAATTATTTGTTTGCAATAAACTGTTCAGAAAATAATCCTTTACTTATCTATGAATTTATTTAGCTCTATTGCTTCATCATTTCTAGCTTGATTTTCTAAATTTTCTTTTGAAAAGAAATTCAACTCTCTGAACTCAGAAAAGATCCTGCAGGCGATTCATAGAAGGTTTTTAACAAATCATAAGCAGAAGGTGCAAATTTTGTTAGTTTTACTTTGTCTCAACCATATTCACATCCAAATATTATAAGATATATTTAAGAAACCGTTTGTTTTTGAGAAGCAGGTATGCAGAAGAATGAACTTATTTAATCCTACCGCCTTTCTTACTGCACACTTTCTGTATTTAATGGGGAAAAGAATTAACATGTGCATGTAAAAAGTTTTATTATATGTTCATATATATATAATTTTTTTTTCATCAGAGATAAAGAAGTCAGTTCTTTAAAGCAAACAAACCGACTTTACAGTGGTGAAGTCAGTTTCACTTCGTTTCTACCATCAACATTGATTCTTCCACCAGATAACCACCTAAAAGGACGAAATTACATGTTTTCCAGACACAGCACAATTTTATAGCACAATCAAGTTACTATGTTAACTGAAGTTGTTATAAAAATGCTACATATATATGACTTAACAGAAATGTTAATTCCTGATTCAACACCTTGAAATTGGGTCTCTTTCTCTTTAAAAACTCCTGCTCATTCTGAAACTCTGCCTTCAGGAAGTCATCACAACATGGCTCCGGTTAACCCGTTAATTGTTGCCAGCGATTCCAGCAGGGGTTTGCTAATTGCTGCTTGCTAGTCTGAAGGAGCTGATTGGGGAAGTTGTGTGGGAGAAGCTAGGTCTTAAATAACATGAATTATTTTCCTGCTACAGGCAAATTAATCATCATTTTAAGACCATTATTAAATAAACAAAAATATTTACACATATACAAAAAAATATTTCACTCCATTAATTGGTAGAGAAAGTTATTTTCCTCCTGTAGGTGAATTAATCACCATTTTAGACTATTAAAAAAAATAAAACAAAAATATTTATGGATATTTAAATTTTTTTAAAATAAAATTTGTAACTTTGGTCATTTTTGGCGGATCAATCAAAAGGTATTCATGTTGTATGAATACAAATGCATGCCACACTTTTCAGATGTATTCACAATTAGACATCCCCTTATTTTAGACTAATACACAAGGTCTCGAAAAAAAAAAAAAAAAGAAACACATTGAAAAAGTTCAGGAGGAATTGATTTAAGTGTTGAATGAAGTTCCTACTGCGCAGGCGCAGTAAGGAGCGCCGCCGGTCGCTGTCCGCGGTGCTGAAACCTTCACGCCATTCATGACTATATTTATTTTCCTCCTACATGCAAATTTCAAACATTTTTAAAAACTAAAACAAAAATATTTATATATATTTTTTTAAATATTTGGTCGTTCATGTTTCATGAGTCTAAACGCATGCCACACTTTTCAGATGCTTTATTAATTATCCATCTCACAAGTATACATTTTTATATTTTGGTTTATTACATAGAACAATAAAAAAAAAAAAAACATTGAAAAAGTCCAAAAGGAATGAATTTAACTGTTGAATGAAGTTCCTACTGCGCAGGCGCAGTAAGGAGCGCCGCCTGTCGCTGTCCGCGGTTCTGAAAGCTTCACGCCATTAATGACTATAGGAAGTTATTTTCCTCCTACGTTCAATTTAAAAACCAAAATGTGAATAAAACGAAAATATGTGCAGTTATATATATTATTTAAAATTAAAATAAAATCAGAGGATCAACCAGAGGTCATTCATGCTTTATGACACCAGCAGATAGAAAACCAGCTCCGATCGGTTACAGACTGCTGTGGGAAAGTGAGCGGCCCACCAAGAGCGGAGATGCTGTCAATGATTAGTGCGGATGTGCTGGCACAGGGCAGGTAGAGGGAGAGGAAGAGAGGGAGGAAGAGGAGGCAGGCAGGCAGGCAGGCAGGGAGGGAGGGAGGGAGGGAGGATGCTGCCAGCGGAAAATGGCTGCTGCAACCTCAAGCCTATCCTGATACACCGAAACGACATCAAGGTGGAGAGAGTAAGAGAGAGAGAGAGCGAGAGAGAGGAAGATTAGGAAAATGAGAGCAGATGGAGAGAGAATGTGAAGCGAGTCTGAGTGTTTCCTGAAAGGAGGAAATAAAGAGAAGAGGGAGAGAGGAGAGCCTGGGGTGGGCTGCTGCAAGCGGCGGGCAACACCGAGCCATGGAGGGCGAGTAAGTCCTTATTTTTATTCCTTCCATCCCTCATTTCCACAGGAACAAGCAGCAGCAGCAGCAGCAGCAGCTGCAGCAGCTGCAGCATCCAGGCTGTTAGCGCTCGGCGCTGCGCGGCTCAGCGAGCAGCCGAGAATAAAAACACCATTACGTCGTCCTGGATCAACAGCATACACCCCACACCCGATACATCCACGCCGCTGTGTGATAAATGTGCGGCCACATTCATGCGGGAGCCGCCGCTCGTTCATTACACGCCAGAAAAAGGAGACACACACACACTCAGCGCACACACACACACACACAGAGAGTGAGAAAGAGCGCGTTTTAAAAGCCAAACCCGAATCCATGCAACGGTTCTGATTCTGCTGCTTTAAAAACTAAATCAGCCAGTGTGTAAAAAAAAGAGAGGAGGAGGAAAAAGAGGAGTTTAATGGCCAGCATCGCGTCATTAAAGTGGGATGAAGGAGGGATGGAGGCGCTGTGATTTTTATCAACGTGTCTCGGGTTTTCATTATGATTTTTAAAGCCAAACTTTATGAATGAAATGTGATTTTTCTCTCTCTCTCTCTCTCCCTTATTCTCACCCCTCCTCTCATTCTTCCCTTTTCTAATCGGCCCCCTCCCCCCATCTCTCTCGTCTCCTCTCTCCATCCTCTCACCCACTCGTTCTCCTCTTTCCACTCCTCCTCCGGCTCCTTCTCTCGTTCCCACCTTCAGGCCCGACTCTTGTTGCTTCCATTGTTGTGGTTCTTGCGTTTTGTCGCCTTCATTCCTGCTGCCCGTCTGAAGGCGCAGTGCGAACCCGAAGCCCGGTCCCATTCATAAAAACATGTAACATGACATCGGGGTGTGTTGAGTCCGCGCAGCAGCAGCAGGGGCGGAATGGAGCCCGAACGAGCGCGACAATGAAAACACAACAACACGACGGGAACAGACGGGATGCGAGGGGAGAAATGGAGAATTTCTGCTTCCATTCATGCGTTGGGGGGCAAAACGCGGCTCTGAATTATTCATCCGAATGGCGAGTGTGCTGCTCTTTTATTTATTTATTTTGGTCGCTTTGCAAGAATGCCTGGGCCTCTGATGTCGAATGGGTGCGTTCATTGATACGTCTCTATGTGGGAAACACTCATTCTTCCTCCCTCCTCCCATCCCGTCCTCCCCGGCGGACTCTCTGTCCATTTGCTTCCACATTTCTCCACAGATTATTGGGGCTTTTTTAGCGGGTTGGGGGTAAAAAAATGAGGCGTCAGGATGAGGAGAAAATGCCCTGCGAGGCCCTTTAAAGCAACACAGACAGAAATCCAGCAGCTCTTTGTGTGAATGTTGCCATGTTGCATCTTCATTCATACAGAAATCCCCATGGATGCGTTTTTCTTATTTTTTTTTTTTCATTGGTGTTATTCAACTGTTTCAGGATTTATGTGCACTGTAAAACGGGATTGTTCAACAACAGCAAGTTGAAAAAAAATTGAAATTTGTTTGATTTGGGAAAATAAAAGAGCATCCAGTTAATCACCCAGAAGGAATTACATGCTTTGGAAATAATAACCAAAGTATTTAGGTGTATATTTATATATAAATAAATGCATTTATATATATTAAAAACAACTGCACTGAACCCTATTGAAAACCTCCTGGTTTTTCCACCATATACTGATTTCTGACTCTTCCTCAGTATTGTTGTTTCTAAATTAATATCAACTTGTTTTGTCATTTTCTGCAATTAAATACCACATTTTTGTTTTGAATTTCCGAGACATGTTGTCAGTAGTTCTTACAATAAAAGCACAATGTTTATTTCACTCAACCATAAACCTATAAAGAGTAAAATCAGATAACCTGATCATCTTAAGTGGTCTCTTAATGTTCTCCAGAGCTGTAAATATGTTTGTTTTACTTGATTTTGTTAAAGTTGGACCGTTCCTGTAAAAATCTTGAGTTGATTTTGGGTCAATTTCTGTAAAAACTCTGACAAAACCAGCTTGTTTTCTCTGGGTTCAGATTATTAAAATATCTCTTCCAGTCAATATTTGATCTTCCGTTCATAAGCAGCTTCGTTTATAAATGCTGATTTTTTGTCTCTGTTTCCTGAACGACGTTTTGAAGCATAAATTACGCATTTTCTGAGTGGAGCAAAGCACTTCAAACTCAAATCTGGTGGAACAAAGAACAGCATTTAAAGATCGCTGCAAAAACACAAAATCCTATCAAGTGTTTCTGATTAGTTTTTAATGCAAACATTTTAGTTACTTGAAATTAGACAAAACTAACTTTCAATACCTTTTCATCAAGATATTGGAGCTTATTTTAAGTAAATATTGATGAAAAAGTTCTGGCAGTTTATTTCACTTATAAAAATGAATTTTTCTCGTGTTATAAATGAAATAATCTGCAGAGAACCAGAACATTTTCGTCAATTTTAAAGATCTATTCAGTTAAAATAATCTCCCCCGTTTCTTGCTTAAAAGTTATGAGTTAGTTTCATATTATTTAAAGTAACTAAGATATTTGCATGAGAAACTAAACTAAAATTAGTTGGTAAGATTTTGTTTTTGCAGTGATTCAGCTTTGAACTGCAGCTGCTGCCTTTGCAAACATGAGAAATTAGGAAAATGTTTCAGTTGCTTTTAAAGGGAGAAATATATTCATTTAATTCTGTTTTTCATAAAACAGCTAGAAGTCATGAGAGAAAGATGTAAAAAAAAAAATAAATAAATCTGATTATTAAAATGTGCATTAATAAAACAATATGTTGCTGTAAACAGTTTTTATTGTTGATGGGATTCTGTCAGCATCCCAAATCTTCCTGACACGTTTAAATTTGCGCGATGATGTTTTATTTTACAATTACGGTTCAAAGTTTGAGTTTGGTTTCACCAGAACCTTCTGGGAAATTTTACTCTGGATGTTTTCTGGTTCTGTTTTGTGTAAAATGCAGGATATGACCAAGTATTTAAATGTTTCTGTGGGTTTCTTGGACTCCTCCACGCCCAGTTCCTGTTTTATCTTTACATCAAGAAACTGGAGAAACAACCAGTTTGGACGTTTCCAGAATTTGCTCCAATCTTCTGTGGAGAAATTTATTTCAAAAGATTTATTCAAAAAGGCTGATAAAACAATATTAACTTAAAACTTTACACTTAAACAGATTATTGCAGCTTTTTCACAGTTTGTAACAGATTTGTTTGTTTTCCGGTAGAATTTTATTGGATGAATTTCACATTAGATCTGGAAAAACCTTCTATTATATCTCATTCGTTTCATTTTTTCACCTTTAAAGCCTAAGCAGTGTAGACCTTCATAAATACAGATCAAAAATAAAAGTGTGAAACAGAAGAGATACAAACTGTGTAACCGTAGTGGTTTATCTGAAAATGAAAATGTTCAAGAAAAGAAAGCTGTTAAAGAAATGAAATCTCTGCATCATCAAAAATAGTTGATGACTTCCAGAGGAGCAGGATGCGACTCGGAAAATAAGAGCTTTAGCACTTCCTGTCCTTCCTGTCCAGCTTCCTGTTGGTGTTGAACATCTTGTTTATGGTTTCTATCTTAAATTAAACGCATGAAAAGTGAAACTAGCTACACATGGCTTAGATAGATGCTGGTCTCCATCTTAGTTTCAAGAGTTGAGATTGAAGATTTCCTGCAGAGCTGGTTGTTTCTTAACGCCCAAATTTGGTCATTTTTTTCTGTTTGGTCACCTTTTCCTGTCAGTGAATGTATTTCAGCTCGATCAAAACTTGTTCTCTTAAAGTAATTTTGATTATCTGAAACAGCAGCTCCCAATGTTGGATGGTTTCCGGCGTCTTTTTCCTGTCAGAAACCTTTCCTCTTTCATCTCCATCTCTGTTAGCTTAGACTGGAAGCTAATCAACAAGATGAACATGTTGAATGACATTTTAATAAATTATATTAACCTATATTTGATACATTTAAATTCTTTAAACATTGATGATTTAACTTTTTGGGGGCACACATATCGCCCCCTTGTGGCCGCGCCCCTCACTTTGAGAAACACTAATCTTGAATATGGACTCATGCATAAATATATTAGCTTAATTTAAGGTGTTGGATTGTATCTCTTTAATTTCAAAAGGACACACAATATATTTGCATCAATTTCTGCTGATATTAGTTATTTTTTAACATATCGATATCAGTCTGATTAATAAAACTAGGCTAAATTTAACATCTATCATTTATCTACATTTTGTTGCTGTTTGTGTTTCTGTGCTATTTGTTTGGTGACAGTTATAATGATGGAGCAAAGGATTATGGGATGTTTACCTGAAGCAGAGAACCAGTTCCATCTCTTTTACCCGAAATTTAAATGAATAAAAATATGCATAATATCGATAAACATTGCTTATCTTCAGTGGCGTATGAGAGCCATAGATAAAAAAAAAACAAAAAAAAACAAGAGTAAATTTCAGCCCAAAAAAAAACTGCAATATTTTGAGATTGATCTCCAGAATTTTGTAGAAATTTTTGAACTCCAAAAGTAAAAAAGAATTGCAAGAAAAAAAACTAGACACAAATTTTCAGCTCTGAAATTTTCACTCTTTTCTTGAAAATTTCTGATTAATGTCAAAATTAAGTTTTTTTTCCAGAATTTTTTTAAATTATTTATCTACGATTTGTTTTGTAACTCAGAAAATGTCTTTATTTTTTTGTAAAACTGTTCTGAAATTAAGCTGAAAAATTCTGCATTATTCTTGTGAATTTGTTGGAACTCAGAAATGTCCGTATTTTTCTGAGATAAATCTCAAATTGGTGGAAACATACTCCTCCTTTATTTTTTGTTGTTTTCTATCAAAAATGTCCCAAATATGCCTTTGTTGTTGTTAATATTTTGGCAATTGCAAAATAACAATGCAAATTAGTGACTACAGTTAGGAACTTATGTGAAAAAACAAAAGAGTAGCGCTAAAGTTAGCGTTAGCATCGAAACAAAACTTGTGTCTAACCTATTAAATACATACAGTGTGTAATTTCTACATTTCTAAAAGTATTTTTAAGTGTTTCTAATCAGCGCTTTGTGGTCTGTTTCCCGCCAGTGTGCGTGTTCGTGCGGTGGTGCTGACGCGTGATGACTCCAGTGGCGGTTGGGTGTCCCTTGGAGGCGGCGGGCTCAGTCACGTGGTCATATGCAAGGGGCGGAGCCTGGACGGCAGGGGGCGCAGGGAGTACATCATCCGAGGAGAGCGCCTGCGCGACCAAGCAGTGAGTGTGTGCGTGTGTTATGGAGGCAAGTCAACGCCACCTAAAGCGGGGGTGTCCAAGGTGTGGCTCGCGGGCCATTTGTAGCCCTTAACGTGATTTTGTGTGGTCCCTCACTGCGTTTAAAAAATTAAACATCTTTGGTCAACAGAGGCAGGCGGAGACTTATAAAATGATCATTTTCTTACAAATAATTTGTCTGGTCAAAAGGTAAAACCATGTTTATCCAGAGAGTTTTGCTGAAAAGCCAAATTTGCTGCACCAAAATCAATTTTATTTTTTATTTATTTTATTTTATTTTTTATTAAACTTAAGTAAAACTAGGAAGCGTTTTGAAAGAAAGTGAACCAGATTCTGGTATTATTGTTGAAAATAAAGTTACTCAATTGAGCTCAAAATAAACTGAAAACTAAATGCCTTTTTTAATACAGTGCAAATGCAGAATCTACAATAGCAAATTGGGGTTTGTAGGGGAAAAAAGGAACAAATTCCTTTCTCCAAAACTCAGAATGTTTTAGATTAATCTAAGAATTTTTCTATGAAGCAAAAAAGAAAAGAAAATTTCTGAATTTTAAATGTTGAATTTTTGTTGTTTTTTTTTTTACTTTTGAAACTCAAAAAATATCTATTTTTTTCTGGAAGAATTTTGAAATTACAAAATTTCTGTAACTTTTGGTGAAAATGTATTATTATTATTATTATTATTATTATTATTATTTACAATGGCCCTAATACACGGTCATAAAAAGCTCTTTCAAGTTTTGGATCTATAATAAATCAAACAAAACAAAATCTTGTTACTTTATTTGCTTGATTTTACGTTGTTTTTAATGACTCATTTGAGTCAATAATTTTGGTTCACATGACAAAGACTGTAGTGACATTCAGAGGCAGGTAGAGCAGTCAAGAGTAGCACTATTATGTTTACTGAAGTAAAAAAAAGAGTAGAGTCAAAAAGTATTTGGTAAATGACTGATCAAAAACATCAGTAATTTAAAAAACATGTAATTTAATGGAAGACCATATAATCACATTTATATTAACCAAATGAAACGCTGACTTAAAGGAACTCAGTGTTTCAGCTGTTTTTCAGTTTTCTTTAAGTTTGTTCCAGATTTGTGGTTTGCAGAATCTGAATGTCTTTATGTCTTTATAAACTAGCAGCAGTATTTTAAACTCTGTTCTCTGAGCTATAGGAAACCAGTTTGGGGCTTTAGAGCTGGATGATGTGCTCTAACCTCCTGGTTTTAGTCAGAACACTAGCAGCAGCGTTCAGAATCAGCTGAAGCTTAAGCAGATCTATCTGCATTAGTCCTCTAATCCTGGGAATGTTCTTGAGATGATAGAAGGTCGACTTTGTAACTGTCTTTATGTGGCTCTGAATGTTCAGAGACCATCTCTGCACCTACATTTCAGCCTGATTTCTCATTTCCAGCTATAATAACCAAAGCCACATGCTTCACCTTTAGCATAAGGTAATTATTAGTACAGGGTGGATTTAGGACAACTACAGGAGAAAGTTGGGACCCATATGGAAGCTAAATTTGAATCAATTAATAGCTAAGACCTCCATAGTGTTCCCAGAGGAAAGGCTTGGATTCAGGCAACCAAATGGGTGCCAAACAACAAACTTGAGAATTCGTATATAAGCAACATTTGAACTTTAGTTTTATTTCTCAATAGTTTGTTGCTATGCATTACTAGTCATTTTTGGTCCTGCAGCTTGAATGTGGTTTAAAACCTTTTTAAACCTGTTAAACCTGTTTCTGGTTCCCCCCCAACAATGAGAAGAGATTTACACCTTTGCTTCTGTTTATAATTTGTTAAAAACCTTTTATGAGTCACATGCAGAACCCACTGAGAGCGCTATCTGACCTCTGACCCTTGCTGTCTGCGTCTGCAGCCAGTGCTGGAGTGTGCGATCCAGAGGGGGCTGGTGTACAACAAGGTGAATCCCATCTTCCATCACTGGAGAGTGGAGGACCGGAAGTTCGGCCTTACTTTCCAGAGTCCTGCCGACGCCATCTCCTTTGAAAAAGGGCTGCAGACCGTCTTAGACAAACTCGACAGAGGTACACCTGCACAGAAACCAACGTCTTAATTTCATTGTTTTAACTTTGAACAATCCTTCGAGCTTCCTCTTTTCATCCAGGCTCTGACTCGCCATCGTCGTCCACGCCAGAAGAGGCGGACACTGAAGACGATGGTCAAGTTGTGAGTTTTTTTGGTTCCCTGATTGTTTTGCAGCAACTGACAGTAACAGTACATTCTTGACTGTTGTATTTAAGTAAATGTATTTTTATTACTTTATTCTCGTAATATTTTGACTTTATTCCCATGATTTAATTTTTTTCTCAGCATGGCCCTAATACTCAGTTTCAGTAGAGTTGGGGGGCATTTTGAATGGCAAAGAAAGAAATTAAAACAACTATTTTTTTTTTTTTAAATTACATTTTTATGCGGCGTAGACGTTTTGGTCAGGAAGTACCGCACATGCGCCAAAAACTGTGCGGTCTTCGGCGCGTGACACCCAAACTCTGCCAGTCCCATACAGGAAGCGAGTCGTCGTCAAACAGCAGGAAGGAGATGCTTCCCAAGCCGATCACCATAGTAACAAGCGAGTCCTCCTCCACCTGCTTCGTGCTGCCCGAAGAGTTCAGCTTTGGATCCACCCATGCCGTCACCACCCACACACCTGCTCAGGTAAAGAACACAAGCTGTCTTCTTCTTCATCATCATCTTTTCTACTATGGCGGATCATAAGAGTGCAGAGACAATTGTTTTGTGAAGCTCTAATTGCAACACAGCTGAAAAGCTTCCTCAACGTTTGATCAAAAGACGTCTTTTTGTTTATTTTATTTATTTATTTTAAATCGGCGTTTCCATTAAGCAAATGTATTTTTCGTAATTTCAATTTTCTGGTCGATGGAAACACAGCTAACAACTGCTGGAGAAAAAGTATAGAAACAAGCAACAAATAAAGAACTGTGAAGCTATTTTATTCATCCAATGAAAAAATGACCAGAGCAGCTCAATCTAAATGAAAAAAAAAATTAAATTAAATTAAATCAAACAGAAATTCACCTCTGAGTGCTGCTGTAAACATGCCAATAGGGGGCAGTGTTGTGTAAAATTAAAATCAAATTGCTTCAAAACAACAACTTCCTGTTAGGAAATAAACATGGCGCCACTTCAGGACGTTCATTTGTGTGGACAAATGAACGTCTAATATCCTTTTAAACAGGATATTAGAATATAAAGTTAATAAAACACAATTTGATGCTGATTGGAAATCATGTCTAAAAAAAATATATGGATATTTTGGGGCATTATCTGTCGCATGTACATACATAAACATAAATATTGAGTCTCCATTTTGGTTAGAATTCTTATCAATAATCATTTTTTTTGTGGATGAAAAGCCAAAACACATAAAAGTTGATTAATTTTCCTAGATTATGTGTGGACTAGGGCTAATTCCTGGAAGCACAGGATCAAAACATGAAGGATGACTCAAGACTTTTGCACCAAACTCCATCAGGACGTTGTGTCCCACAGACCAGGATCAGAAACCGATGCCTCAGAGGGACATCTCAGGCAGTTTTGAGTTTCCTCAGATGGAAACCTTCTACATCCAGAGCTGCAGTACATCGTGTTCCTGACTCACTGTGTAACCCTACACCCTCTGCACTACCGACTCCCTGTAGCTCAGACAATGGACTTTAAAATAGGGATGTTAGTTTATAAATCACTGAACGGCTTAAAGATCTGCTCGGGTTGTATCATCGTTCCGGACCTCTCAGGTCTTCTGGTTCTGCTCTGCATCCCCAGAACCAAATGAGGAGAAGCAGCATTCAACTTTTACGCACCACAAATCTGGAACAAACGTCCAGAAAACTGCAAAACAGTCGAAACACTGAGTTCCTTTAAATCAAAGCTAACAACCTGCCAGTCTAGAGTTGATCTGATTAGCAGGAAGTGGAAGATTAGCTGTGTTTTCATTGAACACATAATTCTACAGATTTTGAAAAAAAAACCAAAAAACTTTTTGACAAAAAAATGGCTGCATTTAAATTTGTGTATTTTGCAAAACTGCAATGGAAAACAGTCATTTTGCATCATGAGTCACATGATCAAAGACCGGATGTTATTACTGGTGGAAAAGACGAAGATGACACCAGGAAGTGGTAGATATTAGGGAAGCTTCAATCACACTGCAGAGGTAAAGCGCTTACAAAATTTCTAAAACACACAAGGTTAGCTGAGACAATTCAGCTAACCTTTCATATGTATTTATTTTTGTTAAATAAGGTGTTGAAGATATAGAATTAGTTAAATCTGTGGTTGGACCTCAGTTCAGTTTATGGTGTTAATACTCAGAAATTGTAAACTAAAAATGAAACTACAGGAGAAGAAAGAAGTGGAAGAAGGAGGAGGATGACGGCAGCGCTGCGAGTTTTTAATAAACTTATGAACGTGTGATTTAAATTACAGTTTTTAGTTAGTGGACAGGATTATTTAGTGATCAGAGTGTCTGATGCGTCTTTGCTTGATAATTTGGCAGAATGTAATATTTATTGTTTCTTGATTAGCTGCTGGTGAAAAGCACCTTGAACAAATAAACTTGACTCCACAGATTCACACCAGGCCAGGACAGCACCAGCTCTCCCAAATGACCACCGTGTTGAACCCCCCGGCGCCTCCGCCGCCGCCTCCGGCTCCACCCACTCCTCCTGTGGGGCCGCCGGCCTCGTCCCCGCTCTCCCCGCTGTCGCCCACCATTTCGCTGCTGGAGGAAGGAGACCTGCGGAGCGTGGACCCTTGCAAGGACCTGTGGGGTTCTCGGGGTTACGAGGATTACAGATGCGCCGGTGCGACCAGGACTATGGTTGGGGGCCTGACGGGCGGCGTGGTGGTCGGCGGCGGCGGGAGCCTACAGGACAAGTCGGAGCTGTGCATGGCTCGCTTTGAGAAGGAGCTGGCGGGCGTGGGGCCGGCCGGCTGCGAGGTCACCGTGAGCCTGGACAGCAAAGCCTCCCAGCGCCTGTCCTCGTCGTCCCCCACCTGCATGTCCATGCCCAACGCCGTGTCCGGGGTGTCCTCAGGTGCCGGCTCGCCGCAGGAGCCCGGCAAAGGCTCGCCGTCCCCCTGCTGCATCCACGCCTCCCGGACTCGTAAGAGAGGCGGGGCCGGCGGCAGCGACCCGGGCGCCATCTCTCCCGACGACGACAGCCCGTGCCCCCAGGCGTCGTCGTGCTCGTCTCGCTGCGTCTACTGCCGCTCGGTGTTCAGCGACTCGGAGAACGGGCGGGGCCGCTGCAGGGACGCCCCCGACCCGGCGCTGCACTGCCTCCGCCAGTGGACCTGCGTGTGGTGCGCGGAGAGCCTGCTGTACCACTGCATGTCGGACTCGGAGGGGGAGTTCTGGGAGCCCTGTTCATGCGATGACTCAATGGGGGGCCACCCACACCCGCTCTGCTGCGCCCGCTGGTTGGCCCTGCTGGCCCTGTCGCTCTTCGTGCCCTGCATGTGCTGCTACCTGCCTCTGCGCGCCTGCCTGCGATGCGGGGAGAGGTGCGGCTGCTGCGGGGGGAAGCACAAAGCGGTCCGATGAGGCCAGGCTGAGGGGCGGGAGGGGTTCCCTGGACCGGGTGAAACCGAGCACCCGATGGCGATCCTCCAAAGCCCCGCAGCTTTCCACTGATTTCAGCTCTTTCTCTTGTCAGCCGGGGGCCTTCCTCGACGGTCCAGGTGCTCTGCACTCTGACTGGGCTCTCTGGGAGTCATCTGGAGCTTCGTAGTGGATTCACTGGGGGAGCGCACTGCAAAAACACCAACTCTCACCAACTGTGTTTTTTTCTTTTTTTTGTCTGGTTTCTACTGCAAATATCTCAGTACACTTACTTTGTTTTTCTACTAATGCTACTTCAAAAAACAACCCAGGCGCTTAAAAAAAAAACCAAAAAAAAAAAACCACCCAACCATTTTTTGGTGTCTGGAAAATGAACCCTTTCAAAAACCTCCATTTGACAGGTGCTGCCTAGCAACCCCAGCCCATCACCTAGCAACGCAACTGAGCTGTTGAATGTTACTGGAAAAGAGAAATGTTTTGTTGCTGACGTGCTATTCAGAAACCACTTACCACATTCCTGTTGGTTGTGTAGGAGACCCTACTTCTACTTTTCAAAGATGTGAAAGTTTTAGTGGGCGTGGCCAACAGCAGCTGATTTGGATTTAAAGTGACAGAGTCCATAAAACAACTCATTCTGAACAGAAAAACTGACCAGACTAAAATCACATTATCAAAGAATGATTTTGTGGAAAAAATATAATGAACTTTAAAATAAGACAAAACTATTTTACAAGTAACATTTCAGCAGGATATTAGGGCTGCAGCTACCAATTATTTTAGTAATGAATTATTTCATCAACTAATCAGGTTAAAAAAAAAAAACATTGACCAAAAAGAAGCTTATTGTGTTTATTTAGACATCGATGACTAAACATTTTTAAAAATATATTTAATGCGCTCTAACTAAAGGCATTTCATGAGTGTCAAATTACTTTAAAAAATGAAATAATAATCCAGGAGTTCAAATCTTTAAAAAACAGTAAAGTTGCCCTTTAAAACACTTTTTTAAGCTGCTAATCTTTTATATTTTCCAGCATCATTAGCCGCCAGCAGTCATATTTATCGCGTTAACACTCTCGGCTAACTGAACATGCAGCTACTCTTGAGCTGCAAGTAATGATCAGTTTAGTAAATATTTATTATATCGATTAATCAAATAATAATAAAACGGTTGGTACATTCTGCAGACTTTTAATGTAACTACTTAAACTTATTTTATAGAACATTATAAATACATAAAAATGCCAGTAAACAAATGATTGTAGGGCTGATTTGTTTATTATTGTTACCGTTTTATTAAAGTGTTACTAATTGGATAGCAAAAACTACTAATAAGAAATTTTACAGCGTCTGAATCAGTTGAAACTAAAACTTGAGGAGTTCTGAGTAGAACTTATTTACAGAAGGAAGATGTTTCATCTTCAATGCAAAATGTATATATTTTGTGTACAAGTTTGGCTTAATTATTGATCTGAGTGTGTTGTTCTTTCAGCAAACGGCATGTTTTAGAGTCTCAGGTTAAGGACTAATCAATTACTAAATGATTAATTCGATAATCAATTCATTACAATTCATAAAAGGGACTTTCTTCCTGTTATAAGTTAAATAATCTGCCAGTACTTTTTTAAAATCAGTCTTAAAACAAGCTCATATATCTTGCTAAAAAGCTGCTAGTGAGAAAGTTTTGTCTTATTTCAAGTGTACTAAGATGTTTGCACTAGGAACTAAAAACACTTGGTTAGATTTTGCGTTTTTGCAGTGTGGCTGATTTAGCTGTCAGCTTGTCAATGACGTTAGCGAAGAAGCAAAGAAGGGTTTGCAGAGGCAACAATGGTGTGTACACTGTTTCAAATGTCCGTTTGTTTTGGTTTTTTATTTAGAAAGAAAATCTTTAAAAAAACAACAAAAGATGTTTATATATATGATTGTTATAATTTTAATTGGTATATTTTATTAAATGTAAAACACATTGACGGACTCCCCAAACACACACACACAC
>VMRN01000025.1:1334463-1370233 GCA_010277015.1 Poeciliopsis turrubarensis
CACACACACACACACACACACACACACACACACACACGCACGCACACGCACACACACGCACACACACGCACACACACACACACACACGCCACATTTTCACAGAGCTCTTGGGGAAGTTATTTGTTTCATGTTGAACAGACGTCACCCTTTACCTCTAATTTTACCTCAGATGTTACTCAAACCTGGGTTAGAGATAAAAACAAACGGAGGGCTCAGAACGAGAAAGCACAAACGCGTGCAGTCACACATCTGAGACCACGAGCTTCGTCTTCTAGTTGAAGAGTAAAATGCAAACAGACAATTATTGTTGAGGGACGCTGCAATGACAACTACAAAGACTTATAAATCGTATTCTGGTTCATAATAGTTCTTCGTGCGCTGAATTTTGTTTCGACAGAGCCGGTCCAAAGTTTTCTGAGGCCTCAAAGTGAACTTTTAGGGGGCCCACTTCTTCTTAAGCCCACCAGCCACTACTGATCGTTTCAATCAGGGTCGTTTCCAGCGTTGGGGTTCAGTTTAGTTCATCAGAGATGCTCCACTAAAATTCTGCAATTTGTTACGTTTTACAAGAAAACATCACAAAGTGAGTAAAACTAATGAAAAAAATATAATACAAAATAAAAAAGTAATCTATAAGTTAATAAGAAAAACTGATTCTGGGTGTTTATAAAAACTAGAATTTGAATGAAAATGTCTGCAGTCATTAAACTTTCATGATTATAATATGAACAGCAGCCAATGTTAATCCTTGCAGTTTATTCTTTTATATAATTTTTAATGTAAAAGATTTTACATTTTAATTTTTCTGAGATGAGGCTGGGGCCCCCTGGTGGCCTGGAGGGTCTAGTTCGCCATAACAAGAAGCCTGATTTCAACACAGATTTGGGAGAATTTCAAAAAATATTTTATTTACTAAGGGAAAAAAATTGTTAACTTTGGCCTATGTGAAAAAGTATTAAACTATTAGTTAATCATTAATAGGGTAATTCCGGAACTAGAAATCGCATTTAGGAGGGAAACTTACCTGAGCATCCAACTTTCCAAAAATATGTTTTGACCCAGCAGTTTGCACACAAATATGAATCCATTTTTGATTAGTCTTTGTGTCATAATTTCTAACTTTCTATCATCCAGAACTGTTGGTTTTTATTAGCAGTGAGCTCCAAACACTTGCACACTCTTTCAGTGATTAATATGAGTTTAAACACTGAAATAAATTAACTTTGACTATGTTCTAATTAACCAGTACTGTAATCAAACCATCTAGAGAATTTTGTTTAGATTTGCAACTAGTAAACTCACCAGGTGGTGAATAAAAGTAAATTGTAGCAATTGAATAATTTAGAAATTCCTAAATTATCAAATAAGATTTCTAGATAAATGTTCAGGATGTGAACTGATGTATTTTTTGTGGGCCCCCAGATTGTGTTTGTGGTACTAAGGAGCGGCTTAGTTTGTTTCTCCTTTGGGCCGGCTCTGTTTTTTAAGCAGTAAACATCTCTTTGCCTCCATTTCACCTGTTAAGTTTTGATATGAATCATAAAAACTGTCATCCCTCTCCGAGTGAATCAGACAAGGTGCTGAAATAAATTAGTTTTGTCATTTTTTTCCTCCTCTGTGGAGCTAAAAAGTAAAACAACTGACGAAACATCAACCAATTTGTCTATTCTGCAGCAACATTCCAATGTTATCTGGCTTAAAAATGACCAAATATCTGATAGAATCACATAAAGACTAATTTATCCCAAAGGATTTTTAAAAGTTTGTTTATCTGAGGTGTTTTCTTCATTTAAATTCATGCGGTTTGTCTCAGTCCCAGCTTCAATTAAAACGTCTAAAGTCAAAAGATTTCCCAGAGAATCAGAAGAACTTCAGTGTAAAAAAGTAAGAACTCAAGTTATGGGAATGTTGGAAATAATGAAGATTATCCGATATGTCGAGGGCCAAAAGTGCCACAATTCAATACAAAAGTTGAGAAATAAATATTTATACAGGTGATAAAGTAAATAAAATTGAAAAACATATAATTACTTAACATTTGTATTTTGCATTTCCTAGTCTTGTGTTGCAGCACAAAGGGATTTTCTTTGTCTGTCATCATTATGTGTCAAAGTCAGTGGGCGGGGCCAACACAGCAATATGCAATCTGATTGGTCTGCAGTTGAGTTGCTGTGCAAATTGACCAATCAGCTTTTGGAATCTATTGATGAAACATAGCACAGGAAATATGAAATAATGAGATAAATACTGAAATTATTATGATTCAGCATATATAGTACTCAGATTTTAGTCACTTATTTTTACATTTAGTTAGTTCTGTATCAAATTATTTGCATCTAATAAAGTAGATGCATTTAGTTTATTCATTTACCACAGATATATGTGTAATCTTAATCACAGATTAAAGTTCTTATGATTTGCTCACTTAATTGTGTAAATACAGAATAATTTAACTACATTATTCTGTAATTTATTTATAACAGTTCTACTAAAGTCATCACAAAAGTGAATCAAATTTTAATCAACATTTCAACTGTTGATGCAATTAATGAGTTTGATTTTAATAATCTGATTAAATTAGAAAAATTTATTGATTAAATTATCACAAAAAGCTTACATACATTTTTTTTAACTATAAATATATTTTTCTTAGTTTTAAATGATTATATGTATAAAAAATATTAAAACTTGAATTCAAATTACTTAAATTATTGACAGGTTTGAATAATTATGCATATTTATTAGTTCATTTTATTTTAAAGTATATTTTTATGTATTGGATAGTGGTGTTTTTTTGTCCTCGATACATAAAAACTAATGAGCACCAAAGAATAAAAGTTCCAAAAGCCTGCAAGGATTTGTGGATTTCTGAAGTCCAGGATTCCCATAAAAAACAACAAAAAACATTAAAATCATTTTTGGCAGAATGAAACTTTCAGAAGCTTAGATTTAGAGCGTTTTTTTTCCTTCTTCTTCTTCTTCTTCTTCTTCTTCTTCTTCCCCAAAGTGACTTAAAAACAGCGGGGTTCACTCAGGACACGCTCACAACGCAGAAACCAACATCCGGGTCTCATGAACGAACCGTTCGTATTGACGCAGCGACGACTTCTCCGATGAAGCATCCAGGTCTCAGACGATTCTTCCGATCGTAAACGAGCCGTCAAGTTTGATACTCTACCCCCAAACAAGCATCGGGTCTCAGGCGGTCCCCCGATCGTAAGCGAACCGTTTGGTTTGAGGCACCGACGTCATCTCCAAGCAAACATCCGGTTTCAGTCGGTCACCGAATCGTAAGCGAACCGTTAGTTTGATGCACAAACACCGTCCCCACTAATCTGCAACCCCGTGCACCACAAACCACACCGTCGAGCCCCCTGACGGTGCAGATTTAACCGAACCAGTAAAGCCATTGCACCCAGTTTGCTCCTTCTGGTTCAGAAGAGTCCAACTCTGACAGTCATGCAATCACAATGCAGGTCCCATCCTTACATCTTAATAAATGTGCCTTTTGATTTGAGTAATCAATAACTTTTGATTTCAAAGTAACTCTGTATTCAGTACTTTTCCTTGATTTTTGGGGGTCATTGATTTCTGCCAATGAGCATATTTTCACATGTACGTATTTATTAGTTTCAAAGTAATTATTGAGATATGACCTGTTTATTTATTGAGATATTTATTCTGATTCTTTATTTTTCGAGACAGGTTTTTATCTTCTGTGCTGTCTTACTTCTGACTTTGTGCCAATGTGCTGCTTTGAGGTGTTACATATCGTGGGTTTGTATCATTATTAAATCCTCACTCTATATTTTAAATCTGAGTTTTCTTTTCTTACGTTCATCATTATTTGACAAAAACACCCAAAGCTCAAACATTTCACTTTAGTGCCAAGATTTATGCTCAGTCCAGAACGATAGTAGCATATTTATTGTTCTCTCTGCAGAGGTTTTCTTTTGCATCTTTGCAGATCGATGGAGATACGGAGAGAAATTTGATCCAATAATTTTATAAGCAAATAATAACACCTTTCAAAAATTGAAATATGAAAAGAATTATTTCAAAAATAAAACTTCTCAATCAAAAAAATATGTTCTGGTGTAATTCACAATGTAAATGCAGCAGATGAACCTTGATTGATGGGTTTTTTTTCCAGATTACATTTTTTTTTCAAATTATTTTCAAATATTTTCTTCAGATTTTATTTTTCCTAAATTTATTTGTTCAGATAATTGTTTTAGATTTTATTTTATTTTCTAAAGACATTTTTAGATTCTCAAAATATAAAAAAATATAAACGTAGGTCCAATTGTTGCATTCACACAGTAAATTACTCTCAAAACTTATTTTGTATTGAGAAATTTTTCAGTTTCACTTTTGAAACTCGTTTTTTGGTTGCAATAATATTGGAACAAATTTCTTTCTGCATGGAGAAAGAAAAACCTGCGACTGTAAACGGAGATTAACTGGATCAAAAGTCCAAGGGAGAAGAAATCCTTTTGCAAAATTACAAAATATTTTTGGTCTACTTTCTTGCGCAAATATCTTAACACACCTGAAATAAAGCAAAATTAACTTACAAGTAACTTTTCAGCAAGATAAAGGAGCTGTTTTAAGGTCAATAAATCCTTAATACTGATAAAATGAAGATTTGTTTCCACTTATAAAAAGACATTTTCCACATTTTATGAGTGAAGATTCAAGAATTACTGACCTAATTACATTGTGTTGAAAAGTTACTTGTTTTTGTCTTATTTCAAGTGAACTAAGATATTTACATCACAAATTAGACCAAAAATACCTGCAAAGGTTTGGGGATTCTGCAGTCACTTTGCTGAACACATGTGCTGCCTTTTATGTTTGAGGATCTCCGTGGACGTGAGCTTCAGATCCTCATCACAGACGTCACAGTGATAGACCCTCGTCAGACTCGACCTTCCAGATGAGCCGGGTTTTCCGTCTCCCGATTCTACAAACAGACGCATAATTAGTCTCGTGCTGCTATCATCTGCAGGTGTGTCAGGTAAAAGAAGCAGGAATCGCTTGAATGAATTTCCTGACCTTCTTCTGCCTCCTGCCGCTCTCCGGCGGGCCTGCAGGAAGCTTCGTGATGCATCCGCTCCAGAGGAGTCAGAGGCATGTAGAGGTCACAGTTCGGGCAGCTCCAGAAGGTCCGCAAACACTCGCTGTAGAGATCCTTCGAGTCCTGGACGTCGTAAAAGAAGGACATTCGTTTGTTTTAGAAAAGTTCTTCCGGTTCTTTAGACTGATTTTGTTCCTCTGATCTGATGATCTCAGGAAGATGCTGCTCCTTTTAATCACTTTTTATGATATTGTTTTGGATCATAAAGTTGTCGCCTGCCTCAGTTAAATTTAAATTCATACAAATTTCAAGGTAACACCTAAGCCTTTAAACTTAAATGTAAAAAAAAGGTAACACTTTCTAACATAAGATAAACATGAAAACCCGGTTATGAACAAGGAGGAGTCTTCAGAAAACGTCGTTCCGTAAATAATGACACTTCAATGCAAAGGTGAAACTTTTAATGGTTTTCTAACAAAAGTTTTTAAGCAACTTTGCATTAAAAGTATCATTATTTCCCAAATCATCAAATTTAATTTTAAAGTCTTGCTCAGTCTTGATAAAAACACATGAAGTTTTAAGTCAAGTCTCCTTGTTGGTTCTGAGCAGAAAACACCATCACTTCTCACAGTTTCATCATAAAGTTTTAATATTAATCATAAACAATAAAAAGGTGATGGACACCTCACCTCTGGTCTCAATTTTCTTTTTAAATAACTAAATTTGATGGAGATTTTTGTTCTTTTTTTTACACTTTTCCATTTTGTTTAGTCCTTGAATGACTGAAAAAATGTTAAAAATGGATAAAAACTTGATAACTCCACTTTAAAAAGTTTTTAAGAATCTCTGGCAGTTAGTAAATAAACTATGGAGAAATAATTGATGCATTTCATTCCCTTTCTAACAGCTGAAGCGTTGGACGAACTCACAGCGAGACAATTGTAGGTGAAGAAGCTGGTCACTCTCAGGCCTCCTTTAATTGGATCCGGTTTGGCTTCTGCTCCTGGAAACAGCAGGCTCAGATCCGGAAGCTCAGCGTAAACCGAGTCCGGGTCGGCCTGAGGTCCGACATACAGGTTCTGGGTCTGGAGAGCCGTGAGTCGCTGAAGGCTGTAACTGACCTGGACAGGAGGTTCCGTTACAGAAAACAGCATGAAGGTAAAAGAAAAGCAGAGGTTGAATTTACTGAAATCTCCATGTTTTGTACCTCTGTGTAGAGCAGGAAGCGGACGAGGCCGTCGCTCAGCTTCTCCAGGTCTCTGCGGGACACTCCCTGTCCGGAGGTGGCGCTCTGTCCCAGCCGAGCCTTCAGCAAACGCTCCCACTCAGACCTGAGGCTGAGGGCCGTGGAGAGGACCCTCAGGGCCTCCTCGGGCTCCCGGACCTGCAGCTCCAGCCAGCCGTCCACCACCAGCCGCGTGCAGTCGGCGTTTGTGTCCACCGAGTTGGACACCAGCAGCAGAGCCTGGTTAGCAGTACAGCAGATTTCACCAACTCTAATTATGACTTTTTAAGATCATCAATTTGTGAGCAACATAGAATCAACTTACAATTAATTGTTGATCAATGGTTTATTATATTAAAATTAGTTTAAAATAAACTAATAACGCCTGATTAGACCTTCTCTCAGTGTTAGGGTTACGGTTAGTTAGTTTGGCCGCCGTCCTGAAGCGAAGCCGTTGAGACAAAAGCAAAAATGGCGGCTGCACCACTTCAAAACGGTAAAGAAAAACGAAGATGTCGGCAGGAAAGTCGAGAGCAGAATACACAGAAAAATACCAAGAAGCAAGAAATATTTAGAGTTCTGTCCAAGTTAATTCACTTCATGGGGCAAAATTTCAAAGAATGTTGAAAATCTTTTCTTTTTCTTCCACTTCACAACAAATGCGCTACTTTGAGGTGATTTATCACATGAAACTCCTTGACGTTTGAGAGCCACAAGCTTCAAGAAACTTCTCAGATTTTAATTAATTGGGAAGCAGCACAGCGGTCGGCTCTTCGGTCGTCCCGCCGCTGATACCGACCTGCAGGGCTGGAACCCGGACGCAGTTGGACAAATACGGCTTGTTGGTCTCCAGCAGCGTGACGAAGGCCAGCAGCTGATGTCTGCTGCTGTCCCTCCTGTCCGGTCCTGCAGACGAGGACCAAGACTTTCAATGAGAAGGAGAACTAGCTGGTGTTGTAGTGGACGACGTAATTCTTGGGATTAAAGAACAGATCAAATCTATTGATAGCTTAAAGCTTTATATAGAACGGTAGAGTCTGTGTGAAGGCAGAAGAGTTTAAATCAGGGCTGATCAAAGTGCGGTTCGGGAACTATATGTCATGGCAAAATGATTTAAAACAAATTAAAATGTTCTTATGATGTAAAATGTTTGATGCATCATCATTTTATAACCACAGTTTATGCATCAGAACACATTTATTTAGCGATGTCTACTTTGATGCTTTTATTTTTTCTATTAATCATGGCTAAATACACAGAATTTTGATCCAGAAAGTGACAAAAATTCTTTATGTCTGAGACAAAATTACAGATTGGATGCCTTTCTTTTAATAAAGCAAATGTGCAAAATCCTTTTTAACTTTGGACACACCGATTTATTGTTGAATTTGGTTTTAAATTGTTTTAGAAATTGTCTTTCTTGGCTCACAAGTAATGCTGACTTGACTGCTTTGCGACAGAAAGTTTGAGCCCCCCGGGTTTACATCAAAGGTTAATAGTTCAAATCTTTTTTAAACGACCTTTGACATCTTTGTGTTCTCAGGTTCTTGCTCACCTGTTTCTCTGGGGTCGTCCTCGGGAACATGCAGCACCTCCGGGTCGCTGGCGAACACGCTGGTCGGGTGCATCACCACGCCCTGCTTGCTCCTCGTGTGGAACACCTGCCAGGAGTCAAAAGATAAATAAATATCAACTTCTTAAACCATATTTCAGGTTAAAATCAATACGTGTTGCAGCCTGGTAAAGATGGATCCTAAAATGAATGAATATCTTTCCTCAAAGAGAGTTTTAGAAAACCGTTACCTTTCATTTCATTGTATTTATTCAGTGGGAAAAAACCCCTATAATAAAAATAATTGCTTTTAACTGAATCTCGACTGCTACAATTACTGGCAGCCCCAACAATTCCTCATATTTCACATTAAAGTATTTTTCTCAGGTTATTCTATAAAGAAAATAAAAACAAAAGCTGGCTTTAGTGATTATTTTTATGGAATAATTATAAAAATGTATTTAAAACAGCTTTTATAATTAAAGTTTTAAATATTCTATTTAATTTCCACAATAGAATCAAGCTGAATGTTCCTGATTTTGATTTTTAGGGTCACGATTTGATTCAGAAACTATTTTTAATTCAATTTTTCCATTCAAACTGTTTAGAGACTCTGTTTAAATCATGTGATTGACCAGAGGAAAAAATTGTTTATTTAAAACAAGCATTTAAGGCTCCATGCTGTATCAAATTCCATCAGTTTATATTTAAACAACAATAGGTTTTTATCTAAAATTGCCAGTACTAGGTTAGTCCAGCTGTCTGGGTTTTTCTTAAATAATAAAATAAAAAAAGAATAAATAAAAAAATCAAAGAATTATTCAAAATACAAACAGTGGTTGAGTGGACGCGTAATACAATATGAAGCATACTCGCAGATGGAAGGACGTGTGACTTAAAGATAATTTTTAAATAAATTTGTGTTTTGAATTAATTCAAAATTCTCTGCACCTTTTTTTGAAACTTTGCGCAAAAATTGATGAGAAAACGTAGCCATCATGTTTTTGAAAAGGTTTTGTTTTTCTTTACATTAAAAACTAAAAAAAAGGAATAAAATGTTTGGTCTTTAAAAATTAGAACAGATGTCCTGTGATAATAAAAGATTTCTAAGATGTTTTTGTGGCTCTAGAGCCGTTTTATTTAACTGTTTGAGGATAAAAACGGCTCTTTGGGGAGTAAAGGTTGCAGGCGGCTGATCTGGTCTGACTGCTGTTTCTGTTCGCTGGTGCAGCAGGACACTGAACCTGATCCGAGTCTTTCCGGGTGGTGTTGTGCTCATCAGGGAGCGCCAGCTGAGGGTAGAGTCCTCGGCAGAGCAGCAGCTTGAGCAAAGCTTGGTGCCGTGACGACAAGTCCTGACTGGCACCGACGGCCTCCTGCAGCTCTGAGACGTTGTGGCGTAATTTAAACTTCACTTCCTATTTGAAGACAAACAGAAAAAGTTCTTTGATTCCCAGAAACATCCAAATATTTCCATCTCTAGCATCTTCAGGCTGTAGTTTTAAAAAGATGTTAAAGGTGACATATTATGCTTTATGTTTTATGGGCAAAACATGTTCAAAACTTTTTTTTTTTCACAAAATCACAAAATTTTATTCTGGTCAGTTCTGCCTAATTTGAGCTGTTTCAGGGTGTTACTATAAAACAGGGCAGTGCCTGCTGACTTGTGAAGTTACATTCAGGAGGCTTTTGAAATGGCTCATTTTCCAGACACAAAAAAACATGAACTTATTGTCAAAAAACAGCCAGGTGTTTTTTTAAGTGCTTAGATTATTTTTAGAAGCAGTAGAGACAGAACTGGAAGTACAAAAATGTGAAAAATGTGAATCTTGCAAAGCAGGTCCCCTGTAAGTTTAATGTTTTTGACTGTGTTTGCTGTTGAACTGCAGATGCTCACCTGAATGTCCACCTCCTGTCCCTGTCCCTCCTTGGACTTCCTGCCTCTGCCTCTGTCTTCAGAGTCCGATCCTGAGGAAAACTCTCCGCCTTGGCCCTCCTCCAGCCGCAGGACTTTACGTTTGGTCCCCTCCTGCTGCTCATGGTCTCTTTTCAGCTGATGCAGCTTCTTCCTCTCGGTGAACCTCTCCCTGCGCTGCTCGCGGTCGCCACTAGATGGAGCCGTGTCCTCTGACTCCAGGAGGCCATGGCTCCTCAGCAAGTTCTGTAAACCATCAAAGGAGCTTTAACAAGGAGGAAGTTGACTAAAAACATTGGGATGATGAGGAGGAGGAACTTGCCTTGAACTGTCTGCGCAGGTTGACCATCTCATAAAGCCGCTGCTCCTCCAGGCCTCTCCTCCTGCACCACTTCCTGGAGCCGCCGCCTCGCTCTCCTTTTACCTGTTGAGCTCAAACCTCAGTCACCCCAAACATTCAATCTGTTCATGTCAGGAAGCCACCAGCATGTGGCGTCTCCACGCACTGACCTCCACCCAGGCGTTGAAGGTGTTGAGCAGGGTAAAGGGGTCTCCCTGGTTGCTGTGCAGGGGCTGGCAGGATGTTTTGCAGTCCGGGTTCTGCTGCGAGCTGCGCAGGAACGGTGACTGGACACTGAGGGCAGCTGCGATGGTCAGCACGGGCTCCACCAAGTTAAACAGAGAACCAAGAACCAGCATCTTGCCTGCAAGATGAAAATTTAGTTTCTGTGAAAAGCAGAAAAAAAAAACAACTTTCTTATAGACTCTCCTAGAACTAATTTATATGCTTTCTTCTCCATAGGATTTATGGAGAAGACTTGGACAAAAATGTATTTTCTATCTGATTAACTATTTTAAATTTAGAGGGTTTTTACACGGTATTTTGGGGACCACACCAGAATTCACTTCAATCGAACCAAGACCTAGGCTAGGGTAGATTTCAATAATCGGTCCATCATAATTAATCCGATTACTCATTGCAGCCTTAGATTTGAGCACAACCAAGAAAAAATGGGGATGTTTGAAGAATAAAAGTCTGATAAACGTGGAAAACTAAAACCATGAAGGGTTTTCTTTCTGAAGCCTTCATGCAAACATGCAAACATTAAAAACTAAACAGTCTAGGGCGGACAATCTTACCTATAACAACATCAACAGGCAGCTGAGCCAACAGTTTACCAATGGAGGTTAGTTCACCATGACTGTCTAGCGCCCCCTGCTCCTTCAGGTATGTAACTGCAGTCTGGATACTGGCCGTTGGAGGAGGATCAATGAAGACAAAAGAAAGCGGATCTCCCAGATCCATACTTTTCATCTGCAGAGACACGGATGTGTCACTGAAACTTGAATTCTAACGTGAAATCTTCATGTTTATCAGGATTCTCCCACCTGCAAGACCAAGGAGTCCAGAGCCACTCTGTGGATTTCAGGGACAGGATATGGAGCGAAGGCGTTATAGTCGGACTCCGAATAGAGGCGGTAGCAAACACCAGGACCTGTGCGACCGGCTCGACCTTTCCTCTGCTCGGAGCTGGCTCGGCTGATCCAGAACTCCTGCAGGCGCTGCATCTTAGCCTTTGGGTCGAAGCTCATCTCCTTCACCTTTCCTAAAAACAAAATCCACAGAACCCGAAAAGGCTCAGTTCAGAAGGTATGGCTATGTTCACACAGCATGCGAAAGCAACCCAATCCGTTTTTTTTGCCCATATGCGGCCTATTTCTGACATTTTGGTGTCTCAAAGGGTGAAATTATTATCGCTGATGTTAATAACGTGTAAATAATTGCAGTCAATGATGAAAATGTAAAGTTTAAGTATAATTTAATGTGGGAATACTTTAATGGTTTAACTGAGTGGAGGTTTAAATTATTGTATGTTGATGTGTATGAGAGGAGCAGGAAATCACAAGATATTTGATCTTCGACCTGCTTCTTTTTGTCAATTGTGTAAAACTGAATGTCTCGTTGGCTTATTTTTTGTCTGTTCAAAATAAGTAAATGCAAATTATGATAAAGCATCCAAACAGATTCTTCTTTGAAATTGCAGTAAAAAGGTCCACAAAAAGTCATCACTATAAATTGTGATTTCTTTATTTTATTTACGCTTTCTTCGCCTTGCTCGTCTTGGAGCATCCTATCATTTTATCACTGCGCATGCAGCTCGCCTTGGGCAAACCCCTTCACACAGAAGTCATATTTAATAGTAAGAACGACCACAAAAAAAATAAAATAAAAATGTGATTTCAGAAAAAAATAAAAATCTGAACATTAATGTTGTGTTCCAGTTACACTCTGAAATGGGAAACTCCAACTTGTAAGGCCGACTTCCTGTTTCAATATGGCCGCTCCTCGCACCAACAGTAGGGAGCAATTGTGAAAACATTTATTTTAAAAGACACATACAAGAGTGAGTCTAAATTTGTTACTTATGGCGCCTGCAACTCTAAAGTGAACAAATTTAAAAGTGGTGTTCACTTGTGGAATGTAACGTTTAAAATTATAAGAGCTTTTGCAAAATAGTACTTGTGAGCGCCGCCATGTTGGGACTGAAGGCCTCCGCGCGGCACAATGAAATATTTAACCCCCTTCCTGTGATATTACGAAAAATATTCTCAAATGTTAAATATAGTAACAAATTTTGGGTCTGACGTCATCTCATAGTTCCCGCTTCCGAGGTAACTGGAACGTTACTACTGCTAACTAGCGCGTAAATATTGTTGATTTTATTAACCTTACCTTTCGCAAGACGGTGAGTATCCGTGAATTTTCCAGGCAGACTAAATCACACCGAAAGTACAGATACGCCGCATCGAGACAGAACGGAAGTTGTCTGACGTAATAGTGAAAAGGCCTAACGGCCTATTAGCCCTAGCTAATGGTGTTAGCTCCAGCTAATACAGCCCTGCCGTATGAACGTAGCCATTGACGTAAAAATTGAGAGGAGGGACAGTTGAATACCTGAGTCCACAACAAACCGGACCCCATCTATCGTAACTGAGGTTTCAGCGATGTTGGTGGAGATGATGCATTTTCTTACACCGGGAGGAGCGACGTCAAACACCTGGGGGACGTCATCAGTTCAGAGTGAGACATCAGAAACGATCTCTTTTATTTCAAGCGTGTTCCGAGGGCGCCCACCTTGTCCTGCTGAGCGAGAGAGAGGGTGCTGTGCAGCGGCAGGACGATCCAACGCCGAGTGTGTGTGGCGTAAACTTGACAGGCCTCCTGGATGTTGGAGATCTCCGCCACGCCGCTGAGGAAGAGGAGCAGGTCCCCTCGCTCCTCTGGAGGGTAGCGCTGATCGATGCCCTGCAAGATGCGCAGGTACGGCCTGGGATCCAGCTTCTCTGAGCGAGAGGGCTGCTCCTCCGGGGGAATGGGCTGGTAGATGACCTGGGTGCAGGAAACAGCATCACGTCTCCCAGCAACGACTTACTCCAACCCTTGTTTCAGTCACGAGCAGAGTTGGGCTGTAACTAGTTACTTTTACTTGAGTATTTTTATTATCTAGTATCGCCAGAGGTGGGTTGGGTTTTTTGAAGTTGACAATAGTTAACTTTTAAACTTTTTTTTCCTAGTTTTTTTTTTCTGAACATTTCTGAGATCAATCTCAAAATATGAGAGTTTTTGTTTTAGAAATTTTTTTTACTTTTCAAACTCAGAAATTGTCCTGCTTTCTCCTGAAAATATGAGATCTAAAAAAAAAGTTCTGAGTTTTTCCTAGAAATTTTGACTTTCAAACTCAAAACATTCTATTTTCTTCTATAAAATTTCAGAAATTAATCTAAAAATTTCTGAGCTTTTTGGAGAAAATGCACTGTTTTCCAAGCTACATCTACCCTAATAGACAATTGTGCTTCACTGAATGAAGAACAAGTTTGTTTTAACCAAAAATTCACCAAACCAAAACACACACCTGTGTTTTTCATGAGTTTCAGAAGTTTTGTATTGAAACTAATTTGGAAAATGTTCTCTTGTTCAATTTTATTTTATAATTATGTTGTTGAATAAATTTTTTTCAATTGGTCTTTAAAATACCAACATTTCTACCTCATTTATAGTTTGGTCCAGCTTGTGATGTAAATTTGAAATATTAAATGTTTCAATCAGTTACTAAATACTTGAGTAAAACTTTTACCAAATACATTTTTACTCTTATTTCTTGAATGGCTACGTGTAACAGTGTGTGAATTTTGCCCAAAATAAGGAAGGTTGTGTCTGTTTCTGGTGGGATTTTTGAGTGATGCCACGGTTTAGAGCCACTTAGTGGTGTGGTGACGGACTACATGTGACGGGTCCTTCAGGCGCTCTCGTGGCTTCCCCCACCAGAATTTTGCAGAGTCCTGGTGGAGCTGAGGGGCCACTCGCAGGCAGTCACGTTTTGAAGAGTTGTCATTTCTTTGTCGTTCTAGTGACAAGCGAATAAACAGGAACGTTACACTGGTGCAGTGACTCCGTGATCCCTGATCAGCTTGATGCTGTTCGACCGGGTTGCTGGTAGGTACCAGCTACCTCTTTACTTCAAGACGTGTCAACACACCTGGATCACAAGGTTAAAGGACTGAAGGGAGAATATTGACTTCCAACCTTATGTTGAAAATGTGAATGGTCAACCCTCAAGTGGGACAGGTAGAGGTGTAATGGGTCTCACTCTCCAGTCAGGAGTGGCAGTTGGGTCAGATTTTTGTGCCTCACCCATGTTACCTGCTAGTAACAGGCCTCAGGGATTAGCTTTCTATCCAGGTTAAGACACCTGTGGGGCAGACGTCGTAGGGGGGCCCGAGCCACTCTACTTTTAATGCTGGCCATGACTTACACCTATTTAGTGACATGATTTATCAGTCAGGTTCACCGATTGGAGAGTCCATTACAAATAAATTGTTGTTTTCTGGTGTAAAACAAAAAAATTAAATAAAGAATTCTGCGGGGTGCTGGTGGAGCTGAGAGGCCACTCGCAGGCAGTCATGTTTTGAAGAGTTGTCATTTTTTTGTCGTTCTAGTGACAAGCCAATAAACTGGGAACACTACATATGTTTTACTTTTACTTGAGTAAAAATTTGTTGAAGTAGTTCTACTCTTACTTGAGTACAATTTTTGGGTTTTCTATCCAGTGATTTTCAATACTTCTCTTTTTGTGCTGCACTGAAAGTATAAAAACAGTCTCTCAATCTATCAAATTATCTAGCTTCAAAATACCAAATTTGAAGAAATATTTGGAACATGGCAGAGCAGGTTCAACCAGACACCACCCAAAAAAAACTTGAACTGTGGTGCAAAACCAAACCTGACTCCCCCTGCTTGGCATCTTTATGGAGTACAAAGTACTAGTGGAGTACTTTGTACTCTAACCTAATTACTTTTAAAATGAAGTAATTAGTAAAATCACTATGCTACGTTTTCAAGGTAACTGTGCCATCACTGATAGAGAGAACATCTGGCTATGAGGAGGTCTAAAAGAAAAACATCCCTGCACATTCTGATTGTGTGCTGCTTACCTGAATGGGAAACAGCCTGCCTGGTACCTGGAGCACCGGGGCGCTGCGGAAGTATTCAGAGAAGAGCTTGATGTTGATGGTGGCTGACATGAGGATGAGACGGAGGTCCGGCCGATCGGCCAGCAGGGAGCGCAGGACGCCGAGGAGGAAGTCGCAGTGGAGATGTCTCTCGTGGACCTCATCCACGATGACCACCTGATACTGATCCAGGATCTTGTCCTGCTGGATCTGACGCAGCAGGAGCCCCTCGGTCAGGAAGAGCAGCCTGGTGGCCGCCGTCCGAGAAGTCTCAAAGCGGATCTGATACCCAACCTGGAAATGTAGGAATACATTATACTTCCTTGAGCAGATTAGGATAGGTCTATATGCTACACAAAGCATGTTCATTTCATTTTTGCACAAAATTATTCTTAAGATTTTAATCCGGTAGGTTCTGCCTATATTGACATCCTTTCAGAATGAGCTGTTTTTGTCACTTAAAATCCAAATAAGTTGCTGCTGGCCAACTCAACATTCACACTCTCACATTAAAATGGTTGTAAAAAGATACACAATTATTCAACCCTACATCTTTGAAAAGCAGAAGTGGAGCCTCCTGCACAACCAACAATAATGCAGCAAGTAATAGTAGTAATGTCACGCCCAGCTCAAAGGCGATGACACTGGATGGTAAGTCAACAAGGCTGTGCCCAAGAGTTGTGACTCAACAATCAGGAGGATTTTAAAACGGCTAATTTTCCAGACACCAAAAGTATTGCCAAAAAATGGCTGGGCTTTGTTTAGAACTAGTGGAGAGCCAAACGGAAGTGCAAAAATGTCAAAAGGTGAATTTTGCAAAAAATAGTTTCCTTTTAAAGTCAGCAATATCAGTTCAACATCTGTTTTGATTCTTTAACTAGTTTATGAAAGGACAACAAGATTGAAGTAAATAGCAGCTATTAATATCGGGTTGATGCTGATGTGTTAAAAAAAATGACTGATATCAGCCGATGCTGATGTTAGTGGCAATATTTTGTACATGGACCAACCTTGGATCCGTACTGATTGAGGCTCTCAAAGCTGACTCTCTTTGCGAGGGAAATGCAGGCGATCCGGCGGGGCTGGGTGCAGGCGATGTGGCTGAAGCCAGCCGAGAGCAGATACTGGGGCACCTGGGTGGATTTCCCGCAGCCCGTGTCCCCGGCCACCACAATCACCGGGTGAAGGCGCACCAGCTCCACGATCCGATCTCGGTACTGAAAGATAGGCAGGTTCTTCTGCTCCCGGCGGAGCTTGGCCAGTTTCCCAAAGCTCTGTTTCTGGCTGAAGTCCAGGAAGTGCAGCAGAGCCAGGCGGCAGTCCGAGACCTCCTGCGGACCTGGTCCCGAGGATCTCTGCCTGCTCCTGGGATCGGATTTCCCCAGTCGCTTCTCGATGTCCCCGGTGCACACGGACACGTTAATCCGGTACCGAGCGTCGTACTCTTTAGGAAGCCCCAAGTCCACTTTTTCAGAAGCTGACCTTTTCTTTTCTTTGACATCATCTCTTATTCCAGACCCAGACATTTCCCGCTTTGCCTTGAATCTCTGGAAACGGTCAAAGAAAGCCCAGAACTCTTTATGTTCAGTGGAGCCAGTCTGGATGTAGTCCTGTTCACGGAAAAATATCTCATCCATCTGGGCTCGGTTCTGCGGGCTGGCCCAGTCCCAGCTCCGGCCGTCTCTACTCCTCTCCCGGTCCATGTTTACTGGAAGTTTTCAGCATCTAACTAGAAACACAAAACATCAGGTTTGAAAAGACAAACATCTTCCGAAGTCATCGCATTAGATGACAGGCTAACGAGTCCGTAGCACTGCCTAACATGTGAACATTCCGAAATTTTTTTTATAAAAGATTATGAGAAAGAAAAGACTAGGAAATAAAAAAACGAAACCGTACAAGTTACCAACAGGGAACAAAAATACGGTAGGACATCTTCCGGTCCGTGCTCTAAAACAATCCGTCGCTTTTGCGGAACGACTGTACCGACCACCGGAAAACATTTCATTTTTGTGTGTTTTTGGTCCAAACTCTAAGGAAAGTCTCCCAACTTCTGAATTTTGACTTTAATCTCAAACTTCTATTCTTTTCTCCCAGAATTTAGAAAAGATCTCGAAACTGTTAAATTCCGACCCTTTTCCCTAAATTCTGAGTAAAATCTCCAAATCGGTTACAAAAAGTCCCAATTCAGAGATTAAATTAAAAAAAATATTTTTTTTACCAGTTTTATCTTGTGAGAAAATACGCAATTCAACAATCCACGTGAAATCTAAACCTGTTTCAATATGCTGTAAGCCACTATTTTCTGAAGAGTCTTCATTGTGACTGAGGGCTCTTTGAACCATAGACCCAGTAAGCGCCGAGTCACTGGTTACTGTGGGGATTGTCGTTTATCTGTGGAAGAGAAGAAAACACCAGGTCCACAGTTTTCATTCCAGCCTCAAACCAACAGTAAGTTAGAGACAACCATTCAACCATTGTTGAACAGTCAGCAGGGTTCGATGCTATGCGGGGTAAACACGTTTAAGAGATCTTTCAACTGCAGTTGCAAAGAAAAAATTCAAACCAGAAATATTAAAAGTTTAAAACAATCAGTACCTCAGCAGTAGATAATACACCTGGGATGAAGGAAGGGTTATGGGTGCACACTCTATGCTAGACCAGAAACTAAATGTTTACTAAATGTTTAGGTTTAGTAAACCTAAACATTTGAGGTTCCTAATGTTATTTATAGCATTCCACTATAACGGAGCATCAGTTTTATAAATAAAATAGATTATGAGCAGACCAGAAGCAAAATAACTCATGGTTATTTTAAATATTTTTATTTGAAGCCATTTGCTATAAAATACACATTTACAATAATTTTAGACTAATTAAACTGGAGGAACTGTTACCTAACCTTTAATTTGTTCCATGCGTATGAAAATCTGTCTCTGGAAATAAAATGGTATCAATGATGGGAACTCGTGAAAAAGTGATGAAAGATTTTAAAGGAATTTCTAATAGGCTTAAATAAACAAAACCTATAGGATAAGATCAAAAGAAGTAAAATAGATTTAATTTACACAACTTAAAGTTTGCTCTCAAATCCAAGTTTGTGTAACAAGTGTACCTTAAAACTATGTCCTCTGCGTCATATAACATTTGTACTCCATCAAATAATAATAACACAAAAATAAAACATCTATTTACATTTAAAGCAGTTAACCAATCACCGTCCTGGTAAAAAAAACAAAAAAACAAACAAACAAAAAAACACAATCACAGTAAGTTTAACAGGCATAGCACTTGTTGTAAAAGTTGTTCATCTTCCAATGCTGCTATAGCCAGAAGTCAAGTCCACTGAATCCGCTGGTTGGTCTGTCAAATTGGAGTCTCATTGAATGAATTTTTTCAAGTCAGCAGTTTATATCCGTAATGATCCTGTTTGATTAAGTTAAACTATCCTAGACTCCAGTCTTCTCTTTGATCCAGCCAAGAAATTCAGTGACTGTGGTGTAGATCCCTGGTTTATTCCTACGAGCGCAGCCGTCACCCCAACTGACCACTCCTCCCAGGAACATAAAATCACCTTCCGGACTGGACAGAGGTCCACCGGAATCTCCCTAAAACAAGGAAACACATATGACACCATTATAACCAAATCACAACAAGAAGGCAATGGGAGAGTAGCATACTTCTTGGGTTGTTCTGTTCAATATGTTGTTCTAAAACTTATCAATTCATGACAGACAAAAAGGGAGAGCAAGGCGGGGAAAATATTAATTTTGGACGTTTAGAACTACAACAAAAATATGACACCACTAATTCATAATTAAGATACTGATTTTATTATATAAAGCGTAACAATTGTACATTTAAGGATTAATGTACAATTGTTTCTTATGATATGTGTGTGCAACTGTTAGAGGCTTTTTTTTTTTAAATGAGTTTTTTTTTTTTTTTAAATGAAGAGTAGCCGTTGTTATGCTAGTGGCTGATATAAACAAGCGAACAAACAAACCACTCCTTTTTAAATCACTCGGCCTCTCATTTCCCGCGCATGCGTCGTTTAGTTCCTCTGCGTGTCGGCGCAGATAACGGACGAAAGCGGAGGAAAATGGGGATCTGCGGAACGGCTGCGGTTCCCTACGGAGTGCGCAGCCGGATGCAGCGTAAAGAGGTTACCCTGCCATCGTCGCTCTGGAGCTCATTCATCGACCACGAAGACCGTATGTGAGTGGCTCGCCTTTATTCCCGCCGAAACTGCGGCGTATGTCCTGTTGCCTAGCAACCGTGAAGACACATTGCTAACCGTTGGTTGCTAATGACGCCTAAGTTAGCGTTTGCTTTAAATATTCATATCGCTTTTAGCCCGTTTTGAAGGATGGCGTCTGATCACCTCTTGGTTGAAATGCAAATTAAGAACTAGATTATTCTACATTGAAAGCAGATGGAAAAAAACCAGTTTGAAGTTTAGAGCTAAAATTGTTTATTGGTTGAATTCTAAAATGTTGAGCCTTGTGCTATAAATCTTTTACACATGAGCAGTAAGTATTTTATAGAGTTAAAGTTACCCAATATCACAAGGTTTTCATCCAACTGTACCACAAAATAGTACTTTTAATGACAATTGCCCCAGCAGGACAATTATCCCAAGTATATATAAAAGTGGGCTGCATTATGGAGAAGTTTGTAGAACCGTTAAACAGTTTCATAAACTGAAATTAAGGAAAATTCAAGATAGAACATAAAGAAAGAGACACAAAGCAAGACGAAAAGTAGACGAACAAAGTCAGAGTAAAGGAAAAATAAACTCCTAACCTGACAAGCATCCACTCCTCCTGTCAATACGCCAGCACACAACATCCGGGATGTGAGACGGTAGCTCATTAATTTATTACACTCATTATGGTTTATGATTCGGACTGAAGCTTTCTGGAGGGTCTTCGCAGCAGTTCCTGAATAATGATAAAAGAAAAAAAACAAATCGATAGATTCATAGAACCATGTCATTGATAATTTGCACTAGAATAATCTAAACACTAAAATATCAAGCAGACTATAACGTAAAACACAAACGTTAAAACCAAATTGCCTAATATATTTATGCTACATCTTATCAATCAGAAAAAGCCTAAAATGTTTTCCAACTTTTGATGGTATAAAATCTGATGCCCTTTAACAACCATTGTTAAAACCCAATCATTTCATTTAACATGTTCTAGTGAGTATGGGGAATTGTTTGATTTCATACTTAAATGTTTTCCTGCACACTCACCTCCCTCTCTTGTTGCTCCCCACCCTGTGATCCACACATTTTGGCCGGCAGGAATCTTGTAGTCGGAGGCTGGTAAACAGATGGGCTGAATGTAATCTGAATAAACGATGGGGCTGTCCAGCTCCATCAGGGCGATGTCGTTGTCAAAGGTATGAGGATTGTAGTTGGGGTGCTCTATGATCTGCTTCAGCTTCCTTTTTACAACGAATGAGTCAATCTTCCGTTGGTCGTGAAGACCGAGGTAAACCTCCCATTTCGCAGGCTCTCCGAATCTGAAATCCAACAGGGAAGCAGATTAATTCCTTATTAGACAATCAGATTCAATGGGAAAAGAATAGATACAACTGTAGTATACAGAAAGTCAAAAGTTATGTCTTTAGATGAAAAGGAGTTATAGACAGCTGCAATTAATATTCATATATTCAGATGAAAACTACTGAATACTTTTCAAGGCTCCATATCAATTTGTGCATTAATTTTAAATCCACTGAATGCCATGATCTTACTTTAGTATTTACATTAGTAGTATTTTTCACCTACAGACCAACCATTTTGTACCGAAACCATGATGTACAAGTATATTTGCTTTGTTGACAAGAATGAGTGATGGGGACAAATGGCCATTTAAATCCTCAAGTTTCTCATTAAATTTTTATGTTGAACTCTATTCCCATCTTTTTGGTCCTGGTGGCTCTAAAATTCAACAAATTGGATTCAAGACAGAATAAATAAAACACCCTGTGATGGTGAATGTTATCTACTGAAGCCATAAAACCTTATGTTATGTATGGCAGACTCTGAATTAGAAAATTACTCTAAAAGCAGATACAAAACATTTTTCTGGATGTATGAACTGATTAAGCTACCAAAATTTCAAAAGGTAAGCACTGGTATTTGAATATATACACATGCCAATTTTAGTAAATATAGAAGTTAATTTAATAATGAAAGAACTGAAGTAGCTGGAAAATACCAGCTATTTTCCATTTGTACCCTTATCCACATGCAGCCCATTTGGGCAAAATAAATTGTTCACCCAGAACTAGTTCTCATCTCTTAACTGCTATGTTTATTATAAAGCTCAATGGTTGAAGTATCTTACATTTGAAAAGGCATAAGCTGAAGCTTTACCTAAGGTTACCGTCATTTTGCACACAGTGGGCAGCAGTGACCAGCCATTTTTCACTGATGATGGACGCGCCACACACGTGTCCGTAAGGATGGAAGTGAAGGCTGACTTGCCACGGAAACTCCCCTTGTGCCGCGTCTTGTCCGCCCACAATACGTGTCGACGACCGTAATTTTTTCCTTCCACAGCCTGAAAAGCAAACAGATGGTATCAGGAATACATGTGGCAACTTGTTGTCGTGTTAAAACTGGTTTGGTTAGAAAGGCTGAGCTCTGAAGAGAAGAGAAGAGAAGAGAAGCAGGAGTTGTTTCATCTCAGACATGTTTAAATTGCAACATACCACAGTTCTCCTCATCAGATTCATCTTCACAGTCGGGCTTTCCATCACACGTTGGGTTCACCTTATCAATGCATTTGCCATTCTTGCATTTATATGTAAACTGTGTGCATTCTATCTCAGAATCTGGGGAGACAAAAACAATCTTAAATCCATCTTTTAAATCAGATAACAATGACCTTTGTAACATTTTCTGCTAGATTAGCAACAATGCCTTGTTAAAGTATTCATACTCCAACTTCTTCACAATTTCCCAATATTAGAGCTACATAAGTCAAAGCATTTTATTGGGTTCTATTCGAAAGAAGACGGCAATGGAAAGGAGCCATCGAGGACTGGCAGCCCTCGATGTCTTTGCAGAATAGCAGGAAAAACACTTTTTACAAGGCAAGAACATCAACATTCATACACTTCATATGTAAATAAGACTAGTAAGATGCAATCAAATATTGGATTATTTCGAAAGTATGCTTCTGCTCACTAGTAACCCCAACTAGAAGACCACATTATCATGTAGCCTACCATGTACCAAAACTGCTTAGTTTGCTCTGGTGTAATATGAAATACCATTTGTGGTATAGTGGTAAAAATCATGTGGCGTAAATCAGGCAAAGTCATCGATTTGAGCGAATTAAACATGTAAGCTGGGCGGCGACCTGGCTCAGTTTCAAAGCCAGCCGTTTCCAACTTTTGTAAAAAAAAAAAAAAAAAAGCAGTCTATGAGCCTCAAATGAGTGTACAGACAAATTAGCATGACTTTAATAAGTAGAAGCCAAGGCTATATTGGGAATTAGGAAAACAATCTCAGTCCACTCCATTCAATACCCCCGATCCTGGTGGCTCTGGTCTCAAAAACAACTTCTACCTTTGCCCCATTTCCAACCTTCCTTTCATTTCCTAAATAATTGCAGAAAAACTGCTGACCTCTACTCCCATTTAACTCAGCCTGATTGAAGGAGTGACAATCATATTGTCATCCTTAAATTTTAATTACCCATTAGTTATTATTTAAATATTTATTTGATTATTTGGTTTACTGTAGTGCCACTTCTGCTAATTGAAAAGTGAATGTGACCTCCTACAGATTTACCTTTAAGTTTGTAGCGTTGCATTATTGGATAGCAACAACTTAAGTGACGAAAAAGAGAAAAAAAGATCCACTAATCTTACTTTTTCTACAGTTGAGTTCATCTGAATTATCTCCACAGTCGTCTTGTCCATCGCATTGTTTCTTCTCAGAGACACATTTTTTATTCTTGCAGGTGATGTGTCCAATGTCACATGCGCCTTAAAAAAATAAAAGGCATGTATGAAAAACTTATCTGAAATCCTTCCATTGAAATTTCCAGTGTCAGCGGCTCTTACAGTCATGCTCATCTGTCCCGTCTCCGCAGTCATCTATGCCATCACACTTCCAGAACATGGGCTTACAGAACCCATTTCCACAGGTCAAAAGTGCGTCGCCTTTGCACACTGGAGGAGAAAAGGCTCACTGACTCACTGATAAAACCATGGCAGCAACAAGTAGTTCAAATGTAATATGAGTAAATAACATACTGCAGTTCTTCTCGTCACTCATGTCTCCACAGTCATTCCAGCCGTCACACGTAAGGTTTTGGGAGATGCACTGGTCATTTTTGCAATGGAACTTACCAGGGCAAGCTGTGGACGACATAGTGAGTATAAAAAATAAAAGACACATCTTTAAGAGGACAGTAAACCTAAACGTAGTTCCATTACTTACGATCTATGGGGTCAATGGCCTCGTACTGTGCTAGGAAGCCTCTGTCTACGTAGGAGTGATCAGAGCGAAACTTCAATGTCATTTTGTTGCTTGTGCTGATTTCAAATAGAGTTCCCCTCTTGTGCTCTCCACACAGTCTGAGAAACAGATTTGCAAGCAATGACAAACCCATTTACTTTTGTCTACAAACCTACAAACCTGTTTTCATCGATTTAAAATCCCAAACTTATTGTTGAACTCACTTCTTTGTTCCATCTATCATCACGTAGTCTTTGTAACAGTTCTTGCCATCTTCCTGCCCTGGCTCAGCCAACAGGAGCGTTTTGAATGTAACTTTCACCACCTTATTGCTAGGCACCTTCAAGAAAACAGATAAGTAAGCATACAGGAATACAAGTGTATTAAATCACTGAAAAATGTGTTCATGTGGAAAACTCACCTCTATTTCCCATTCACACACAATGTTAGGAGGATAGTAGTTTGGAAAGTTGGGAGTGGAGAAGGTCCCCTTTGAATTTGTTAGTTTGGTACTGCAGCTGTGACCTACATAGACAATTAAATAAATCATTTTAAATATGAAACAAATTTTAATTGATAAAATCTGAGAAATTAAAGCTTTTTATTCGCATGGGAATGAGAATACAATACAAACAAATCTTGCAATTTGTCTAAGTAATTCTTCACAGCAATCTCAATATGTAATAAAATAAAGGCTTCAACACTTACGTAAAGTTGCCGGGTCCACTTGTGAAACAGATGCCCGAAATCCTGGGAAGTCGTATTTCTCGTTTGTGCCCATTGTAACCAGCATGACATTTCCAGAAGAATAAAACGTCAAAGGTTCACTGGGTGAATAGTGTTCACACAACCTGTGGAAGACAGTCATGCATTTTAACTAATAATTCATAACCCCAAAGTGCGAAAGAGAAAAACATTATATGTGATGTGTTTTAATATTTTGTATCAAAACGTGCTGTTTAACGTGGTAAGGCGTGTGGTCATGGACTGGGCAAAGTGTGGTCTCAAGACCTGGTCTGAAGCAGTTTAGAGGGATGGGGAGTAATGGCTTTGAGGAATGCGCCAGATAGCTGGTCCCACATCCTTGAGTAGAAATGTTTTAACACAAACCAACATCTAGGCAGAAAATATATGATGGGAGAAGAGATGGCACTCTTCTAGAAAATCTGCCCCATCTTACTGCAACAAACACTGAATAACCTAAACTTGCTCAAGAACTACAGCCTGCTCCATCTCTTCCAGTTGACGTCTTCACAGTCCAGCCACTTGTCACTTGAATATAGTAGTATTTATATATCACCACGTGTGCCTTAAAATGTAAATTTCGTCTATTTAAATGTAACAAACAATTAAACTTAATGCATAAGCTGCCATTGTTTTACCCAAATACTGCTGACAATCTTTCCCATGCTGCCATAACATCTGGATCTCTATTGATATCTCTAAATGAACGGTTTTACCTACATGGGAAGTGAAGCATGAAGTGGATAACCAGCCAATGATGTCAACTACTTCTGCTAAGAAGTATTTAGCAAACTAAAAAGCAGAGGGCCCAGTGCAGAGCCCTGAGGTACACCAAAAACAGTAGATATACTCACTCTTCCAAAGCGCGGTTCTCTATTGGCACCAGAGAGTCATAGATTTTCACAAAATCATTGGAACAGTTTTCTTCCAGATACATGGTGTCAAATTCAAGCTTGATGATGGTACCGCTGTCACTTCGCAGCTCCCACTCTGACAAGGTGTTCGGTTTATATGGACTGTTGGGGAAACCGACTGTTGAGATCTCAGCAATCTTGTCGGGCTTTGTATGTATTTTCACTTTTTTTTGCTCTGTCAAACACACACATAAAATGCAGTATATTAAATTCTACTTAGTAAGTCACAATCAAACATTAACCAAAACTTTACATGTTTTGTTCAAATCTTGCCTTTGTTTAGTAGTAAGTGAAATCTTAACAAGTCGCTGTTGCTTCTTCCTCGTCAGCCAGATTTGTTTACTCTGAATTCTAGTTTGATCTCAAGAGGTTTTGTAATATTTCCCTCTGGCATCTGAATGTTCATTATTAGTTATATTTTCATTGATCATATATGTCTAAAATAAATGTATTTAATGGAACCTCAGCAATCTCACAAAAACTCTTGATAAAAAGTTTTGTCATTAGGATGAGGTGGTTTTTCAAAATTGGTTTATTTCTCAAAACTGCAATAGAAAGACTTTAACATCACAGGAGTCACATGATCAACAACCTGATATTGCCACTGACGCAAACCATAAAGAAGACGATGATAAAAAGTAGTTGGAGGATCATGGACTGGGACATTTTTAATGACTAAAAGAGTGAAGAAAATAGGGCTGGAACGATTTAAGTACCTCGATTATTAAAATTCCTCGAGGAAAATTCACCTGCCTCGAGGCTTTGTTAATTTATGTTTTATTATCTAGCGCACTGTGTTCTGGACGGGACATTATTTGCGTTGCGCAGAGCTCTGACTTCCGCCTCTGAGTTGTTGACGAAAGCTAAATGTTAGCGGCATAACGTCCAATTTTCAAGATCAGCCCGTGGGAATTTTATTGATTAATGATAATTAATCGTTTTTGGGGGACCAATAAGCATCCTTGAAATGACTGGCAGGATGCGATTTTAATTCCATCTTATTTAATGGAAACACAGCACTTTACAATTGTGAAATTGTGTCTTTCAATATCAATACCGACGTTTTGCCCACGTTTGTAACAGTGTCTTGGCCCTGTGGCTTTACACCACACTGTAGGAGATTATCTCTCTCTTTATCTTTATGTGTCACCACCTCAGGTTGGTTTGTTTCTGCATCTTTTATCAGAATGCAAAGTGAGTCAGGCACTATTTAGATGATTTCTTGATTCTACCTAGTGAAATGTTTTTGTAAAACTTTAGTTCGCCACAATTTAACATCGAATAATTAAATTTTCATTAAGTGCGAGGTTGGTTTTCACAATTTTTTGTAGTTCAACTAAATGAAATAATTATTAAAACTTTTTTAAATTTATTTGTCAAGAAGCTTTTCTAACTTCCTGTGGCAGCTTCCTTTGCTGCAGCGTTACCATCTTTACATAACTGCTTTCAACTTAAAATGTTAAATTTCTTGTACTCATTCCCTCAAACTTAAAGTTCTTTTTATGTGTAGGTTCTATATCTTTCTAAGTAATAAGTAAAAACTAAACGCCACAGGGGAGACAAGGTTTTTCAAAGTTTTCGGTTTGTTTGACACTGCAGTGTGAAAGAGAACTAAACCTGCTAAAAATGTAACAAACTGAACTGAGTCTACCGGACTATCAGGGCTGAAAAAAACCATTAATTTTAATTTTTCAGTTCAAATTAACTGAGCTATGTAGGGTACCTACATCACCCCTTTAGCTTTGAGTAAAATGCTTTTGCTTAATCAAAAACCCACACATGCAACTTCGGTACTTACCCTTAAATGATTTTGGCGACATTCTGGAATCTATAACTGTGAAAGAAACCAACAGACAGAATGAGATTAAAAGTCCTGCCACACAGGATTCATGCACCACGTCAATCCATATATAGAGTAAGTGACAATTACCAGAGGTCTTCATGTCTGTAACCTGCAGGTTGCTTTTTGATTTAGTCTTAATTGAAAATCCTCTCACACTTTGCTGGTCCAAACCAGCTACGGCGTCGTCAACAGATTTTTCTTGGCCCACAGGCACTTTAAACTCAGACATGTAGTAGGCAACAATACCCTCACTGGAGACAAAGACATCACAACCAATTTAAGCAAATACTCAACATATGCGACCAACAGGAACCGAGATTTGACTCTATGGATTCTATACCTGAATGCGTTCACTGTAGAGTTGACGTAGTATTTCTTCAGCCTTGGATCGCTGGAGAAAATAGTTTTCAGCTGAAAGAGGTTGCAGTAGAATAAAGAAAAAAAAATCACAAAGAAAAGCTTGGTTAAACAATGAAATTTCTTCTTTTTTCATGTTAATGCAAACAGTTAACATATACAAACTTGACATTGTTGCCATTATGTTGCCATCTTACAACTTCCAATTTATAAGCAGTCTTTTTCTTTTTAAATGAAATCAAGAGAAAAAAACCCATATTGATTTAAGCAATAAAAAAGGTAGCATAGAAAAAGCACATAAACATCTTGAAGAGTTGAGAAACAGATAATTATTTCCATACAAAATCATGTTTAAGGTCATGTTTACGCAACAACAGTTTCTGGTGAAAATGGAAGAGTTTTGTTGCGTTTGTTCTGTACATTTACATGAAACCACAGAATGTTTCCGCTGACAACAGCACAGTTTGAGAACAGGTTCCAGAGGGCAATGGTTCTGAAAGGTACCACTGTCTGTTGTAAACAGAATAAATGGACCTTTTCTGTCAGGGAATCCCTCGCTCATGCATAGCATGAAGCAGAACATAGCTGCTTCCTACAATCCACAGAAGAAAGTACTGACAATGCTGGTGTTTTTCCATTCTTTTCACACGGTCTCAAATATATTTAATTCAAGTCAACAGAGAAAAGTTAGCTTCTCTATAAAATAAATATGCACCACATCAAAACAGTTGTTTGGCATTTCCTCATTATTCCCTTTGTTCCTGCTAATACCAAGATCCTAGGTTATTGAATCTCTTTACTCTGCCTATTCACGTTTAAACAATAAAAATAGAAAAATGTGTTCATGTATTGGGTCAGAGAACCCGGCAGTCTTACCTCCTGCTGCACCTTTTCAGCCAAGGCCTTGAACTCACGTGTGTTTGAGTTTTCATAGGCGTCTTCAAACACCTGGTTCTGGATCTGCATAGAGCCAATGTATATCCTTTTGGTGTATTCATCTTTACGGACTGGAAAAAAAAAAAAGCACACATAACTCAAACAGTAGAAGTGTTTTTATACACTTCTCTACTGTTTCGGGTCAATTGATCAGCTGTCAATCCAGCAGCTTAAGTGGTTTTTGGCTAGCAGTTGGTAGTGGAACGCAATGTGAAAAAAATTTTATAAAATACTTTCAGGTCCAACTTTCCAAAGTTTTCTCTCCTTTACATTTATCTTTGTTTATAAAATGGATAGAAAAACAGAGACAGGAGGGAAGAACTTTCTCGAAGTAGGTAAGGACACAAAGAAGGAAGGAAAGACGTAAAGGAAAGAAATAAGCACACAAAGAAGGAGGAAATGACACAAAGGAAGAAGAGGGAAGGTCATAAAGAAGGAAATAAGGATACAATATAAAGAAGAAGAGGAAAGGACCAACAAGAGGAAGGAAGGATGCAAAGGAAAGTATGAAGCACACAAAGTAGGTAGGAGGGAAGGACACTAAAAGGACAAGAGGAAGGGATGGAGGAAGGACATTTCTGGCTGTTTCCTCTCTGTGATCTCGTCAACATGCCATCGCCTGTCAAAGCGCTGCAGTCAACCAGCAGGTTCCTCTCCGTTCAGAGACGAGTTCAGTGAAAACACAAAGGAGATTGAGAAACACCCGACCAGTACCCAACTGGCATCGCTCAGGCCTCTGAGAAACACCCGACTACAACCCTAATGGCATCGCTCAGACCTAAGGGAGGAAGGAGAGAAGAAAGGAAGGAAGAAAGGAGGACATAAAAAAGGTAGGAAGGAAAATAGGCAGGAGGGAAGAAGAAATTAATCAAGTAAGGACAAAAACAGAACAGGTTTCACTCTCTGCATATTGCTTTGAATCACCACACATCTAATCTGCTCTTTGATTCTTAGTATTTTCATACATATTTATCTAAATTATTTAGTACAACGAGTTACTCCTCAAACTGCTTGGGAAAATCTTTCATTTTATAACAAATATCATTTATAAATCAACAAAATAACCCTGAAAAGGTAACTTAAAGCAATTAAATTCCTTGTTTGTGTGTAGAAGACACAATGTTTCCCATTACAACCATTCACTAGTTGGAGCTACTTACAGTGGAAATGCCAGACCAGGAGTCCGGTCATCAGAGCAACAACAAAAACAAAGATCACCACGCCGATCACAGCGCCCGTCTTCCCTGGACCCTTCTCCAGCTTTTTGCTATCCGCCGTTTGCAGGAACTGCACAGATTCATACTCTTGATCCTGGAAAACAAAAGGAAATTTATAAATAAATGTGGAAAACAGCTCAGCCTCAAGATTTAATGACCGAGAATTTTAAAGTAAAATACTCATTGACCTTCTTAAAGATTAGATTCTTTTGCTTTTTACCACTTAAATCAAAACTTTTTAATATTAGACAAGTGAAATACTTAATATTATTTTAATAGTCCGACCAATCTGACCCTATGTGAAAAAGTGATCACCCCCTAAACTGCATTACTGTGTGTCCCACTTTGGGACCAATCTGCCATTAAGGGTTTATGATAAGTGAGAATGAGTCTTTTAGAGGAATTTTCTCTGCAGAATCATTTTTATTTCAGCCACATTGGAGTCTATTAAGACTGAAATGACTAATTGGATGAATAATGATAAATCGATTACCTCCTAATCTGACTGTCATTTCAATAATCAAAGTAATCATTAACTGAAGCACAAAGGCAAAAAAAGACGACCATTTTCTGAAAGAACGACATAATCAGGGCAGTACGTAAGCCAAAACGGTACAAAACAAATTACGCATTTTAGATTTGAATCTGCTAAAACTGTTAATTTTAACAGTTTTAGCTTCACCTGGTCCAGATTTTGAAACATCTTGAATGTTTTGCTGTCCAATAATTACACTGTCTTGATGTTTAATTCAGCTTTTCACATGTTGATGTTAAGTATTTATTTATTACAGGTGCAAACAATTCATCAAATTATGATTGATGGTTAATTAGACTAAGATTAGTTCCAATAGATTAACTATTAACGTCCGTTGAGATCTATTTTTAGTGTTGTAGTTTGGCCACCATCCAGCAGAGGGCGCCGCTGGTCATACTTAAAGCAAAGATGGCGGAAGACACACTGGTCCAAACAGAGTGGTGGAGAAAATCCACTTCGTGCGTTTTTGTTTTGAAATATGAACTCAGCAAACTCCTTCAGTTTCAGCGAATCCGTCAGCATATTATGAAAAATGCAGCCGTTTGTTTTCTTGATACAAAACTCAGGTTTGTAAGTAAATGGCCACTCATCAATTAATAGTATGTTGATTGATAAGCTCAATAAATTTTAGATAAAGTCTTTAAACGATCACTTGCAGCCCTAGTCCAGAAGCACCTTTGGCTATAAGTGATGAAGCTTACACTAAAAGAAAGCTTTGTCACTACATTTGAATAGGAATTGACTGTTTATTTACACTTTTTAATTAATTTTTGAACAAAGAAGGAGTGGGATGTCTAATGGAAAATTTGCAGAATGTGCCAATGTTTTTATTCAATTATCTATCAGACTAATCAATAGAATACCGGATGACTAAAATAGTTATTGCAGCCGACTTATTAGCCAATATCTGTTGCTTTCGTTGAGTCATCAGACAGGTTTCAGTGAAGTGATTTAGTAAGTGGAGCTGACAATGAGGGGTGCGTGTGACAAGCGAAACAGAACAACAACAAAAAACTATGCAAAGCAACGTCACAGTTTAACAACGAAAGAAAAAAACTTTCCACAGAGATCGTTTCTCCCCACCTCAATAAATAAAATCAATGAAAACGGCATTTTGTATTCATTCAAGTTATTTTCAGCTGGTATTAAAAGTTAGAGGGAAATAAATAAGTGACATAAAGAAGTTTGTAAGGAGGTAAAATACATTAAAGTACAGTAATTATGCTTTAAGCTGCCCACAGAAACAGTTTCTCCTGAGTCAGAAACTGTTTTTATTTTGGTTTCTCTTGATTTAACCCAACATATAAACTCCTTCACTGCAAAGACACAAAATATTACCAAGTATTTTCGATCTGATTTCTAGAGCAAATATCTTAATGCTCTTCAAATAAGAGAAAAATAACTTACTAGTAACTTTTCAGCAAGAAATACGAGCTTGTTTTAAGTCTATAATCTTCTGAAATTGAGTAAAATGAACTAGTTTCACTGGCAGATTAATTCACTAAAAAGACATTTTTCCACATGTTGTAAGTGAAATAATCTGCTGGTGAAACCAGCATTTTTTATTAGTTATAGGCTTAAAACAAACTCCTATATCTTGCTAAGAACTTATTTATAAGTTAGTTTGAGCTTATTTCAAGTTTGGAAACTGGACAAATTACTCGGTAAGATTTTGTTTTCATTAGTGAATAAAAAGCCGTTTTGCAGACGCCTGAGGTGGGACCGTAACGCCTGACTCAGGGTGCCGGAGTGGTTTCTTCCAGGAAGTTCTTCACCGATTGGGGCGGGGGAGAGAGAACAAAGGTTTCACCACGCGCAACCCTGTCAAACCTGCTGGGAGCAAACCAACAAGTTCCTGAGTGTGTACTGCAGCAGAAACTGAAAAACAACCGGGTTTACAGCTTACCCAAGAGACCAAACAGAAAGAGCCGTTTTGTCTCAGACAAATACGATCAACGCCGACTTTAGACCTCAATAACCTTTGATAGTGACATAAATTTCAGCTGTAAGGGCAGAAATACTTCCAGTTTGCCCCATGCTCGTTACTGAAAGGACACGTTGTACCCCAAAGCCTGAGGCCAAAGGTCAAGCATCCCATCTGAACAGCAAGAAGCACGTTGTAAATCCGGCAGAGCAGAAACATCTTCAGGTTCCCCAAGTTTGTTTGGATCATCATCACACATTTACATGTCAAACACAGTCCAAGCTCCTTCTTGGAAGCGCAGACAAAAAATACTGTTTTCAAAATGTTGAGGCAAAAATCAGAAAAAGTGGGAGAATTTATTGCAAAGAGCAACTTCCTGTTACTAATTTTGATTTAAATAGAATAAAATTCATTACAAGATTATCCACAGTTATGAATCAAAAGCATATCTCAAATCGTTCGTCTGTTTTTTGTTTTTTTTCCCACTGAGCTCAGATAAAGTGCATGCAGCTGGGTGGGGCCTTTGAAATCTGACCTACTGATCTTCATTCGGATCTGTTTGGTTCTGACAGGTTCATGCAGCCCAAAATATAACAAATCTGGATTTTATTGTCACGATCAAATTACTCCTTTAAAAAAAAAAAAAAAAAAAACAGTGGTTCAAATTCTCCAAATCCGAAGGGTTAGTTTTCATGTTGTTAATTTGAATTTATTTTATGGAGGACAAACGGTGACAAAAGTCCCAACCGGCAGGAATTTACTACCACTGACTTTTGGACTGTTGTTTTCATCAAAACGTTGGTGCTGGCGTGAAAGCGGCTACTCTGAAGGAGGAAGAGAGTCCTGAGTTTTTATTGTGCAGAGTTCTTGGAAAACGTCCCAGAAAAAGGTGTGTTCAGGTTCACTGGGATATTTTCCTGCTTCTCCTCCTGAAGACATTTTCTGCTCCAGAAATCAGGTCACCATTTTAGTGCGTCAACACTTTTAGGTCCAGGATCACAAAGTCAACCTACAGTGGGTGTAACCTTTATTCATTTGTGTTTCAACTAACACCAGCATGACCCAAAAACTACAGTTATCGATTAGATAGGAAATTATAGTGAAAAACAAAACGTTTTACTTTCCTTTTTTCTCAAGATAACAGCAACTGTTGGTGTCAGAAAGTGTTTTTTAAATCTTAAGTTTTCTGTTGACAGATAAAAGCTGACAGGCCTCATCCTGCCCACTGTGTTTGTTGACTGTCCACCATAAACACAGAAATACAGCCTCTCAATGCCCTTCATTCCGAGGCTGAAGGGAAAAAAAAAAACACAGAAAACCTGGAGAACTTACCAATTTTGGCATGTATTTTATTCCGCTTTCCATGGGGTCCGCCATGGCGCTGCTTTCGCTATAAACGCCCCCAAAAGTTTCCTCTGCGCTTCAGTAGATGGAGCTTCCCAGGTGAACCTGCAGCACCTGGTGAATCCTCAGTCTATCAACAAAACCACAAATGAAGCGGGAAAAAAAGAGAGAAAATGTGTCCGCAGCTCCAGAGGAGGCGTCCGCCAGTTCCCACCTGCCCTGAAAATGTCCACCTGCTCGCCTCAAAGGAGCGACGGGCGCAGAAAAAGCCTCCTTTCTTCCGGGAGCGGAGTTTCTGAGGGCGTGTCTTCCTGTTTACCTGAGAGAGCAAAACCCGACGTAACATCACATCCGGGCTTCTCACCCGCCAACAAAGCAGCGATGCACCTGCTGATTCTGGACGCGGTTCTGACCCGCATTGGCGGCCCGGTTCGAGCCGTTTCACTGTGGTTCTGTTGTGGAACTGTGGTTCAGTTCTCATCCGGTCCAATCTATAGATGCGGTCACGTGACCTTTACGCGCCTCGGTTTTGGGTTTGTGACGTCATGACTCATCTCCACCTGTGAGTTTCATGTGAGAAAAACACGTTGAATTGCTGCAACAACAAACCGGAAGAAACGGGCGACTATTTCCGCTGGACGCAGAAATTAGTGACTTACCAAGGATGTTGGTTTAGTTTCTATCTAAAACATTTAAGTACAAGTGAAGTGAAACAAATAACTTTTCAGCACCTTATCTGAGCTTGTTTTCAGTAAATATTAGTGCTATAACGTTTGAGTTGTAACTTGACATTTTCCCATATTTAAAGTGAATAATTGAATTAAAACAAGTTCATATGTTGATGAAAAGTTATTTATATCTTAGTAAATAAAAATGCTTGGTAAGACTTTGTGTTTTGCAGAACAGTTTGTTCATATTTTTATGTTTTTTACGGACAAAGTTGTGTATAAGTGGGATAAAAATGCATTATTATGGTTATTTTTTCAGAAAAAGACAAATGCCAAAATATTTTTCCATCCTGAGTTCATCTTTTTTTTAACTACATTTTGCTTTATTTTTTTCTTTTAATTTCCTTCTATAAATAAATGTCATGAGGATTTGAAAAGGCATAAAACATGTTTCTTCACTAAGAGATTTTTTTGTAAGCATTGCTTCAAAAAGACTAAACCAAATTATGTTTTATGAAATATGTATATATCTATACCTTTACATAAAATGGATATTATAAAATGTACTGTTTGTCAATTATTGTTCATTATTTTGCAATTGACATTTTAATTAACTAAAATTAATTACTAAACATGAGTTAAGTTGTAACAAATGTAAGATTATTACTTTTTAACATGTGGGAATAAATGTGGGAATATTGAGAGGTTTGTACAGCCACCTGTCCTCTAAACAAAGTTTGGCATTGTGCTTCAAACTGCAACTATTTTTTCTGTACATGTTCAAAAAACTAAACAAACAAAACCCTCCCAAAAACCTCGAGACGGAGTTTAAAACTTAAAATTAGGTTCTCGACTAAAACTTATTCTCTCCTGCTTTTTCAAAAATATGAGATTTTATCAATTTTTCCAAACATCAGTTTCATAAAAAAACGACACGTTTAGTTGTTTGTTGTGAGTTTATTGATGTGTCACCCCTTGTAACCATAGATCTGTTTCCATTGTTGATCAGTTTTAAATCACTAATATGCATAATATAATCAATGACCCCTGACCCTCTTCCACAGTCAAGCAGGCAGTTACGAGATCGAAGCTGTTTGGGTGCATAGTGAGACAGTCACATACAGATATACTGCCACAGAAAGAGGAAAAAGAAACTGGAAAATAAAATTATAAACAGATTTCATATAAGAACAATGCACACCACAGAAATCCTCATAAAAAAAAGAAAAAGAAAGAGCCATGATTGCAACGTCAACTATACAGGCATACAGACGATACTAAGATAGAGGATTAGGATTCACTTGTTTCATTCTCTACCTGTAAAAATACACACGACCTGCGCAGACCTCCAGGTCGATTAATCGCATCGTTAAATGTTTGTGCAGTTAATTCAGGATTGGTTCTCAGCCCGGTTTGGATCAAAAGCTGCAGCTTCCGCAAATCTACCTGTGGAGATCTGGGCGTTCGTTGGATAATCTGGGCGTTCATTGGATAATCTGGGCGTTCATTGGATA
>VMRN01000025.1:1370243-1452727 GCA_010277015.1 Poeciliopsis turrubarensis
TTGGATAATCTGGGCGTTCATTGGATAATCTGGGCGTTCATTGGATAATCTGGGCGTTCATTGGACAATCTGCGCGTTCATTGGACAATCTGCCCGTTCATGGGATAATCTGGGCGTTCATTAGATAATCTGTGTGAAATGTCAAAACAGCAGAGCTTCAGGGGAACCCATCATATACATAGTATGGAGGAATACATTCAGCTATGTACCAGTTGGACAACGGATTTTTACAGCTTCCCGACGAGAAAAATGTTGATTTTGTTTATCGATTGAGTTTATCGATCGCGTAACGGTTAATTGATAAGCGGACATTTCCTGAAAAACCTGAGTTTTCTCTTTTATCAAGAGAACGGACCGTCTTTCCGTAAAGACCAACATGTTTCATGATGCGCCGAAACTGCGCCATCATTCGCCGCCACTGCGCCATTTCAGGCTGTGAAAGTATCAAAGTTTATATTTCAAAACAGAACCGCACAAAGTGCATTTTGCATCCCAGGCCGGACTCGTTTGGACCGGTAAGGAATCGCCCTGATGCCGCCATCTTTGTTTCTGTAGCAGCGGCTCCGCTTATGAATGACCACTGGCGCCCTCTGCTGGATGAAGGCCAAACTGCAACTCTTAAAAGAAAATCTAATCAGATATTATTAAAGTATTTAGTCGAATAAACCATTAATCAACAAAATAAATCCCTAGTTTGTGTGTCTGAGGTGGTAAATGAACGGTCACTCATTTTTTATTATGAATCGTTTTTTTGTCTTCGCTTAGATAAACAGTTTGTCTGGTTGCCTTGCTGTGTCAGATCAAAATGTATATATATGTATAAATTTCCTCTTGATGCACAAGACTGTAATGAACTAATGGGATGGGAAAATCTGACCAATTAAAGCAAAAAAAACCGTGGAGATTCAGTCAATAATGGCGTTTGAGCTGGAGGTCTGCACAGGCGCTCACCTTTTCCAACGCCTGCAAACATTCAAACCACCGAATAAAAATAAGGATAAAAAATAAAAACCAAAACCAATTTATAATCTCTTCCTTTGGAAAAGGTAGAATAAAAACATCGAATTTTATATATATTTATGTATATTTAAACATTTTATGTATATTTGTTATTATAACAAAGCAAAGAAATGAACCATGATTTATTTCCCCCCCATTTGTTTTTTTAATCACTAAACATTTTGATTGGTACAAAGAACCTTCATATACAAGCAATCTATTGAGATTAAAAATAACACATTAAAACACCAATTATTTAATGAAACCCATCAGTCTGCATGATGGAGAAACTAAATGCAGTGCCAGTTTGATGACTAAAAAACATTAGTTTGATTTGCTTTTCACATAATAAAAATGTCAGAAGAAATGTTATACATCTTGATCCGTCTCGATAATTACAGATAAATTGTTTTCTATTTTGCGAACTGGCATCAGACATGTGATCAAAAAGAGCTCTATAGTACAACAGTAGTAGAAGTAGTAGCATTACTTAAGGATTGTTTTGAACAAACCAGTAAATGGAGTTTGGATGTACGCAAAGGATTTTAACAATAGCGTCGTGTGTTATTGGTCAGTAGTATGTTCCCGCTGTGGGCTCCACGGCGCCCCCTCTCAGTTAGATCTGCATCTGCTCCAGGTATTTGTAGGTAGGGTTTTCGTAGCCGTGGTTCTGCATCTTGTTTAGGTGTCGCTCCTCTGGCGTCAGCATGGGGTCCACCTGCGAACAAGATGCAGATGATTATCAGCAGGACAACGCAGAGAGGGCAAAGCGTTCTGTCTGAGGAGAGCTCAAACGATTAATCAGATCAGCCACGATTAATCACGATTAATTGGTCACTATTTGACTCAAAAAGAACATACTTGTAGCTGCTATTGGGGCAAAACCTTATAAAATATTTACATTTTTAAGAACCTTAGTCTGTAAATATGTTTTGCACAAAGCTGCTTATCTGTCAAAAAATAAACTTCAGCTAATCTTTTTCCGTTAAGTATTTTTTTAAGCTGTAGATGGATCCTTTATATTCACTAAAGGCTGTTACTGCATTCTTATTTAAAAACAACAATCAAATTATTTATTTGTATTTCAAACCATTTTCTAATATTTCACACAATAAGGTTAAATGGTTAAATAAAAAATGTTCCAAATGAACTTTATCTGATTAATCGATTAATCGCCAGACTAATTGATTAGTAAAATAACTGTTAGTTAGATTCGGTGACTCAGTGTTGGCAGTCCTTGTTGTTGTTCTTACCTCCACGATGCCGTGGCTGATGGTGCCGTATTGCCTTTTCCTCAATAGAACCAAGCTGATCACAATCACAGTTGCTATGGCGACGGCGATCACCAGCAGGCCAATCAGCGCGGTGTTGGTGTTCCTGATGCCGAAGTCCTCTCCCAGGGGGCGGTAGGGCTGACGGGCAGGATGAAACAGATTTCAGTTTAAAACAACAAATTATAAATAAGACTAATTTTTATCTAATTTTTATCCTCATCTTGCCCACACAGATTTAGAAGATCTTCAGCGTTCACGTTCGAGTGAACACAAATTTGTCTGCAGTTATTACCAGTAATTAAATTTTTCTTCTTTACAGGACAGGTTTTGTAGTTCCTGCCTTCCCAAATCAATACAGCGATTTCTGCTGCAGGCTCTATTCTTAAATCCCAGCAGGTGAGGAGTTGAGCAAATCATGATGATCAATAGTAATAAAGTGAAGACATGAGACTCCTGAATTTCTTATTAAAGTTTTAAAAGTAACCCAGTTTGATGTATGAAGTTGGGTTTTTAAGGCTCTGCATATAAACTCAGCTTTAATCTGAAAAATATTCAAATCAAAATATTCAAAGGAGATGGTGCGAAATATGACTTTACAGATCAAAGCGCCTTGAAGCAGCTTTGAGTGGTGGAAATCAATCGACTGGGGGAGTTTCGCTTCGCTGTGCATCAGGGACAACATCCCCTTAGGTGCAAAGTCTGAGCAACATGCAAATGCTGTTTGCAGATTGCCAGTTGAATTTACACAAACTTCTCACATTAAAACCAACAATAGGTGAAGCGCATACCAAATCAACGTTATTTCCAAGCTGAAATAACGTTGATGTTACTTTGAAAAAAAGCTACCTGATTTAATGCTACTCAATAACCATAAAAATCCAACCAGTGCCAGGCAGCGCGGCTGATCATGAGCGAGGGAATGCTTTTAGGAATGCTATTAAAGGAATATTTTCATTTTAAAAAGCAATCAAATTCACTTAGTAACATAGAATCCCAGGAGGAGCTAAACAAGGATTCGTTAGCGTCTGCTTGCATTCATTCATAAATACCTGTGCTAATTCAATAGGAAACTGTCTGTAAACCAATACCAGACAGTGAACCAATAGCATCTTTTGATGGTGAAAAGCTAGCTAACAGTTAGCTGTTTATATTGCAATATTGAATTACTAAAAGACCAACATAACAATGGACTGTGGATCAAAATTTGGTAACTAACTACTAGCTGTCCATAGAGCTTCAAACTATTAGCTGTTAGCCAAAGAGGCTAATAGCTTCAGTCGTACTGAACTCCATAAAATCTTTTAGGTTTTGGCCGATGAGAAGCTACTAATGAACTAGACTTTATTTAACCATTACCCAGGGGTTAATGATGAACATGTTTTGCTAACTGGCTACTAGCAAGTAGCAAATCATTATTTGTAAGTTAACATTAGCAAGTAATAATTTAAGAATATTACTCTGATACATGTCAGTTAAATATTCCTTTATGATGAAACCAAATAGTTTTACATTAATTGTCAATTCCTGATCACAATTTCTGAAAAAGTAAATGATTAGTTTTGATATTGTTTGTGTATTACTTTACGTTACTATTATTACTAAGTAATCAATCTCTGTTCAAATGCTAATAAAGAGTTGATAGTTAAATATTAATTTAAAATTAACTCCTGATCACACTTTCCTAAATACTTCAAACAAATCTGAACTGTTTTATTGACAATCACTTGAAAGTTAGCAGCAAATAAATAAACAGTTAACTGCTGATGCTAACATTACAAAAAGGTGAAAGATAACTAACTTAATTTGGATGGCAATGAATGACGACCTGATCACAGAATATCAATTATCTTACTGAAGAAAACTTTTTATTCACAGTTTCTTATAACAAAATAATCAGTTCATAAATAAAAGTTAGCATTAGCCAAAGTTAGAATACCTACTATTAGCATTAGCAATTAGCTCCAGATTATTTTTCCTCACATCAAACTAAATGTTTGTTCTTGGTACCAATTTATTAGTTGTAGTCAGAATGCAAGAAGATATTTATAGTTAGATGATCAATACTAAGTTAAATAACTTTTGATATTGTAACAGTAATCTGTAGTTTATCATTATGTAATACTTAGCATTGGTTTCTCATTTATTTTTTTGGTATTTGCTGAGTGGATTTTATGATAAATTCACCTTTAAATCTTTATCTTCTAATCCTAAATTAATTAAAAACATGAAGATCCATCCAAAACATGAAGAAACTCAAGAGAAAGGAAAAAAAAACATTTGAATGCTGCAGCTGATTGTATCTGAGCTGGTGTTTCATCACAACTCAATTTTCTACATTCACATTGTAATTTGGCACATATGACACAATCTGATCATATGTCGACAGCTGCTGGGGAATTTCTTCACCGCTCATTCCCACACAAAAACTGAGACATGTCAGTTTCTGCTGCTCGTTTTTCCAATGTGTACATTCAGGTACATTCACATAACAAACATGCTCCCATGCAGGAATGACTTTTTTTTTATTTATTTTTTTTTTTAAATAGCTTGAACAGAAAACTTTAACTCATGAAGAGAGGGGGTAAAGAAAGTTTGGTTGCACACTCCTACACTCTCCTACTGTCACCTTCTCCCCGCTGTCTGTAGTTCCCCAGAGAGCCCAGAGGAGGGCGCCGCTGTACTCACCAGCTCATCACCATGCATAACGCTGACTCTCTCAGCACTGTAAACCACTTCGTTAACATCCAGAGACTCATCAATCACCTGTCAACACAGACAGGGGAGCCCAGGTTACACTCACAGCAGTGTGGGTGTGTGTGTGTAACTCGGTTTTTATATGCTTGTGGGGACCTATTTCTGTCTGCATTGCGAGGTTGTGGGGACCGCTGCTTCTTGTGGGGACAAATCCTGGTCCCCATGAGGGGAATGTTGTTTTTGAGTGAGGGGTTAGGACTAAGGTGTGAATTGAGTTTTGATTAGGGTTAAGCATGTGCTGGTTAGGGGTAGGAATAGGAGTAGGCTATAGAGAATGAATGGAAGTCAACGTGAAGTCCCCACAAGATACGAAAACATGTCCGTGTGTGAGAGAGAGAGAGACAAAGAAAGAGGAATAATTTGGGTTTTTTGTTAGACAGGAATGGAGAGGCAGGAAAGCAAGAGAGTGTGGATGTGCAGCAAAGTGTTAAAGTGATGATAAGCTTGAAGTTTTCTGGTTCAAACTGAAACAACGAGAGAGAGAAAGAGACATAGAGAGAGAGTTTGAGAGAAAGTGCAGCAGCTTTAATAACATGCAGTGGATGTAAAACTTTACACACCCTTCATCCAACAGGAAGCCAATTTATTCGAGGTTTTTCCACCTTAGGTCAGATCTTTATCCGTCCAAACCAACCAACCAACCAACCAACCAACCATCCATCCATCCATCCATCCATCCATCCATCCATCCATCCATCCATCCATCCACCATCAATCAATCCATCCATCCATCCATCCATTTCCAGGTCTTAGGTCAAATTAAATATGAAAAAACTGCAAATATTTAAATGTAGCATTTTAATAGGGTGTTAGCATTCCTTATATCCACTGTAAATTATTTCAGTGACTCTTCTTGTGTGAACAGGCCATCAGCATCTATTTACTCACTGCACAACTACAGGGTAAAGACGATGCTTTTTGGAGATAGAAACAAGTGAAAATCTACATTTGTCTAGAGAGACCAATCCAGATTCTGTATCTGAGTCAAGAAAATGTTTTCAGGTCTCACTCCTGTCGGATAATTTCACTGCCAGGTTGCTCTATCTCAGAAAAACAGCCTTACCCCACAAAAGACAGAAAACCCATGCACACAAACATGCATCTTGGTAGCTGAGAGTTGGTTTGACATGCAGAACACAAGACACTCAGAGGCCAAACATGGAGGCCTGACGAGTTGGGAGAGGAAATGTGCCATGCAGTGACTGGCGAACTGAGCGTGGAGCCGATTTGCATGAAGGCCGGCTGGAGGAAGCCACACACAGATGCGTGAATAGCCCAAAGCGAGACGTATGTAACTAGTTACTGGAATCATCCGTCACAGTGAAACTGAAATTAAGAGAAAGCGCCGGGTCGCTTCATTCATCTCAATCAGCCTCCGCTGAATGAAATTAACCTGTATGCAGACAGCCCTGGCTTTATCCCCAACAAAGCTGCTCTCAGGTCACTGAGGCAGGGCTTAAACGATTAATCGGATGAATTTAATATTAAAATAATCAATTAATCATTAAGTGATGTCCACAGGTGCTGAAAGAACACCACACTCAGAGCTGTAATTCAGCCAAAACATGTATACATTTTGTATTTAAATAAATATGTTAAATTATGACTGAAATAATTAACTGTGATTCATCGATTATTGAAATAATCATCAACTAATCAAGTAAATGATTAATCATTAACTGAAGCATACAGACTCAAAAAAAAGCAATTAGCTGAAAAACCATCATATCCAGGGAAGTGATTAAGCCAAAACTGTACAAAAATATATACATTTTGAAATTAAGATAAGAAAAATTCTTCTAGTTTTAATAAATAAATGACACATTTAAATTAGGACTAAAACACTTAATCGTCAACTAATTTAGTAAACGATTAATCATTAACTGAAGTAGGAAGATGATTATTTTCCTATTTAAAAAGGAACTGAATTATTTGTACATTTGCATGTTTTTCTAATATCATATAAAAATGCCTAAATACAAAAATATGCTGAATGTGTCATTTAAAAAAAACAATTATCGATTAATTGTCAGAATAATCAACTGATTAATTGATAATTAAAATAGTCGCTGGCTGCACAGAAGCGTCAGGCACTCACCAGGTCTTCTCCCATCTTCGGCTTGCTGTTGATGACTCTCTCCTCGGCGCCGATCAGACCGTCCAGACCAGCCATGGCGGAGCCTGGTGGAGGTAAAGCCGGATCGGTCAGTGACACGTAGAAAACGGACAAAACAAAACAGACCAACAAGGGCGGTGATGTTGGTGGAGAGCAGATTGTTTCGTCACAGCAGTTGCATCAGTCTCCTCGGTGCGCTGGTGACAACGAAACCCTTTCTCCCATTCAGCACAGAGAGACGACTGTGAACCCGACAGCGCTCTCCCACAAAGGCCCTCTTAAACCAGACGCATGCAATTTTTCATTAACAATCGTCGTTCGCCAACAGATGCATTTTTCTGTAAATACACCTTCATGTGAAATAAATGAGACGATGATGTGACAATAAGCTGAGGAGACTCTGTCCCTGCAGGGTGTGCATGACAGGCAGCGGCGCTCTGCTTACAGAGCAGCGCAGCTTTTTAAACAATTAACACCATGTGCAGAAAAATGTGACAAGTATTTATTAATTAATTTAATAATTTAATCTATTAAATTATTCAATCTTTTTCTGTTCAGAGTGAAGTTACAATATCAACTTACAATAAATAAAACAACTTATCAATATTAGGGCTGCAACCTAAGATTATTTTTAGTTATCGACTACTCAGACAATTAATCGATTAGTTAATCAGTTAATCAATTAGTTGGATGGAACTTTTTGTTCATTCTGCAGACTTTCCATTTAACCACCTCTTTTTGAGTCTCTATGCTCCAGTTAATTAATCAACTACTACATTCGTTGACAATTATTTTAGTTATTGATTACTCATGATTAGTCAGATTAATCGTTTAAGTCTGAATTTTAATATGTCAATCAATTAATAAGCCTTTAAATATACAGTGAAATAATTTATTTAGCATAGAATTAATTCTATGTCCCTCAATTAAAGTATTAATTTTATTATTTATTTCCTTTTATTAGAAATATGCTAAAATTTAACGTCTTGTCTGACCTAAAGTCGTAGATATAACTATTTATGTTTTTGTAAATTATTTAATGTTCCTATACTAAATCACATCATTAACTTCACCCAACAAGATTCCAATTAGAAATTGAGTTTCTAATTGAAATCGTTTCTTTACTGTAATTGGGCACTTTTCACTCTCCATAGCAATGTGGACAAAAGCTTAATAGTAAAACTGTATCTGGGAGTAATCACACCTCTCTAATTGTTCATTTTAAAAAGAATAAAAAGTTTAAATTTGCATCAAAAGTCATCTAATTAGCGAAAGTCCAGCGATGTGAGATTTAAAATCTGAATAAAAACACAGGAACGCTGCAGGTCGCCCCAGCACACCAACCGCATGGTGAGACTCGTCCTCATGGATGAAGCTAAATACAATCAACCAACAACCATGAACAGCCAGGCAGAGCTACAACGGATATTCGTGTGTTAGAATGGATCGGTCAAAGTTTAGAGTAAATACAAGTGAGAACTTGGTGAGAAATTGACGTCCACTGCTGCTCTCCATCCAAACAGACGGAGTTAGTGGCACAAAATATAAATGAATACCAAACATTTAATATTTTAATTTGTATAAAAAGTTTAAAAGGATCTTTATTTTTCCTTCTTCTCCATAAATATGCACTTCTGAGCGCTGGCCAATCAAATATATAGATTTTTGTGCTTGTAGCACAGGAAAATGTGAAAAATACGGGGGTCAAAAGGTGCCAACGCATGAATGATGCAAATCCCAAAACATGAAAGAAAACAAATGCTGAGAGTGGAAAATTTTGCAACCACGGGAAGTAGGAACAAAAGGGAAAATGTCACAAGTATGAAACAATGAAAACTCGCGCAGCAAAACGTAAGTCCTTCAGGCCACAAAGGGGAGACAACCAACAACCAATAAGTTGTACGGAATGAGAACCTCAGTAAAGACGGGATGTCATGATTATCGGGACGGAAGAAAGAAAAGATGCGTTATAGTTCATGTCTTTCATAACATTATGGAACAGCAGCATATTTACAGAGGTAACTCTACCTACTGTAGACTCCCCCTAGTGGCCTGGAGGTTGTCTGTTTGGCATTTATTTTGTTGATTGTAAGTTTTTGCTAGAGATGCAAAAATCTATACAAATACAAAAATTTGGGTTGATATAAATTTTTGATATTAATGTTATGGCAAATAACCGATACCGATATTATGTACATTGTATCATAAATATTTCTCTACCATTCTGACACTTAAAAAAATGAACAGAAACAGAAGGCAACAAGATGAAAATAAATACCGGTTGTTCAAATCTACCTCATTTTATTTATCGGACTGATACGTTTAAAATATTTTGGCTGATACCGATGTAGATGCAGATATTTTTGGAGCGTTTTTGGTTGCATTTGTTTTTTGTGTTTGAGTGTTTCTGATTTTTATTCACCTCTTTGTGTTTCCATCGGAGAAAATGTTTGGGGTGGATGAACACTTTGAAATAAAGCAGCAAACAGCAGTCATATTACACTTGTATTTAGAAATTAGTGCGTTATCTAAAAATTAAAAACTGCGTTGACAGAAAAGTTTTCCTTCTACAGTCAGGAGTCCGTTATGCTCTTTCCTTTCTGGGATGCAAACTGTGCCAAAAATCCAAAATGACTACTTTCACATCCAAGAAATAAAAGCTAGGAGAAATGGTAAAAGATCCCACTGCCAACCTAAGTGGAGAACCTTTTCTTCTTAGTTTGAGACATTGGAGACATGAAGTTTGCACTGATCACAGATTCAAGCCAAGATAAGAATCTGTTTTCCTTCCAGGACGTTCATATAATCTCCTAAAGTTTCAGGATTACAGCATAGGGGCATTACAGGTAGGGGCAATTTAAAACTTCTCCACACGCTGTAATCTCTGGATTTGAAGGAGAAATCTTTTTGTTTATTTTTGTGTGAACAGAGTTTAGAGGTGTACACTGCAAAAACACACAATCTAATCAAGTATTTCTAGTCTAGTTTCTAGAGCAAATATTTAAGAAAAAAACCAACTTACTAGTAACTTTTCAGTAAGATATAGCAGCTTGTTTTAAGTCAATAATTTATAGTTATTGATTGGTTCCACTTTCAGATTATTTCAGTTGTAAGATGGGAAAATGTCTTATTGTAAGTTTGCTAGTTGGATTAAGACTTTTCTATTATTATATTAAATAATTACTGACTTAAAACAAGCTACTATATCTTGCTAAACAGTTACTTGTAAGTTGGTTTTGCCTTATTCCAAGTGTTCTCAGTTTGCACTAAAAACTAAACAAAATTATTTGGAAAAATTTTGCGTTTTTGCAGCATATACGCTACATTTCACAGCTCCTATTGGAAACTAGACGGATGGTGAGAAAAGTACCCATAATTCTGGTGAGAGCCAACAGACTGCCGAGTAAAAGCTACCAGCTTTTCTACAAAGCATGAGGTGATAATCCAAATATGATGGAAAAAAAAAAAAAAAGAACGAAAACAAAAAAATAAGCAACGAAACCGGGGTGGTCAGTAAGAAAGGGTGAAAAGGAGAGGAAAAGCAAAGGAAAACAAGGGGGATGGTTTTAGTCGGGTGAGAGGAAAACAAGACGCAACAGAGGCACCCACCTTTCTTGAAGGCACGTGGGGAGTCTGATAGGTCGCCTTGACGTTAGAAATGAGCAACAGAAAAACAGAAGATCAGAAAACGGGACGGAGAGAAGAGAGAAAACTGAGGTGAGAAGAGAAACGGCAGGATTATCAAGCTCTGTTAACTGACTGAGCAGAAACGGGGGAATCAGAACCAGAATCGGCGTCGGCGCGCCTTACTGAGCCCTCCGGGCCGCTGGCTCGCGTCTCAAAACGCTCCTCTGGGGTTTCACTGTAATTTGCCTCCCGTTTTGCTGGAAACATTCCATCCATCCTTTCTACTTCTCCTTCAGGATTCAGTCTTTAAGTTGGCCCCAATTTGGCGTTCATTTCCCCCGAAGCGATTGGCTGCAGCTCAGTTTAATCTGAACAGTGCAGCACTGATAAATGGGATCTATTAAGCAAAATTCACATTTTCATACTTCCATTTGGGTTTCTGCTGCTTCTGAAAACAGCCAAATCACTTTAAGAAAAAACAAAAACAAACAAACAAAAGAAACACCCAGCGCGTTTTTGGCAACTATTTCATGATTTTTGGTGTCTGGAAAATGAGACGTTTCAAAAACCTTGAAAATGTAACGTTACAAATCAGCAGGCACTGCTTATCACCTGGCAACCCCAGCAAAGCCCAGGTCGTTACCTAGCAACCTCAGCGGAACTCCACCCGTCACCTAGCAACCAAAGCTGAGCTCCAGAACCTTTGGTCAACTGATTTTCAAATAGTTTTAACTTACATAACACAATTTCTAATCACTGTTGTTGATCCTGAGTTTTACAGTTGGAAGCGTTTTATGGTTCGGCTTCCAACTGTCGTAAAATCATTGTTTTAATCTGTCTCAATTTATTTGAAAATTCTTCAGAGTGTTTGAAGATGGTGATAGCTGTTGACAGAAAAGATCTCCTGTAGCAGTCTGTCTTACAGGGAATTTGAAGAAGCCTCTGACCAGAGATGCTGTTTTTCTATGAAAGTCTCATGAAGCAGATGTTGAGGATTATTGATTTCAGGTTGTTGAGTTTTTTAGTCCCTGGCTCTGATGCCGTCACCCCAACAGAAGAGACGACACTCAACATTGTAAAAAGATATATTCTCTCTACATATATCTTTTTACAGCAAATGGTGGATTCCAGCAAGAACCCCACCACTTGCTGGATTCTTTCTGGTTGTGCAGGAGGCTCTACTAATGCTTTTCAAAGATGTGAAGTTGCATATTTGTGCATCCGTTTGCAGCCATTTTCAAGTGTGAGTGTAAGTGTTGCGTTGAGGGGCGTGGCCAGCAGCTGATTTGAATTTATAGCAATAGGTCACTTTTAAAGGTTTTGATTGGAAACACTTCAGTGGGTGCCGTGTTGTGCTGTACCTTCCGGCTCCGAGCGCGCCCCCAGAGACGTGACCTGGATGGGTCGGTACGGTTTGCCCTCGGGGACTGGAACCTCCACGCTCTCCTCCGACGACACGGTGACGTCAGGCTGCGATTCGGAGATGGAGGACAGGAACTGGTCCATGTCGGCCTTCTGCTCCTGGAGCAGGTCGTCTGCAGAGCAAGAAAAATCACAAAACAACAGTTAAACTGCAAAAACATAAAAACTCATTGAGTATTTTTGGTCTAGTTACTAGTGCAAACATGTCAGTACACTTGAAATGAGGCAAAGCTAACTTACAGGCAGAGTTGAGTTAAAAATATGATTGACTTAAAACAAACTGCTATATCTTGTTAAAAAGTTACTTTTAAGTTAGTTTTGTCATTTTTTTTAGTGTACTAAGATGTTTACACTAAAAACTAGACCAAAAATACCTGGTAATATTTGTGTTTTTTGCAGAGTATCTGCTTCTGATGAGAGTTTATAAACCACACGGAGTGTCACCTCTTCCTGGTTTCTCATTTTCTAAGAACAGCAACAGCTTCTGTTTCTGCTAACCACCAATTAGCATTTCTCTGAAAGCTGGTTCTCTCATAACTCTGCTCTGTAGATCTCAGATGAACGCGCCACGGTGAAAGCTGCGACCCAGTTCTGTCATTACAGCAACTCAACTTTAATTTATGCTTCAACTTCACACCACGTTTCCTTTCAAACCAAGCAGAGAAAACAGAAGAACATTTTCAAATCCCGAAACTGGGATAAATAGCTAAGTGTGACAAAAAGAGAGGGAGTTTTGTTAAAATTTTCACCAGAAGCTGAAGATAAACACAACGTGTGTCTGAATAATTGGGTCGCAGTCAGACATTAAAACCGATTATACTTGTCTTTAGAAGGAAATAACAGGCATGGAAAAACCAAACGAGCTGGATTTATCCGTCTACTTCACTTCATTCCCCCGTGACTCACCGATTTCATCCTGCAGCTCCTCGGCCACGTAGGGAACTTTGTAGAGCAGAGACAGACTCTGGTTCATCCTCTCCTCGATCACCCGCAGGTGTGTCATCACCTGACATCAGGAAGGCAGAAAAACGAAGCGGTTAACAACAACCTACGGCCTTTCCAGCCACTCTTATCATTTAATTCACATGGACTATTCATCTTAAAGCAAATAAAAGCAGGTAAAGAGGATTTCATTAATGTATCTAAATCAGGCATTAATTCAACTTTTTTTGGTCGAGTTTCTAGTGCAAATATTTTATTACTTAAAGTAGGACAAAGCTAACTCACAAGAAACTTTTCAACAACATTTAAAAGCTTGTTTTATGTAAATAATTCCTTAATGTTGAGGAAAAAATACTAGCGAATAATTACACTTGTAACAAATTTTTTTTTTCTGCAATAAGTGAAAAAAAATCTGCCAGTGAAACCAGAACATTTTCACAAATATCAAGGAATTATGTATTTAAAATAAGCTGCTATATCTTCCCGAAAGTTACTTTTAAATTAGTTTGTCTTATTTCAAATCTTAAGGTTTTGTGTATTTGCAGTGTTGAAAACGGCTCATCAAAATAAAAAAACAAAACAAACACACCAACTGCTCCTGCAGGAGATTCAGTCAGAATTCAAAATTTACATACAATTATTTCATTTTTTGTTAATTTCAGTTGAACATGATGGATGGATGGATGGATGGATGGATGGATGGATGGATGGATGGATGGATGGATGGATGGATGGATGGATGGATGGATGGATGGATGGATGGATGGATGAGCTGGTAATTTATTGTAACCATGGCGGCAACTGAGGGGAAATAGAATAAATTTTAAATTGTTTTTTGGAGCCTTCAGGATTCAGGAAGTCTGACCCAGACGCCTGACCTCTGACCTCTGACCTAATGAGGAGGAACTGGTTTCACTTTGTGAACTCAAACATTGAATTGAAAGAAACAATCTCTCTCCCTACATCTCCATCCCGCTGCTTCAGCTCACAGCAACGTCTAATTTTTCACAAAATGATCAGAAATCTTTGTCTGATTTCTGCTGGGGAATCAAACCGACGTCCTCCTCAGACCTTTGCTGTTTACCTCCAGCGGCCAACAGGTGGCAGTGAAGCACCGTCGGCAACGCGCTGCAGCGTCTGCGGCTCATTCCTGACAAACAATCCTCATCATGAGGGATTTCACATCTCAGAGCAGAAACTGATGCATTAAGCAACAGCACCGACTCCACATGTTCAAAGTTATTAAGAACTGGAAGTTAAGGTGGAATAAAGAACAGATTATCCTGGATTATGAATCGAAATAATGACAGACAAGGAAATGTTCCATCTTTCATGCCAATATTCCCTGTGACTGTGTGGCTTCGTCCGTTTGCAGACTCAGAGATCTGAATCCAGTGAAGGAGAGTCCGACCCGATCCCAGCGCCAGCGGGTCAGGGTCCGGCGCCGTTCGCTGCGGCGTGTTAATCTGCAGCTCAGGCTGGAGTGAATGAAACACTCTGTGCTCTCTCTGCCGCCCACACACTTACAAACAGGGCAGAGAGGAGCAGGCTGAGACATCATTATCCCTGGTCTGTCTGAGCAGCAGGAGGAGGAAGAGGAAGAGGAGGAAGAGGAGGAAGAGGGAGAAGATAGACTTGCCACATGTTTCCAGATGTAACAGGCGATATTTTAGTTACGGCTACAACACAGTTTGAGGATTAAGATTAAATAAAGAAGTTGATGGAAGGATGAACGGATGGATGGATGGATGGTTCCTGCTGAATGATGAGGATAAACTTTGTGTTGGATCACCATTAGGGTGAAACCAACTGAAGCTCCGTTTGGTTCTGTTTGGATCCGTTTGGTTGCCTTTCCTCGTCATAGCGAGATCTCAACAACGCCACCCTAAATTTCTCCTCATGATGAAACCTGAGGCTCAGAATCGGCCATTTTGGCGTTGCCGTTGGCGACGGCCAGCAGGACGGAAACACCGACCTGAGACTTCATCTGCGCGGCTTTCTCCGGGTCCACCGCCAGGACGTGCTGGTAGTGGCGCACGGTGTGCTGCCGGTCCTTGTTCTCGGCGCGGACGTACTTCTTCAGCGCTTGCATGATGCGGTGAGGCTGAAACAGACACAGAGCGACGGGTCAGCGCCATCAGAACCGGCTTTCCACTTCCTGAACCCAAAGCCGGGTCTGAGCTCATGCTAAGGAACAGGAAGATGAGCTGAAGGCCGGCACCAAATACTGAAAACAACCAACTGCAAATCTGGATAAAATCACTGCTCTCGCTCAGATAGCTATGGAAGTCCATTACTGCCATAAAGAAAAATAAAAGCCCAACAAAAAGTCATGAAGTGTTTTAAAATATTAATCATGAGAGAAGCAGGTTTGCTCCAGCGAATTTTATAATCTCATAATCATAACCCTAGAAAGTTATGATACTTAGTCTCATAAATACGACTTTATGAAAAGAAATTATGATTTTTACTCTTGTAAATATGACTTTAAAACTCAAAATTCATATTTTTAAGTCATATTTTTATTACTTTTACTCTCAAATATGAGTTTTACTCTCAAAAGTAGGACTTTTAATCTTGTAAATGTGACTTTTAAACTCAAAATTAAGACTTTTACTCCGATAAATGTAGCTCTAAAACATGTCGTTATGTCATTAATGGTGGTAATTAGAGGATCTGCACCGACCCTGGGGGGGTCGGCCTGCAGGGCGGCCAGGTAGTTCTCCAGGGCGACGCGGCGGCGGTCGTTCAGCATGGCCTCCACCCGGGCCAGGTGAGTCTCCACCAGCTGCTGCTTCTCGCTGGCTGCCTCCTCCTCCAGCGACTCCACCATCGCCTGGAAGTGCTGGAAACAAAACGACGCAGAGTGGCACTCGTTTTATTTTTATTAAGGAAACAGAAATGTAGGTCTCAGTTTCAGTCCTCCAGGGAGATTCATTTCTGTCCTAATTTAGACTCGGACGAGTAAAGATAGAGCAGCTGGAGACAAAGATAATTACAGGCCTGTTGAGTCTCTTCCAAACAAAGAGACCAGGGTTTACCTGGACCAGGGTTTGTCTCTCCGCCCGGGGAATGTTCCTGGCCTGCCGATCCGCCTCTTCCCACTCTTTCCTTACCTGCAAGAGACAAACAGGACAACGATTTACCTTTTCTCCAGGTGAAACGGAACAAAAACACCACGAAGCATTAAACTATCGGAGCAAATCTGGACGTAAACCCCAGGTATAAACCGGCTGAAATCACAATGTGTCACTAATTTACCCAGAGCCAAAAATACTTCAACATTACTCAAGTCAAAGTAAAAAGTAGTCATCCAAGAAATTATTCAAATAAGAGTAAAAAAATATTTGGTAGAAGTAACTGATTAAATTATCAGCCATTTAAAAGTTACATCAAAACACAAAGTTAAATGGAAAATTTGGACTAAAATGACAATAATTCATGTAAGTAACAAAAAAATAACAAAATCAGTTTGTTTCAATAAAAAACTTTTAAATGAAACTTTAATAAAAACTGCAGGTGTGTGTTTGTGTTTTTGGTTAAAACATGTCAAAACATTTTACTCAAGTAGAAGAACTCCATGATAAAAGTACTCGAGTAAAAGTAAAAATACCCCTAAAGATATTTTTTTTCCAAAAAAGTTACTCAAGTGAATGTAACTAGAAAATAAGGGAGGAGCAGATTCTGGTCGCTCACCCTCTCCATGCGGTTCCGGTGCCGGACCTCCAGCTGCTCCTTGGCTTTCTGGAAGCGGCCGTGCTCCTTGTCGTCCGCCGGCGTCTCGAAGTAGACGTCCACATCGTCGGACCAGGCCGCAGGCTCAAAGAAGACTATTAAAGTAAAGTAGGAATTAGTGAGACGATCAAATGCAAAGAGACAAAGAGTCGAGGCGCAGCAGGAGAGGAAGGAGCTGAAACAGGAGGAAGGTTTGTTACTCGAAGGTTTGTTCCTCTTCCCACAGCGAGGCTGAGATATCTGAGGGAATCTGACAGTCTTTCCGTTTCAATTTTCCCTCCTCGGCTTTCAGCTGACAGGTTTGACTCCATGTTTGACAGCTGGGTGAAACCGGGTGGCCTGTTTTAGTTTTTATTTTTTTATTTTCCTCACTGAATCGTCTAACTAGGAGTCTCCAAAGCAGCAGGAGGGAAACCTTATCATGCCGCTGCAGCATCAAAACAAAGACAAACTCCAGCTTCCCGCTCCGACTTCATCTCCTTATGTTAGCCTGGTTTTTTTTTTCTAAATGTCAGGAAATCCAGTTGGAAAGGTTCCTGAATGATGGAAGCGAATCTACGAGAAAATACAAAACAAAAAAACCATCCTGGCGGGTTTCTAAAAATAAACTCTGTGGGAAGACGAACGAAGAAACGTGAAGAAACGTCAAACACAAATATGGAGACAGAAACATGAGCGTGCGCGGACGGAATAAAAGCAGAAAAAGAAAAATATGTTTAATATCAAGCTGTGACCCGATGAGCGACGGGAACAGAGTTCTGGCATTTCCACTCAAAATATAACGACGTTTTTCTCTTCTGAGGTTTTTTCTACCAGCTGCAAAAACAGCCTCAATAACAGAAGACAAACAGTCACTGACTAATTATATTATTATTATTACTAAATATAATTAGTCAAATAAAAATTTATTATATTTTTCTTTAAAATAATCTAATAAAACATAATTTGGTTTAGTCTTATTTAAATAATACTATTTAGAAAAAAGGAGCAAAATACAAAGCAGTATTTTATGAAAAAAACATGAACTGATTAATCAGAAATCATTTTTAGTTGTTAAGTTATTTTTGTTAGACTTAGGGCTTTGAAAGTGACCTTCAATAGGTGAGGACAGAGCTACGGCCGAGACAAAACATATTCATAACTTTTTTTTTGCACAAAACCATTCTGAGATATTAATATTTCAGTCTGTTCAGTTCTGCCTGCTTTGAGCGTCCTGTCACTTTAAATCCAAACAATCTGCTGCTGGCCACGCCCACAAATTAGCGTCAAACTGGCTGCAAACAGAAGTGTAATTAATACAATCCTACATCTTTGAAAAGCATTAGTGGAGCCTCCTGCACAGCCAAAAAAGAATGCAGCAAGTGGTTTCTGGATGATGAGCCAACAATAAGACAACGTTCTGGAGCTCAACTTGGGTTGCTAGGTGACGAAGCATTGTAACTCAGTAATCTGGAGGTTTCTGAAATGATTTCATTTTTTTGGCATAAAATTATTGCCAAAAAAAACCAACTGTTTTTTCTTTTTGTTTGTTTTTTTTTGGGTGGGGTGGGGGTGTTAAGTGCTTGGGCTGTTTTTAGAAGCAGTAAAGACAAAATGGAAGTACAACAAACATACAAAATGTGAATTTTGCAAAACAGGTTCCCTTTCAGTCATGACAAGCAAATGAAGAGAAATCAAAATAAAATTGTGAGATGATTTCAGCGGTGAAGAGGTTTTGCTTAATTGGAGAAAAACTAAACCAAAGTGATGCTGATCGATTTTCAGGCCGGCGGGCAGAGAGCGGCCGGCTCAGCCACTCAGGCCTCTGTCACGTCAGACTTACTGTTGAGAACGCATGTGTTGATGCATTGAAGCCATGAGTTGAAATTGTTTGGGTTGCCGTGGCAGCCACCGTATACAAAGGGCAGACAGTCGCGCTTCTCCATGTCGAAGTACCATCGAGGAAAGGAGGCGCGACAGTTACCCGTCTCACTCGGAAAGGAGCAGATAGACGGCACGACTGAAACGATCAATCGTTAATCTGAGTATACACACCGACAAAAAAAACCCCAAAAAATAAAACAACCTAAAGGTTAAAACTGTACAAAAACTATATGCATTCTGCATTTAAGATAAATAAAACCTTTGTATGTTCTACTCTTAGTTTTAGTTTCACCTGGTTCAAAAATTTTTTATATATATATTTACAACATGTTATAGATATAAATATATATTATATATCTCTAAGCACCTTTAACTCCCTTTACTGTACTCTAAAGAAGCATCTGTAAATTAAATGCTAAAATAATAAACATGTTTTTTATAAAAAAAATTTAGCTAAAAAAGTATTTTCTTTTCTTGCCAAAAAAAACAAAGTTAAACTAGTTAATTACTTCTTTATTTTTATATTTTAACTTACTTCTAACATTGCATAAAAAGGGCTTATGTGTTTAAATTAAAAAATCTGTAGTATCTGCCATTTTTAAAAAACAGCTTAATCGATTAATCGTCTGAATAATCACAACAATAATTGATTACTGACATGGTTTTTCCTGATCCGATAGTTAATCTCCAGAATACCTGATTGATTTCTAAAGTTTCTTGCAGGAGTGCTATGAACAGCGCCGCGACTTTAAGGTGAGATGACCCTTAAATAAAATGATCTGCATGCTGATGAGTTGTAAATTGAAATAAATAATAATATTTCTGTCAATATGAATGCAGGGTGATATATTACTAAAGAAAATGTTACTCACCCTCATGAAAAGGAGATTTGTTCTGTTTAATTTTCTTTGGTAGTTTGCTGCTTTCTTCTTCTTTTTCTTCTTCTGCTGCTTCTTCTTCTTCCTCTGCGTTCATTTTTGCCTCTTCATCCCCGAAGACGTAGCGGTACTCGTCCTCATCTTCCTCCTCCTCATCATCTTCATCTTCGTCCACAGCGTCTTCCTTCTGAATTGGTTCCTTATTAGCTTTAGTCACACTGAAATGAGAAAGATGACATAAGACAATTAGCGCCTTCTTCCAAAACATTGATGCATACCTTCCTTTTACAACAAAACCTTTTTAAAATGCATTTAATGGTACCTCATACCAACAATCCCACCAACCTCAGCCAGTATTTTTGTATAAACACGGGGAGTTGTGTTTAAGCACAACAGAGACTTGTGCAGTTAGCTAGAAACAAATTTTAATTTTCATTTAAAAACAACATAAATCTGTTTTTTGTTTTTAACAGAAGCATGGCCTGCAGCTGCATTAAAACCTTTAATATATGGATCCCTTACAGGAAGGCAACAAACTGCTAGCTAACATCGATTAGCATTGGTTTTAGCTTTTAAGTTAACATAACACTAAATCTTAACGAACACCCGATATATAAAAGTAAAAGTGTGCTTTGCTACGCTATGATGACTAGACGACAAGGTCAGGAAAAAGTTTTGATAAAAAAGAAAAAAATAGCAAAGGAGAGGGAAGTAGGTCAGCTATGCTAGCTTGACTATGACAACCGTAACTTATAGTTGTGATGTGGAAATCTGTTTCTGTTCAGTTAAAAAAAACAAAAAAGGCAGCCTAAACACCAACTCTGACAAATAATCTGTAGAGAAAGTGTTTGAATTAGCTGATCTACCACCGCTGTGTTAGCTTAGCTAATGGCAGCCGTAGCTAATCTAGCATAGCAATCACTTAATAATAAAGAGAAATAAACATCAAGGCTAAAAACAAAACTGTGGTGGCTTGAATTACTGTTACTGTAAACAATAACGGCCCTGGGGCCTGCATATATGAAATGTGCTTATTATCCATGTAAAAATTTAAAACATCTCATACCAAATGACTTTCTGGATGGAAGGATGCAGTCTCCTGAAATAAACTTGCTTTAAGTAATTTACAATCCCTCCTTGACATGTTTACTGTTTGTTCCTGACAATTCAGATTTTCAGTCGTCTTTAATGACCAGTTCTGCTAAATTACTGACCTCTTTCAAAAAGCCTGTAAAAACAATAATTACCTGTAAAAACTACAGCTGGTTATTTTGTTTTGCGTCTGGCATTTTGCACATAAGTTTGTGTCCTATGGAAAAGAATATAAAACTTAATATCACAGGTAACGTACATGTAAAAATTTTTCCAAAAACCTTATATTTTAGAAAAGAGGCCTTTCAGTATTAGAAATACGGCCCAAACTGACCAGTAAATACATTAATATTGCGTTTGAATGGAAAAACTTCAATCTGTTTGCTTGAACTTCAGTTCTTCCTCTAGTTAACCTTACACCTGGTGAAAACTGTCAGAAATGTCGTGGTGGAGATTTATTGCATCTTTCATCATATCACTTTTTTTTTTCCATCATGACTCAAGGTTGAAACGATTAATCATGATTAATATATTATTGAAATAATTGTCAACCGATTTTGTTCAGTTTTCCTAAAGGAATGCTATATTTTTACCTCTCAGGCAATAAAATGTTTATTTTCTTCTTATAAAAAGGACATTAATTATTTGCTTATTTGCACTTCTTAATGTATTTCTAACATACCAAAGTGGTTAAATGAAAAATTGGATTAATCAGATTGATCATGAATAATCGTGAATAATTGATTACTGAGATAATATCCAACTGATTTAGTATTTGATTGATAGCTAATTGGAGTATACAAACTCATAAATAAGGCTGTCTGCTGAAGAAGCAATATATGTGGAGCAGTAATTAAAAAGCTTTTCTTTGTCTGGCTGGTATGCATCTCCAAAGCACAGCTGATTTCTGCACACTGAGCAGCTCAGCATGCTTCAGCTCGCCATTATTTCTCCTTGACTGGGTTTCTGTTGTTCCCGTTTGCTGATACCACTAACAGTTGATCGCCGAATGTTTCGACTTGCTGCACAGGTGGCATCCTCTCACACTACCATGCTTGAATTCACTGAGCTCCTGAGAGCAACCCGTTCGTTAAAAAAATGTTTGTACAAGGAGTCTGCAAGCCTTTACATCCTTGAGCTGAGAGAAAACAACCTGGAGAGGTTGCAACAGGGGAAGTAAATGATTTAGAGCAGAGGCGCTCTGGTTCTGTCCTCAAGAGCTGCAACGCTTTAAGTTTTAGACGCTCCAACAGATCTGAATGAAATGGATGAATTTCCTCATCTGCAGATCATTCAGAGAACTGATGATGAGCTGTTCATTTGACTCAGGTGTGGCGGAGAAGTAGCAGCAGCTACCTAATGTAGCTTTTGAGAACTGGATGAAGGAATCCCTGAGTTAGGAATCCCTGACTCTCTAAAACCCAGTCTTCCGGTTCCCTAATAAATGTTGCAATAAAAGTTGCAACATTTATTACATTTTCAGCTGCTGCGGTTCACTTTCACACTGCTCTGTGTCAAATGATACAAATGAAGTTAAAAATCTGTTCCCCTCCTGGCCGCCGGGGGCTCTGCACAAAAACCCACTGACGGAAACGACACAAAAAACCTCTGAAGAAGAAACTGAGCGCAACTTCCTGCTTCATGAAACGTAAACAAAAATGGAGGAGCATCAAATTTTAGTGGTTGTAGGATTTCTTTTTTGTCTTTGATAAAATAAATGTATTCTGGTGGCACTAGACTCTTTTGTTTTGGTTGTATTTACCCAGAATGCCCTGGGCTGTAGTCCACTTCCTGGTTTTGAAGCAGTCTGGCTCATTTGGTGAGGTGTGAATGTGTAACTGAACTCTGATGCAAACGAAAAAAGTGAACTCTAGTTCACCTACAAACCTCATTCTTTGTTTTAAGTAAACGCATGTGGAAAAACCAAAGAGGAAGTGGACTACAGCGCAGGGCATTGTGGGTAAATACAACCAAAACAAATGCATGAGTGCAACACTAGCAGGAGAAATGGTTTGTTGAAAGCCTAAAACTGCTCAAATCCGATGCCACTCAGTGACTTCTTCAGAGGTTTTCATGTTGTTTTCTTCAGTGGTTATAAGTGCAGCGCCCCCACAGGCGAGGAGGGGAACAGGTGTTGCAAAGGGTTTGGGTCGCAGCAGCTGAAAATGCAACGAATGTTGTAAATTTGGTCCCCAATCGAACCACATCTACCGAACTATCGGTGAGAAAACACTAAGAAATAAATACACTAAACTCACACAATACAACCAGAAGGTTTCTCTTGTTGCAGGAAGTTTCAAAGATCTGCTCACCTTTCCTCCAGAGGCTCATCATCACCCAGGGCAACGTCCTCATCCTCCACGTGCTCGTCTTCGTCGTCATCTTCCTCCTGGGAGGGCAGGGCCGGGGGGGCGGACTCTGCGAAGCGGGAGGCGGGGCAGCAGACGTACTCTGTGCCGTGGAATTTGTCGATGTCGCAGGGCAGCAGCATGCCGTAGCTGTGGAGCACCATGGAGCTCCTGGAGCAGGCCTGCAGGGTCACACCAAGCAGCTTCCTGTCAGCGGATTCTCCCACCCGAGAACCACTGCCCACAGGTGAGCACCGCAGCCTAAAAAGCTAGCTGCGCTAACCCTAACACACTAATCATAAACATTAGCTCTGCTAACGCTAAAGCGCTGAACAAACATAGTTTTTAATGGATGCTAATGCTGAAGCACTAATTCAAATTATACCTGCCCTTGAAAGAAAAACAACCCTCTGTTACCAATTTATCTTTTACAAAACCAGTGTCATAACTGGAAATAAAACAGAACATGCAGGCAGGAAACAGAAATGGTGTCTAAACAGTCTTCACTCACTTCAAAATAAGAGCATGACCATAAACATATGACTACTTGAAAAATTCTCAACAGTCAAAAACCAAAACTTCAGCACAAATGTTGAACTTCATTCAACTGAAAAAGGATCATGCGTTGGAGAAGTAGCAGTTTTATAACTTAGCTAGGGGAAGCTAAGTGCGCTAAGTGCAATTTTAAACACTGATAGAATCTAAATATTGACGTATTTGGTTGTAACTTCCATATAAGTTGATGAAACGTAAAACAAAAATTAAAATATTGGTGCATTTAAGTGAGCTACTTTGGTGCAGAGCTATCAAATAAATTACCAAATAAGTTTGTAATTCAGTAGATGTATGTTTTAATGTTTCAAATCAATTCAGGTATCGGTATCAGAAGTACAAAAAGTGAATCTCTGCGTCTTTAGTTCACTCTGAGAAACTAATTTCTGTTGGTATTTCGTTGGAAATCCCAGTGAAATACTTTAAAGTTTATGGTTGTACTGCGGTGAAATTTAGAGTTTGGGCGAGGCGCTCCACATTTTCCCAAAGTCGCGCTGTCCTGCAGGTGACCTGCTTTTCCCAAACGCTTCCGTCCTGGAGCAGCTGGAAGGTATCGGATACGAACTCGGCTTGAAACTCCACCAGCGCAGAGACGGATTAGCCGCCTCGCTTAACTTCTCAGCAGCAGTTTGAGAAACAACATCCTTTGTTTTCCAAGACGTTTCTCACATTTTCTCCACTGGAAACGTTTCATATCGGCTGACAGTTTGCATTAGACGTCCACAGTGCAGAAGGAAACGGAGAATCTAGAAGGTGAGGAAATGTTTGAGGAGAGCTTCAGTTACGGTCAAACTAACTCTGCAGCCTCCTGAGGGGGATTAGCCGCCGCAGCGCTAATCTGATTATAGGCTGAAATGTGAGGACGTCTGATCACACACACTCACAGAGGAGGGAATATTTTTAAAAATAACCGTATTATGGATGTTTTTTAGGATTTACTGGGCTTGAGATCAAATATTTGGAATAATCTTCATGAAATAAAACCCCACAAAGTCTTACAAAGTAATTTTAGTCTAGTTTCTAAAGCAAGATGGGAGCAGAGTAAGTAAGAATAAAAAGGTATTTGGTAAAAAGTATCAATCATTTAAAAATTACATCGTCAAAATATAAAGTTAAGTTGAGAGATTCTGAAATAAACTGATTTGGAAAATACCAAACTTTCCATTTAATTTTATATAATATTAAATTTGATCAGTTACTCAGTAAGCTGTTTATCAAATACTTTTTTACTCGAGTAATTTTACGGACAGATACTTTTTACTTTTACTTAAAGTAAAAATAAGTCGAAGTAGTGACAATATCCACTCTACCTTTACCAACTCAGTGACTTTCTTGCTATATTCAGCCACATTTCAGACGAAAACAATCAGAATCTTATGAAAGATCAGTCAGAAAACTGATTCTTATGAACCTTCCTAAATATTAATTCAGATCAAACGTTTCAAAAATCATCTTAGAAGATGCTTAGAAGGGATTTGATTGTGTAATGCTGCTGAATTTTTGACCAAGAAGTTTTTTTAAGACTCGGTCAGTTAAACGTCTCCTCCAACCAAAGCGTGACCAGGGACTTTGTAAAGACGACGGTAATCCTGCGGCGCAGATCCGGTCCTCACCTCCTTGGCCACGGCGTGCCACTGCTGGTGGCTGATGCACAGGTCCATGCGCTCCTTGTGGAAGAACTTGCACTTCTCTGGAACCAGCAGGACGTCACTCACAAACTCGCCCACTGAAAGAGAAAGACGGCCGTTAGTCACTGCGCCGATCTGTCCAGGAAAATCCATTCCTCTGAAACACGGCCGGGTTGGAGGCAATAAATCAGCCGGCTGGAGTTAAAAAAGGAAGCTGAGATGAGGATATTCAATAATTCATAGCTGCCTCGTCCTTTAATTTTCTCTATGGTGGAATAAAAAGGCGGCCTTTGACATCTGCACCTGTGTGAACCCCTAAACTAAAAAAAGGAATTATCCAATCTGCTTAGCTGCAACGGAGAAAATCGGTTTCACATTTTTAAACTCTTCCTGCGTCTCAATGATATCATTTGCTTGATGATTTATATTCAGCCATGTTTTATTCATGGAGCAGGAAGTCAGATCCAGAGGAAATAAATGGCTTGAAAGGCATCTTGTGACTCTCTATGAATAGTTTCAGGCTGAAATCCGTGCAGATCTAAATGTGGAGTCGGGGGTCCTGATGAAGATTAAACGCCTGGCTGGCATTTTGACGGAGGAGAAAATGGCAGAGGTTTGGTGGAGTTGGCTGGGAGCCGGCTCATTTAGCGGCTCGCCATAACCTCGGACGGCGGGAACGTCGCTGGAGGTAAGAGTGGCCGGGAAAAGCAGTGTTTTGGAAAATGAGAGGGTAGGAAAGGAAGAGGAGAGCGCTGGAAATAGCAGAGGACTCAGCAGCTGCTTCTCCTCTCCGTCTGGGAGGTGGTACAGTTACAGAAAGCATTTAAACCTGGAGTCGGCCACACACAAGTCACTTCACCACTGAAAGGGAAACTGTTATGAAAAATTCACATTTTACACATTTTTTTTCTTCCAGTTTTGTCTCTACTGCTTCTAAAAAAGAAAAACAAAAAACACCCAGTTGTTTTATGGAAATGAGTTAATGTGCTTTGGTGTCTGGAAAATGACCAGCTTCATGAACCTCACATTCCACAGGCGCTGCATCGTTACCTACCAACCCCAGTGGAACTTCAGTCATTATCTAGAAAACCAAGTTTAACTCCAACACATTTGGCCAGCTGGTTTTACTGCTGCACAAAGGCAACTGGAAAGAACAAATGTTTTATTGTCGACTTACCATGCTACATTCTTGTTGATTGTGCAGAAGGCTCCACTTCTGCTTTTCATTTAGTGCGCAGAGAATCCAGAAATTTCATTCAAGTAAGAGTAGAAATACTTCATAATAAAATTACTTAAGAGTAAAAAGCACAATGGCTGCTGGAAAAGAAGAGTATTTTATTGTTGACATCTTTTCAAGAAAACCATTTGCTATGATCTCGTTGGTTGGTGGTGCAGGAGGCCCCACTTCTGCTTTTTGAAGATGTGCAATTGTGTAAATGCACATCTGTTGGCAGCCATTTTTACGTAAAAGTTGGGGGCATGGCCAGCAGCAGCAGCACATTTGAATTTAAAGAGACAGGATGTCCTAAAACAGCTCAAAGTTGGCAGAACTGAACTGGCTGAAACTCTCATTGTAAGAATGATTTTATGCAAAAAGTTGAATGAACATGTTCTGTATAACTCGCAAACCTATCCTAACCTGTTCAAGGGAGCATAGTTCGTCAACATTTAAATTTGCAAGTGAAAATGCTTTTCATTTGTAATTGCACAAAACAGATGTGCAATTACATAACAGTACATATGTGAAAAGCAGAAGTAGAACCTTCTGCCCAATCAACAAGAATGCAACAAGTGGTTTCCGGATGGTAAGACGACAGCAAAACACTTGTCTTTTCCATCAGCCATTGTACGGGGCATACAACGGTAAAATCTGCTGATCAGACATAATGGAGTTAAACTTGGGTTGCTACTCAATAATCTGGAGGTTTTTGAAACGATTCATTTTCCAGACCCCCAAAAAACAGCTTAGGAACGGTTGGATTTTTTTTGAAACTCTTATGTTGTTCTTAGAAGCAGAAGAAACACAAATGGAACAACCAAGTTGGGCAAAATGTGAATTTTGCATCATATTTCCCCTTTAAATGAAACAACATCCTTCCATCTCCCAGCAACCAGCACATTCCAGCCCTGGTGCAATTTGGAGGTGTGCGTGGTTCCCCTCTGCCCACTGCATAAAACCCTTTCTAATGTGGACATGATGTATTTATCAGGCAGGAGACTGCAGCTGCTGGTTGAAATCCTTCTGATTAAGGCCAGAACATCGTCAGGACACGAAGAGCAGCGAAGCCAAGAGCTTTAAAATAGCCCAGTTGGAGCGCAACCAGCCCGCTGGGGGCGGATTTTAGGTTGCAGCATGACATGACGGCCAGTCCTGATTCTGATTCTCTGAAGATGAAGCGACCAAGCTCCTCCACAGCGCACTGCCAGGCCATTTCACCAACAACACCCAATGAAGTCAAACAATCAAATAAACAATTTCATAATATTAAGAAATTATTCACTAAAAAAAACAAGCAAGCATAATTACTGGTGATAAGTTACTTTTAAGTTAGTTTTGTCGTATGTATTTCAAGTACACCAAGATATCCGACCTTGAAGGAGATCAGGTCTGTGTTGAGACTGAAAACTTCCTGGGGTTTTCCTTGTTTTATATTTATATTTGTTTTATGATCTGAAACGTTGAAGTCTAATAAAATAACACAAAGCAGAAACAGAACAAATACTGTAGCAACATCCATGTTTACTGCAAATACATTTACAGGCTGTGTCAATGTTAAAGTCAAAACAATGGAAGAGAAACAATTGTTTCAAATGAAATGAACTGTTTCAAACTTTATTAAGGTTTTACACCTAAAAACAGAAGCAACAGCAGCAAAAACAAGAGGCTCCTTTTGGAAGGAAGCAAATAAAGCAGCTGGAAGAATAATTTGCATATTGGCGTTTTCTCATTTAAAACACAGTAAATAATTTTCTGCAGTGTTTGTTTGCATTGCATCACAGACTGTGCAGAAATCTGATCATGCCACCAGGATTATTTGAAGTAATGAAAAAAAACAAAAAAACAACCAAGGTAACTGGAGGTCAGTGTTGCATAACAGAAATATTTTCTTATAAACTCCAAGTTTCACCTTCCAGCTCGAACACACAACTTTGTTTTTCCTGTTTCAGCATTTTTTATGTCCCGACTGACGCCATTATTCTCCTCTCCTTACCCGGCTCGTTGTTCTGTGATTGTGAATGATTGTCTGGCGCAGGTTATTACGATTCAGGGCTTAACGCTCGGTGCAGAGAAATTTACAGAGACGGAGGAATGCAATAACCTCAGGCGCGGTGCTCCGAAACAAGCCCCAATCTGTTATCGGCGCCGTCACTCCACCTTTTTGATGGTTTGTAAATGTGGAGGCTGGTCTTTATGAAAACCACAAGCTTAGTCACAAAAGAAAAGAGAATTATTTAAATGCCTTTTTCCTCTGACAGGTCAAAAAGGAGAATTAAGAAACAAACGACTTCTGTGAGGAAATCAATATCAAACTGGAATTCGTAAAACAAAAGGGAATAAAAAGTAGTGGTGCTATAAATGTAATATATAAAGGGATACTGTGAAAATTGTGTTTTAAATTGATCTTTTTGTGTTTCTTTGGACCAGATAGATTTCACCATAAAACTGTGTTTTCTGGAGGAACATATTTTATATTTTATTCACATTATTTGTTGTTTGAAATTAGACTTTAAAGGATGATCAATACACAGAAGGATTTGTTCCAATCAAAATGATAATCACAGACAAACCAAGTCTTTAAAATACAAATTAAAATCATCTGTTAATGGAGAAACCATTAGCAGATGTTTCTTAATTAACATCACAGTCAGATGTTAACAGAACCATCTGAATTTGTAGAGATTTTGTTTAGGGAGAGAAAACATGGAGGGACTGAAACTGCGCATCAATTTTAAACCGAGCTAATTTTGAGTAGCTTATTTTATTTTTCTAAAACTAATATCCTCATACGGATTCATAACAATCATATCAGATCATTCAAGGCCAGCTTCTGCATTTTGTTTCTTCCTTATTAAACTGTAATTACTGTTCATTATGCTAATAACTTAGCTAATTAGCACTTCCTTGCTAACTTTTGGCACTCTTAACTTCCCCTAAACTTATTTTTCCTGATTAATTCTAGTGCACGTCTTTACTCAGCTGTTTTGTAAACATTCAATTGAATAAAGTTTAACATCTTTGTTGACATTTTTCTAATATCTACCTGATTAAAATTAACGTATTAGCATTAGCTTCCACTAAATACCATGTTGGTGTAGCGCTTTAATGATAGCAGAACTGATGTTTCTGATCAATGCTTCAGTGATTGTGTAGTTAACTTTTTAGCTACCTGTGTCAAATTATTAGAGATGATCAAAGCTAAATAAAAAACTCTGGAACCAAAATGCTCTGATAATTGTCTCTAAATGTGTAGCAGCTTGATGTTATTGCCTTGGCTTCTTTAGATAAAAAGCTATTTGCCGATGGGTAAAACACGACTAAGTGAATCTGACTGTTACAGCATATGCTTCTCTCAAGTATGTGACATTTTGAACCTTTCATTTCCTCCTCAGGTCAGACAGTCTGTCGTCTCCTGTTTTTATAATAGCCAGACACACAGCTGAAGGCTTTGCATTTCTGTTAAGCTTTTCTTTAAACACGCAAACAGACTTAGCTTCTAATTAATTGAGAATATTGGATGATTAAAGATAATAATCCTTTTCTATGATTGTTTTATAGCTTTGATTGGTAATAATTACTGTACAGCAGTTTTCAAGTGTGTGTCGTTTATGATTACGAAATACAGTTATTCAATAATTTAGAACATGTATTCAGATTAGGCTTGTTTGTCAGATTAATATACTTGTTGAGAATTATAACTCGTAAACTATTAAACATACTTTTCCTTAAATCCATAGTTCTATTAAATTAAAAGTCATTTTTATTGGTCTGATGTAATATTGTAATTTTAAACATCATATTTTCATTATCCACAAGTAGAAAATCATTATAATTAAAAGAAATAAAGGATTTCAAACATCCATCTCTGTGTAATTAACCTATATAATGCTTTTCCGTTAGTGATAAAGTTAATGAAATAAATGTTTTTTGCTGTAATATTCTAATTTTGTGAATGGAGGTATGTATGCATATATATCCAGCATTTTTCAGGGGAGACATGGCCTCCCTTGGCCCCCCTCTTGGAGACACCGCTGCTCAGACAAAGATGTTTCTTCTTTTTATAGCTGGAGGGAGAGTCTTTGTTTTCAGGAATCCATTTCTCATATTCCTTCATCCCTAGAAGGGAGAAGCAGCGTGCTGCGGTCTTTTTTCTTCATTCGACTTTGCATGTGACATTTCATGCAGCAGAATACGGCCATGTTGCCGCTGCAGATTATCGTGATCCTGCCGGGAACAGAGGAGGACGGGAGTCGTTTGTGACAGTGCAGTCAAACAGCGGTACGGGACACAATAAAGCAAGCCCTCCGCCGCTGACCCTGTGTGTCAGCGTGAGTTTATGACCGCTGTCTGAGGGGGCAAATAAGATTGTGCTTTATTGCTCAACAAGCCTCCCCAGCAGTAAAATCCTCCCCCCATCAGCCATCCGTTCTGGGAGACATTAACTCCCCATCCAGCGCGGATCGGCTCAGTCTGCAGCTAAAGGCCAGAATTAGTGAACCGAATCCAATATCACTCAATGTCACCTCTGCCCAAGGCTGAAATGACTCATAAGCTCTTCGTTTTCAGCACAGAGGGGAGCAGGGGCTGAGTTAAAGGAGCGTTTACTAGCTTACCTAAGCACATGTAAGGCACCACGATGTGGGCGTGGCCTTTGCACACCTTCTTCTCCTTTTTACACCAGTTCTCAATGCGGACAGGCTGGTTGGCTTCCACTACGTTGGTGATTTTGAGATCTGGATACATCTGTTGGACAAAGACACAGAAGCAGATATTAAACACTTAGTTCATGGTTGACTGGAGCTTTAAGGAATATCTATCATGCTTCATTGAACAAGTTAGGATAGGCCTGCACAAAACATGTTAATCACATTTTCTTTTTTTATTTTTTGCAAAATCATTCTTAGTTAATGAGATTTTAGTTTGGTCAGTTCTGCTTATTTGGAGCTGCTTTAGCTCAAAATAAATCCAAATAAGTGGCTCGTACATAACCAAGATTTTATGATGAGTAGACGATCCAGAGACTTTTACTGAAATTCCAACTGTACTGTACCTAAATCAGCTTCTATTTAATGTACTAAACTTGGCTAAATATATTGAGCATTTTGAAAGAAAGACCCAAATCCTGTCTTCATAAGTGAGATTTTTTTTAATCAAACCCAAAAAACGTAAAGTTAGATGCCTTTCTTTTGATACAGCAAATGTGAAAAATCTGTATAAAGATTTGGATCTAATATCAGTGTACTACAAAATCTAACAACTTTATTTGTCTAATTTTAGTTGGGTTTTTTTGCCTTCAAGTTTTTTCAAAAAGTTTGGACACCATAATGGCATAATTCATCCCCTTTAATAGATCCTTTTATCTGGGCTTTATACCCACGAGCTTGGCTTCTGCTCAACTGTGAAAGAGCGCACAGGTTTGCACTTTCCTTAAATGCCATGAAAATGTCATCTATAAAACGCAACTGAAGCATCTGAGGACGCTTCCTCCTTAAAAACCTCCAAGATTACAATCCGCAGGCCAAGACAAGAATGAGGAAATCCGTGTTTTGGAGAAAAACCTCCTTAATTTCAGGCAAAGCCCAGGAAATGACAGGTACAGGCTCCGGTAATTGAAATGCCACACACTACAATAACATCCGTCCCCCAGGAAGAGCTTAATGGCGTCTCTGAGGACAAATCACCATGAAATTAAAAGGAACGTATTCGATCTTTCCAGCTAATCCAGATCCTCACCTGAACCAAAGTGCCTTCAACCAACTGGAAATAGATGTAAAATGTATTTCTATTTAGTTTATTCTAGACTTTAAAGAAATTTTTAATGTAACTTTCATCTAAAAATGTGACACAACCAAAAAGAAGCTTTGTGCGAATAGCTGTTATGGGCTTCTTTTCTTTTCTTTTTTTTAACACATCCAGACTTCTTTTAGTTTCAAAGTACCACTTACATATAAAAGTAAACTTAAAATTTGTGCTTTAGCATTAGCTTCTGCTAAGTACCATGCTAGCATAGCGCTTTAGCATCAGTGGAACTAATGGTTATGATTAATGTTTAAGGACTAAAACTTGTAGATTTGTGTCAAGAGGAAAGCGAAGGGCACTGATGAAGAGCCAAAGGCTGCTGTTAAGGCAAGATGGCAGCTAAGTAGAGCCTCAGGCTGTTCGCCTCCAGGCTGTACGGTCCTGAGATAGTCATGCAAAATGAGTCCTAACCAAGCACCGAATGCAGCATAAAACCCTTCAAAAAAATTTATGAATGGAATATTTCCAGTATACCACTCTGTGAGAAGTAAATCTGTATCCCCATTTCATTTTTTTATTTCATTCACTCAATAAATATGAATAGTTTATGTGACAACAAGTACAAACTTATATCTGAGAAAATATAGAGAAAATTAGCTTATTCAACTCAGAAGACCATCACCGATATATTTCAAATACACAACAAAACATCATCATATTCAATGCGATATTGCTTCATCATAATGATTTATTTTAAATGCTGAAAGAGATTTGGGTTGTTTTTCTTTCTCTGTCAAAATTGTTCCATAAACAGACATCTTGACCTGAAATGCATCATCATTCTAAATTCTAAATTTTAAAAATACATTTTTTAAAAATCTCAGTTTTAATATTTACTCTCTCTTTTCACACATTGGTTTTGAATATTGTCAGTTCATTAGGTTTCAGTAAGTCAAAATGTATAAATATTGGGTTTGTGTGATCTCTGTAACCATAAAAGTAAAATCAGATTTAGTTTTTGAGGAATTATTGAAATAATTTAACTTTTTAATGATATTGTAATGTATTTAGATGCACAAGTAACCAAACCCAAATAAATCCTCCCTCACGTCCTAATAAAATCATATAATATTAATTTATTTATTTTTATTTAAGTCGTATAATAATTTAAGCTGACCTCGGTGATCTGCTTTGTCACTTCCTTTATTTAGGTGTCTGTGTCGCTGTGACTCACCTCCTGACAGTACTGAAGCACGCCCTCTTTGGTTCCTACGCAGCTTTTGGTTCCTGACGGGTCGGGCTCCCAGCGGCCGGTCTGAATGTTCACGTGCATGTTGAGTTTTCCACAGAACATGGCGACCTGTGGCTCCACCGCAGCGAGCCCTGTTCCCGCGTTGGCAGCGAGAGCCTGCGGAGAGAGGAGGAAAGTGTCATTATAAACCAAATAAAAGCTTCCAATGCTGTTATAGTCGATTCATAGTTTATTCTATAAAAAAAATTGTTCCAATCGATGAACTCGTAACGTCCGTTTTAGACCGGACAGATCAGCGTACCCTGTCAGATTACGCTTAGCACGAAGCTAAGCGTGCTAAGTCCCTGACTATATCCCTGACAGATATAATAAGGGACTATATCTGTTTAAATACACTTTTAAACCACGACAATGCATGTAGATCCGTCTAGTTATCATTGAAAACAGTTTATTGACTTATTTTCATCGTAACTTGCCGGGTATGCTGAACTGACAACCCATCTGAAGGTCGGACTTCTTAATGCGCATGCGCAGGAATGTGTCCTCGCTTGCACGTATGATCTGATAGAACACCGGCTTTTAGTGGTGCAGTTTGGCCGCCATCCAGCAGAGGGCAACGCTGGTCATCCTTAAGCGGAGCCGTTACGACAGAATCAAAGATGGCGGCGGGGCTATAGCATAACAAAGAGCAACGGTACAAACAGAGTCCGGTTTGGGATGGAAAAGCCACTTTAAGCGGTTTTGTTTTGAAATATAAACACTCGACAAACCCCTGAAGTTATCACCTTTAATAGTGTTCATTCAACCGAGCCGCATGGCGAAGTAGCGGTAATTTCTTCGTGGAGGGAAGTTTTAACATTCCTTCAAGAGCAACCGCTGACTTTTCATTTAAAAACATCCCTCTGTTCACTGGGGATTCACTGTTTCATTTTCTTTAATTAATTACATATTTTATTGTTCTATTCAACCATCAGAGGTGCTTCTGTTTTGCTGTATTTTATAAGTTTAATAATATGATTGAAAACCAACATTTTCCGTTCATTCAGGCAATTCGTACTTGCTGATTGCCTGAACAATCAGGTAGTACTGATTGTTCAGGTACAATATACCAAATTTCCTATTTGGTATATTATGAGAAATGTATCCATTTATATAGTAAAAAGACAGTTGGTCCTTTTCATACAAGAGTGAACTGTTTTTTATGTTAGTGGATAGATATGATCAACTTTAGATTAAGTCGTTAATTGATAACTTGCATCCCTTACGCAGACAGATTTGAGTAATTATCCGCTTTTGGACAGAAAGCGGCAGCGTTTTGTGCCGAGAAGTCAGGCCTGATGAAGCAGATTCAGCTCATCAGCTGCAGTAGATAACTACATGATGGAGCAGCTCAATGCTGCAGTGCTGAGAGAGCAGAGCGGCTCAGACAGGACACAAATGGAAAGAAACATGAACATCTTGCAAAATTGACATTAAAGTCTGCTTAGACAGTGTGTTCAAAACTCTCTAGATCTCATTTCTGCTCGGTTTCAGCTCACAGAGCTGGAAACATGGCAGCAGTTTGTACTGTTTCATAAAACAGGACATTCGTATTTGGGGCAGAGCTCTGCTAGATCCCCTCTCCTGGGACCAAAGTCTCCCCACGAAGGACGCATCCATTATCCTTAAAGGTAAACAACGAGGCTAAGGGACTCTATCATGCTAGCTAAACAAAAATAACACATTTTACAGAAAAAGTAAAGGAAAAATAAAAGGAATTTAAACAAACACTGAAAACAAAAAAAAATTATGCTCAATTTCATTTTTCTTTTTCAATAATTGTATTTTTGTAACATTGATCATATCACTAATTAAATGACATTGGAATCAGACTTCAGTGAGAGCTATTCAACCCAAAAGCGACGCGCAAGCGCAGAAGAGCGATAATGTCACAACAGCACAATGTTTAGCACAAATAACTATGACTCTGAAGGGGCCGACCAGCTCTCGCACTACACTCTCTGATGATTTTTGTCAGCAGAGATCCTTTCTCTTTCCCATATTGGTTGAAACCTGTGGCCTGCTTAATGATGTAGAACATCCTTCTTCAGTAGATTTCCTTTAATTGAGCTCACCAGACAAACTAATCAACCAGCCCTCTGAAAATTAATTATAGTTATTCAAAGAGCCCTGACACACAATACCATCTGTAAATTTAATAGCACAACAAAAAAATTTAATCTTTATGACACCTAAATCCAATTTGCATAATAATTTGGAATGACACAGTTAAAAATTAACAGCAATTTTTAAAAAGAGAGCATTTAGACCATTGTGAAGATTATATAATGCATGTTTTTAAATGTAGATCTATGTTTTAGTCCCCCATAATCTGAGCTTCTGAGATCATATTAATTTTGAACAAATGTGAGCCGAGTATGGAGCTTTGTGGTACCCCACAAGCAATATTTAATTTATTACTCTGAAATCACCCAGAAAAGTCTCGGTTTACCAAATAACGCGTGACTCTGACAACCTAAAGAGCAAACGGCTGCTATGATCAGCCGTTTGCTCCATCCTGTCCGACTCACTATCTTAACCTTTGAACGCGGGAGGAAATCTGTTATTACTCCCCTGCCATTGTTTACTGAACTCTGCATGAGAGAGGAATCAGGAGGAGTATCAAGGTTTCTGGCTCTTCAATCCTCTTTAAGAAGAAAAGACATTTCTAATCAGCTTTTAGAAGACTGATGTGTTGGCATCAGCTTCCAACTGGCACAATAAGTCACGGCGGCCAAACACTCGACCTTCTGCTGAGTCTCTAATTAACTTTTAAAGGGAAGCGGCTCTGAATCCCAAGACAACAGGAAGTGGTTTGGAAGACATTTGATTTCGATGCTATCAGATCATCAAAACAAATTCCAAACCCTCAGAGAGACATCGCAGGAATGGTCAAGGACAAACTGTTTTCTGCTCTTCCAGGTTTGGTAAACGTTGGACAAAACTCTGCCTGATTCAGCGTCACGGACAAAACAAATGCTGCGTAATCAGCAGTTGGTTGCTGTGTGTGATGAGCTGCAGAAGCACGTAGCACTCAGAAAAAAGCTGAATTCAGTCCAAAAGGCACAACAATCCCCTCCTCTGTCCTCGCTCTGCCCATCGCTGCCCCTCGCGGAATTCAACGTTGCGTAAGCGCAAGCAGCGATTATATTTCCGTTATAGCAAAATGGACCCTGGGAAGATAAACAGCGATTAAAAGAGGTCCAATTAAGCAGCAAATAAACAGTCCTGTTTGCTCTCCTTCCTGTGTTGTCTTTCACAGGGCGGTTTGAGGGGCGGCGGCTTGAGGAGGACGACGACGAAGCGTGAAAACTCAAGAGCTGGGCTCGAAGAATTTTAACTCCTCTTGTGGAAAAAGGGGAGGTCTGACTTTAACCTGGAGTCATGTTCCTCCTCAGCAGTTGGAAACAACTACAGTATAGCAGTGATGCTGTTTCTGAAGCATATTTCCATCAAATCCAGCCAGGCTCAGCAAACGGGTCCTGGGAGAAGTGATACAGTTTAGCTTATTATGATGCGACGTCATTAACCCCAAAGGTTAGGTGCAAATATGTCCACATACCAGAGAGTTTTCCACCCTTTCAAACTATGAAACCAAATTAATATGGACAATCAATCAACAACACGTATTGCGATTAGACAGGTGATCAATAACGATGGGTAATACGTCTGACAAAATGTTGATCATTTGTACTGAAAGACTTCATCTCCTGAACCTCTCAAGTCTCGCGAAGAAATGTTAGTGGAGTCAACTCACCCACTCACTCCTTGGTTGCCTAGCAACTCGTCCATTCTTTGGTTACCAAGCAACAACGTGCTGAGTAACTGGTGCAGCAGCAGTTTAAGGTTTCCCCACTGTGCCTCATAACTGATTTAAAAAAAAACAAACAGCAGGATAGAGAGAAAACTGGATAAAATAGGAAAAGTCACCAGTTTGGCAGCATTTCATATATTTAACAAAAAAACTAATCGATAATTATCTGTTGCTGATATTGTGATGCGTTTTTCAGCCGCATCATCCAGCTCTATTACAAGCCTTATCCAAATGTGTTATTTATCCTGTTTGACTTATTCATGCACTAAATCTTTATGCTTTGTTCTCTATTCTTGGAAGATTTAAATTGAACTTTTTCTGCTTTGAACACCTTTTTGTCCTCGTTCGAGTCCCTCACATGCTACGAATTACCTCCGTTTTTTATTTTGCAAAATTGAGGAAGCTCATTTGAATTTAGTTTTTTCGATCAACCTTTTATAATCCAGCACTTTATGGAAGCGCGGCTAATGAGATAACCAGGGACATTAAGAAAACCACCCATGGAAACCTTCAACATCTGCACCAGCTGCTTTCCAGAAACACACACAGTCACCAGAAACACCAACCAGCCACTCGGTTTCAGCCCACACATGACGAAGCCGTTTGCTCCAAATAACTTTAATTATCCCTCTAGACCCACAAAAACCTCTTCACTGTCTTGATTCGGTCAAGTTGACCCTTTTCTCAGAGGTCCATCAGGACTAATGAGGCCGTTTTGGACCTCATTAACTCTCCGGTAAGTAAAAGCAACAGGCGGTCTTTCTGACAGACCTCGACTGAGCAGCACAGCAGCAACACAACAAAACATCCTTCTGAACTTCAACTCTTTTCACTGCCTGGAGGAGCTGCACAATATTAATGTTTTATTCAGAGATCATGGCAGGAGAGATTGTTGGACGGATCTGAGCTGGATCTGCTTGGTGAGGATCCACTCTGCTGCATGAACAGGAAGAAAAGGTCAAAGGGCAAAGCTGCCAGTTTCCTGCTTCGTCTAAGTTTCAGTCCTCGAGTTTATGACATGGATCAGAACCAAATGAACAAGATCCTGGATGGATGGATGGATGGATGGATGGATGGATGATTGATCATAGGGATGCTGACAGGTGGAACGGATCCTCCATCTTTATCTCTCTCCATCTTAGGGCTGAAACGATTCCTCCACTGATTCGAGTATCTCGATTATTAAAATTCCTCGAGGAAAATTCATCTGCCTCGAAGCCTCGTTAAATTATGTAGCACACCGTGTTCCGCCCGGATCATTATGTGTTGTTGTGAACTGCTGTGGTGGTGAATTGTTTGGCGTTTCATGGACAAATAAGGTCAGAGTTTTGCGGCGCGATGGTTGGACTACGGCTGGATTTCTGGCGTCAGAATCGTCACGGTTCTGGAGCGAACAGTAGAGCGAGAGAGAGAAACACGATTCCTCTGATAATCGTAAAAATATTTTATACAGTACTCGATTACTGACATATTCTTCTACAACAGCCCTACTCCATCTTTCTCTCTGCATTATAACTTGCTAACACTGACCTTAAATTGGATCTGAAGCGTTTAGCTCCAATTTGACACCAACATCGGTTTTAACGTTGAGCAGCGCTAAGGTTCATTTAGCTAATCAAGAGGCTGATTGCATTGTTAACACCAATTAAAGCAAAACCCCCTCAGTGCGCAGGTTAGAGCCGCCTGAGCTCTAATTCACATCGTGGATGCAGATCAATCAGACTAAATATCTACCCGACCTCCTCAGAGGCCGAACCAGGTCAGATTTTACTCCGACACATGCAGGGTGGAAAATTTGGTGCCACACCTAGCGAGCGATTGAGCCGTCTCATCTCTGGGTTCTGACTCACTGGGATGTAATATCGTGTGTAAGTGTGAACACCTGCTGCTGTGTGAAGGCTGAGCTACGCTGCGAAAGACAAAAACGAAGGAGGAGAGGGAGAGGCGGCTCCACGGAGCCAAACGGCAGCAAGACGAGCCGCTGTGAGCGTTATCCTCCTCTGAATCCAGACTTTAATGCAGCAAACGCTGCGTGGGCTGAGGATCATTCAGCCTGTTTTCACCCGTCAGCACACACCAGTAGGCTGCTGCATTCCCAGTCTGCCTCCAGCAGGAAAACATGCTTTACTGGGCTGCTCTGTGCGGCTCCAGCCAAACCTGGCGCTGGAACAAGCCGAGACACGGACGGGCTGCTTGCAAAAGAACATGTGGAGCTTTTTTGATGCAAACAAGCCCTGTGACCACAGCGGTTAAATACAGACTCCGCCTGGGATCATCGGACCCCTTCGGTCGATAAATGAACTTTTTCTCATGACTTTATAAAACAGAACAGACCTGTTCAGTCCACTTTAATCTAACTGTGGCCAGTTTCTGACGAAAGTCCGGTTCGCTTGAACTCTGATGGAGATCAAAAAAGTTAAACATTTAGTCGTTTTATCGTTATTTGTTGTTTCTGGATAAACAGCGACAAACCGAATAAAGCAAAGTTATCTTATTTGGTGAACTGAGACTTTTCAGAGTGATTTGAAGGTAATGAATATGAGCATTAAGTTTGGGTTTGTACAAGGCTCCTGGTGGCTCCAACTTCAGAGAACTGAAACATCTTCTATGATCTGATAACGCTTTGGATTTATATTTAAAAGCATAAATAAAGAGGAACAATCTTAACACACAGCCACAGCTATTACAGCTGGAAATGAGCAGTCAGGCCAGAAATCTGGGTATGGAGACGAACTCTGATCTGAACCTTCACAGCCACATAAAGACAGTTACAAAGTCGGCCTTCTATCACCTGAAGAACATTTCCAGGATTAGAGGACAAATGTCTCAGCACGATCTAGAGAAACTCATCCATGCATCCATCTTTACTCGCGCTGATTATTGTGATCTTCACAGATCTGACTAAAAACCCAATCCTCCCGCTACAGCTGAATAAAGTCAGTAAATATTTATGGAATCACTTATTTTATGTTCCATATTTCCTATTTATCATCATCATTTTTTATTTTGACATTTTTTCATTTCTTCTGTAAAAATAATAAAAGCCCAATTTTGTTGATCATTACTACTACAAATCAAATCAAGTAACTTGATTTGATTTGTAAAAGCAAATCAAGTTACTTTTATGGGAATTGCATTTTAGTGAGAAGAAAAGGCAGAAATGTCAGAATCTGGATAAATGCAAAACCCTTTCAAGTTGTTTTCAAATCATTAATCACATCTAATCCCAACAGAAAACATTTAAATTTGTGGTTTTAGTGAGATAAAATGTTTCTCAAGTTAAATCCACTGATTCTGACCTGCGGTGTGATTTCAGGACACACACTTGTCTGTTGTCGCTGTGATTAATTTGACAACTGCTACTCTTACTAACTGCTGCTCATTTGGAGTTATTACTTTGTTGTTTATTTAGGGTTATTTATTGTATTTTATTTTTTATGTAGCTGGATTGATCATCTAAGACCCATAATGTGCAGAACAACCGAGTTTGAGCCTAACAGACGATCCGTCAGCTGAAATTTTCCGTCAATACCAACATCTGGCCTCACATTTCTGACATGTTTTTCTGTAGAAACACTTCCTCTGCCTCCAGCTCTGGTGTCAAGCGGGCTATAAACCCCCGCAAGTCTCAATCAGCCGTGGCAACCGGTCTAAATTTGGCAAGAGGTCCTTAAAGACGAGGCGCCGCTCAGGATCGGTGGGTTTCCCAACGTGCTAACGGTGCATGTGACTGCAAAGAAATGCCTGGCACCAATAATCCAGCTAATCCTTCCCTGCGGTGCACCCAGCGCTTAAATAAGACGTAGCTGTGAGAAATGCAAGGAGACGGAGGGAGAATCCGTCCTGATCCCTCGCTGCTTTCCACATTAAAGGCAGGAATTACTGTAATTAGAGAGATGGTAATATTTCTGCATTAGCCGCTGTAATGTACCATGTATTTTGTGGTTGTTGCCTCAGTCGCTGAATTCCCATCCAGACTTTCTTGTTGGATTTTTTTAAAGCAGGCAGATTTGGGAAAACAAAGCTGCTCCAGTAAAAATGAGCAGAAATAACTGAGCCTGATGCTGGAATAACAAAACCGCGTAAAATCACTCACCAATGCAAACATCACTGAAAGGTATTTAAACTTCTTGTCCATTTAAACCATAAAAAAACATTTTAATTTGATGAACTGGAGTGGTTCATGTCTGCTCCCAGAACAAGAAAATGGACTTTCATCATTTGTCCTATTGATTGCAGATACAGCTAAAGCCTGGATGCATTTCCACAATGTATTATAGCATTTTGCTCATTCTGTACAATTTGCAGGCCAGACAAAAATCCATACAACACGGATAAACTGGCTTCCCTTTCTTTCAGCTTTATACTTAATGCTTGTGTTATCCCACCTGTTTTAATAACGGTTAACTTTTTATTTTAATATAGCATCTTCAATCTATATCCATAAATGCTTAATGTGTACACTTTTATACTTCTGCAATAAAAGTAAACAAACAATACAAATAATACTTCCACAGGAGAGATGCATTCAGGAAAATACTGAATGTCCGACTCCAGTTGTTCCACTTTCCTCTGACTCTTTTCTTTCTGTACCAACACCATGTTGCTCCACTGCTCTGTGTGTTTATTACCCCATTTATCAATATTAGAGGTGTTATTAAAGCCAACCAACTGGCCACTCAGCGTTACACTCTAAATATAATATCCTACTAATTATTACATCGTTTGCGATTCCCACTGAAACCATATTTTTAGTGGCTCAAATGTTCAAGCCCATTATCACCAGTCATCCCTCAAAGTGCAAATCGTTTTATTTTTCCCTTCAGCCACCAAAAGTTGTTTTATGAACGTTTCTCTTCCAATCTAGACCTTTATTTTTCGTCTGTATGTCCATCCTGGTGTTTCGTCGATCCGTCTATATTTGACCGCCTGCTAACTATAAGCGAAGCTCCTGCGGTCGTGAAGCAGACGGGAAGGTTGCGACCCGAGTCGCTGACACCAGAACAGAAACAGATCGGCAGACAGCAGCCGACTGGCTGGAGGCGGCTGCGTTTCCACTGACCATAAAACCAAACAAACTGGAATTACGAAAACAAATCTGGTCAATGGAAACGTGACAATTTGAGAAAACTAATTGTTTTGATGATGTTGTTGTTGCGTAATATGTGTCACGTGATCAGAAGTTGGATGTTACTACTGGGAAAAATGATGAAGAAGACGACAGGAAGTGGCAGGAGGATGATGGCGCTGACAACTGTTTTTACTGACAACAAAATAATGTGCTTGTGATTTTAACAGCATTTGTTATTTAATTGCAAAATCCTGTTGTTTTGACGTTTTCCTGCCAAGCTCCACCTCCTCCCATCACGACAACAGAGATGAGAAACAGAACGGTTTGAGCCAAAGGGGAAGCCGCACTCTGCTCCTTCTAAGTAAATTAGGAGAAAAAGACCTTTTTGTCGTCTCCAACTCGACTCGCTCTGAGATTCGATGAGTCACCGCTCCAAACTCTGTGAAAAGTGCCCACTCTGTTTGGGGAACAATGGCGTCCAGTAAATGCCACTTTCTGAACACAAGAACCAAAACTGGTGAAATTTACAGCTGCACATAAAGCTGAGAGAGTTTCTCCCTCACTAAGGAAACGCAGCTCTTCTCACCTCTAAAGACGAAAATAAATTCCTGTAAATTACATTTTCATTTATTTTTCTTCGATATTGAAAGTTCTGTTTTGGTAATTTTGTTTGACTCATGCTGCTCAAAAAGCAGAGCTGGTCATCATCACCTCTGAACGGGTGATTATGATTAGGCCTGTCGCGATAAACGATAAGTCAATTAATCGAACGATAAATTAAAACTATCGACCTCATTTTAATTATCGGCATATCGTTTCTTCCTGCCTTTTTCTCTTACTGTTGATGACACTGAATGAAAAAAGGCTCAACTCCGGTGCTCTCCACTTCCTCCCTTCCTTACTTCCTTAGTGTAATGCCCAGCGCGCGCTGCATGATCTTATGTCGCGGATTGTCGGCCCATTATCAAAACCTGAGAGACACATTAGCCAACAGAAATCCTCGGTATAACCGTTTCGATCGAAACCATGTGGTGTCCAACAATGGACACAAAATATTAAGTCCAGTTCACTAATTATGAAACCAGGCATTAATCAGTTCCTTACTACAATCTACCTGCAATGCATGTAGCTAGTGTCAGTCCTGACTGAATGAAAATCATTATAACCTATTTATGTCACGTTAACGAAGAACAGCTGAAAAGTTACCGGGTTTTCTGGTAGAAATTTCGCTCCAACTCCTCCCCTAGTTATTGATATTTTCTTTGCACAAACTGTTGAATAAACATTCATGTTGTTTCCGATGTCTGCTGGACTTCGGGTTGCACCGTGTCAGCTGTTCGGGATTCCCTCCGTGTTTCCCCTCAGAAAGCAGGAGGAGAATCCGCGCTTTCTGATTGGCTACCGGTCACATTCAACAGGCTGCGTCACTCTCCCAGTCTGGGCAAATCCTTGATTTAGATCGGAGCGGCACAACGATCTAAATCAAGTGACAATCTCAGAACGAAGAACGTTCTAAGATTGTCATTCGGGGTAAAAAATCCTGTAGTTTGAACTATTGCATCAGGCAGTCGGATATCTTCTCTATTTAAATCTCATGATTACCGAAGATTACTGCAATATACTATACAGACTTCATAATCTGCACTCTTTTGGTTGAATGCAGTATTTATTTCCACTTTGGCTTTATGTTGTTTAGTTTTTATTCAAGTACATTTATTGTTAATGGAGACTAAGAATCTATTTTATTTTTGGTTTTGGTTGTTTTATTTATTTTGTGTATCAGTCCCAGTGTTAAGTGTTCTTTTGAAAGTAAAGTGTATCTATCTTTGGCAGGAAATCGCATGTATCATTACGTAATTTCCATTAAATCAATGTAAAAAGGTCTTGAAACAATATTATCGTTTATCGCAATAATTTTTTGAGACAATATATCGCCCAGCAAAATCTGTTATCGTGACAGGCCTAATTATGATATTATAAAATTATCAGTTTCTTCTCTTCCCTACATTTACAATCTTTTAGTTCCTCCTAAATTTGCTGAAAATAACCCAGAGGAGACCAGAGTGCTAAAACATTTTACTCAAGAGAAGAAATCCAAAAAGGCTACCAAGTAAATGTAACCAGTTACTATCCAACTCTAAATTAGCAGATACTGGTCATTACCTAGCAAGCCCAGCAGAACTCCAGCAGGTTTGGTCAGCCGGGTTTGCAATGGTTGCTGTAAAAGAAGAGTGTTTTGTCGTTGACCTACCATCCAGAAAGTAAAAGTACAGTGCTTCAAGGGCTTTCCTGTGATAAAGTGAAGACGCTCTAAAAAAATAAAAAGGCAAACAGCAGCACGAAGCTACTGAAGGTCAAGCAACAGCATAAAAATCAACCAAGTGGAAGATCTCCAACTAAATGTTTGGCTGCCAGCCGTGATGTTTTTATCTCTGTGAAAAATGTCCCCTCGCTTCCCGCCTTCCTCTGACAGCTGAAGGGATTTTGCAGCTGGTTTCTTTCAGCCGATGGCGAAGCGCTCGCTCTGACAGAAACAAGAACTCTGCCTTCGCTTAATTTCATTTAGCCTGTCAGTGCAATCCAGCCGCTTGACATATATCTGTTTTTAAGCTTAGATATCTGTCAATTTGGACTTCAATACTGTGAAGTACAGCGTAAAAGATTTTTTTTTAAAACAATTTTATGGAAACTTTGTTTTGAAACATAAATTTATTTGCTTTATCGTGCTAGAAAATAGCACTCCTTGTGTGATAAACAGTCGTACCGGCCCTTTAAGAAGACCTGGAGTTATTTTGATCTACCTGGAAACTCTGACTTAAAGAAATGAGGTGCAATTTTCATTTTTCTCCTCCGGGCATGTTTGGAAAAGTGGAAACAATTAGAGGCTTATGATGGATGATTATTTGTCCTCCTGTCCTCCACCTACAGGGTGGCGTCTCCACCTCGCTGGCGTGTCGAAACTGGTTGGTTTCCAGTCTCTGCTGAGGACTTCCTGGTCTCCAGCTGGGCTCTGCGTTTGCTGGTGATGGGATGTCTGGACGCGCTGACGGGCTCTGCCATGGCGATGGCGCCGCTGGCTTTGTTCGGAGGACAGACGTGGCTTTGTGCCGAGGGTCGTTTTCTTGTTTTCATAGGAGGAGGACATGGTGGAGCTGAAGGTTTTATTCGCTCCATCAATCCGTCACATTCTCTCCCATTCCAGCCTCTCATAACCGAGGCCTCCTTCCCGCTTCGCCGTTATTATTTTCTACCTCTAATCTTTTTTTTGCCCTCCTCTTCCTCTCCTGTCGCTGTCGGCGTCTGATGATCTATCTCCCTACTTTCATCCCCCAATCCACTTCTCCATTACTCTTCCATCTCTTCCACTCGTTTCTCTCTCTCTCTTCCCCTCGTTCCTCTGCATGAATAGCTGGGATGCTTTTGTGGATGGTTTCCATGGAGACGGGCCGTTTGAGAAAAGTTGTCCGTTTGCTGTAAACTGGAGAGACGCCATGCCATCCGGCCCTCTCCGTCGCAGAGACCCAGTCCGACCGTAAAACCCTCCGGAGGAATCGGGGGTTGCGAGTTATCAATTAACGACTTGACGTAAAGTTAACGGAAGCAGCCATTTTGTTAAAAAAAACAAAAAAACTGAGCTTTCTCTTGCATCAAGAAGGTCTTTCTGTAACACTTCCTTCATCTTTTATATGGCTAAAATATGTGTTTTGTGTCAGCTGATATTGATAATTATTGATTAGTTTTTTTTCTGTTTTAAATATCTAAAAAACTGCAGAATCATGATATGAACTATTCTGTTTTCTCCACAATTTTTACTCTGTTGTCGTTTATTTTCGAGCAGTAACTACTGCTGCGCCAGGTACAGCGGAGGCAGGCTGTTGCTAGGCAACCAAAGAACAAACGAGTTGCTAGGCAACCAAAGAGCGAGCGAGTCAGTTGATTCCACCAACTTTGCTTACAGTCTTTCCTGGGGTTCAGTGAAATGATTGTATAGCCTGTCAGACATATTATGTACTGATATTGATCACAGGTCAACTGTTACATATTTTAATTGATTGTCCGGACTCGTTGCGATTTTGTGACAATACTTCTGGCTCTCATTGCCCAGCAAATCTAAAAATTGATCCGTAAACGCCGGCGGCCATTATTGCTCCCGTAAAATCACAGCAAATTCAGTTCGTTTGTTTCGAAGGTCTGGTTTGTTCAGGTGGGTGTGATTCTGCAAATCAAAGTCTGATTTGCACCAAAAAAAGCAAACTCCGGGCCACATAAACCTTTTTGGTTCAAGTGAACTCTGATGCGTTTCGAATGTGTGTGAACGCCAAACGGCGCGCGGACCACTCCAAAAGGAGGAAGCGGACGATAGCGCAGGGGATTCTGGGTAAATATTACCAAAACAAACGTGTGCGTGTGGCACTAGAGGGAGAAATCACTCGTGGTCTCTTACCAAAGACAAAAGAGAAATTGTATAACCGGTTAAATCTTATTTTTGCCCATTTTTGTTTCCGTTTTGTGAAAAGAAATTTGCGCTCACGCCTTATCTAGAGGTTTTTGTGTCGTTTCCTTCAACGGCTCTTGGTGCAGGAGTGGAGAGTAAACTGCAGCAGCTGAAATTGTAACAAAAGTTGTAATTTTGGTGCCCAATCAAACCGATTTTACCCTTAATTAGTGGTACGAACGTCAACACAAACATAACTGGATCATACAACAATAAAACACTTTTGGAATTGAGTTATTTGAACGTTGCCCAAGAACTCAATTGCACCGAGCTTTATGGGTCGGTCCGGTTCGATACACCATTTTGTCTGTTTCCGTTGTAAAGTCCATGCAACTACCACAGGAATCCATTGGGGTAAGTTAGGATGGCGCTGCTGGTGTCACACCTCACAGTCTGAGGAAATTCATCACTGTTTATGGGAAGAACCAGACATGCTACTTGTTGTGTAACTATATGATGCTTCGCCAGGCCAGTCAGAGTCCAACGGCCGGCGGAAACTCTCTCCTGAAAATGTCTGGACATAAAGTAGCTCACCGAACCGCAACGACCTGTGCTTTACCGCTCAGTGGAAACGAGGCAAAAACAGCTGCAGATGAAAAGAGTTTAAGACTTTAAACTTCTCATAAGCAGAGAAGCAGCAAAGTGTAAACCTTACAAAAACACAGACTTATGTTTGTTTCACGATCTAATTAAAAGAGAGCTACCGCAGGTTGAATTTCTTGGCTCTGAACAGATTGTGTGATTAGCTTTCTTGCTTTCTTTTCATTCCTACGACTGCAGCTGAAGTCTTTGTCCACTTTGCCTTCTAAGAAATGCGTGTCTTTCACAGAAAAAGCCATTAATTTTTCGCAAGTGTTGGGTCCAAGCGAACAAAAAGCCAGCAGCTTTAGCAATAGATAAATAGCTGAAAACACCAGCACTGCCCAGCAGGAGAAGCAGAGCCAGAAATGATCACAGGACAAAGGCTGCTTTTTCTGCAGACTCAAATCTTCACTCAATCTTGTCAGGCTGGCAGCGGCTGCCACCATCTTTCCCTCTGCTGTTTTCTCCAGCGTCAGACAGAAAACACAGAGGCGCTGCTTGTGAACATTCACTCAGAGGCTGACGGTCGACATCAGGATGCCTGCTGCATCCTGTGTTTTATTATCCTTTCGTTTTCCGGCGGCGCGGGAAGCGGAGCCGAGCCGGAGGAAACCGAGGAGCCATTTCCCTCCACAAAACCTGTCCGCTCTCCTTCACCTCTCGGGGTCATTCACGGCAATCATGGGATTATTTTTCTGCATACCTGCTCAGATTATTGGGGCAGATTGGCTTCTATCTGCAGAGCAGCAGGGAGCACGGAGGATGAAGACGAGTGAAGGAAGATCAGCTTTGAATATTCGCAGGCAGAGCTGCAAATACTGGGGAAGGGATCATCGAGTGTTTTTATGTTACGTTTGGGTAAAACACAAACACAGACTCAAGAAAGATGAATCCGGGAGCCTCAAATCCCAGCAACATTAGATTTACTTTTAATTATTTGAAAAATCTTACATTTCTTTTAACCAGTCAGATTTTCCAAAAAGACTTAAGAATTTTTTTTTTCTGTTTTTTTCCATGTAGCTAGCAGGCTACAAGCAGGTAGCTAGCAACTAGCAGCAGACTGCCAGCTCGTTACCCAAACAAATATCGCATTGATTAACCAGCGATCAGCTTGTTTTACTCTATTTTGCAACATTATGAAGAGCAGAACATTAAAAAGCATAAAGCTTTGAAAAACAAGCACATTTACTTAAACTCAACTACAATAATTAGTTGTGCTAATCCTATGCTTTATGCTAACGCTACAGCATTGCACCAACACAGGCTTAGCAGATGCTAATGCTAAAGTGCTAACGTCAATTCAAATTATATAACAGCCATCGAGCATCAGTTTGATTTTGACGTAAATAGAAATTTAACGAACACAAGGACAGGAAGTGGACACCCACTTCAAAATAAGAGCATGAACATAAATATCTAACTACTGATACTGAACTACAATAGAAAATAAATTCATAAATATGGTAAAAAAAACTGTTTATTTCCAGGTTTGACAAGGAAGCAAGAAGTGACAAAGTGGCAAATCGTAGATATGAAATGTTGGTGTGAACAGAAAATGTTTCAGCATTTTGCAGAAATGTGAAGATAAATATAGCAAAAATGCTTCAATGTCACATTTAATGACATTTTGTCTTATTTTTTTTTCCCAAAGATTATATAAAAACAATCACATTTCAGGGTAGATAACAGAGAATCACTGTAAATAAACGGCTGTCAAAGCAATTATGTTCTGACTCGAAAAGAAACAGGCGTTTAAAAGTTCAACAGCACTCACATTTTTATGGCTAAAGGCTTCATAAAGCAGAGCTAACTGGCTTAACAGGCGGAAAACAATCCGTGCTCTGAAAACCACCTGGTGTTTGAATAAAAACTAAACAAAGAAAAGCAGCAAAAGTCCAAAGAAACAACTTGATAAAACTTCAGATGGCCTGAAAATCAGCTGAGCAAGAGCACAAGCTAACGCTAATATAAACAGTCTGTCTTCTTTCAATAAATGGTTTGGCTTTATTGTTGCGAAATATCCTGAAGAGATCAAGATGAAAACATAAATGATGTTTTTTCTCTTTAAAATCTCAGCTGAATTTGAAAGTATTGGACCCAAGAATGACTTTATGTTTGGGATAAAGTGGATTAACTTGCATTTTTTGCACAGAATGACTTTGATTTCATTTAACTGTGTGATGAACTTGATCTGTTTCTGTGTTAAAGTGCATCAAACCGTGAACTGAACTGGATTAAACTGAATAGCAAACAACCGAGTCGTCTTCCTCTGTAAACCATTGAAGCGAATCTGAATCCTCGTCACAAAAGGAGAAGCAGAAGTTTGAAGTAGAAACGTTTTTTTTAGTTAAACACTCAGAGACAAATTAAACAACTCTGTTACCAAAGATGATGAAATGAAAGAGCTCTGTGTCAAAAAGAGTCTCTGTTATCTATTACTGAAAAACATTGACTGAAACGTTTTGTTTTTATCTCATAAACGAAACACCAACCGGTCGTTTCCATCAAAAAGCTGGAGAAAAAGGAGAGGAAAAAGTGTTTTTGCTGCTGATGTTAGATTGTGGTGCAACGACGACACGTTGAACTTTACGTTTCCGAGCGCGAGGCGTGTGCATTAAAGTAAATCGGCTAAAAAAGCAGCTGCGAAGGTTTGAGCCGAGGCGATAAGGAGATAATCCCGCCGAGGGTTTTACCTGCAGCTTGTTGCTCGCAGAGACTAAGCAAGTGTGACGATGATAAACTATTTCTTTGTTTCACAGTGAAGATTATTACTTTCCGTTTAAGGCTGATGACGAAGAGCTTAACTTTCAAACATGTTACAGAAAATAATCAGTTGACCTGCATACCTCTGAATTTAGATCATTTAATCCAGATGTTTATGTTGGATCGTAAAATTAGTGTCTAGAAAAGAAAATCTGTTTTTATTTACATTTAATTTAAAAAATGGCGGTAAATAAAGGGTATGTTTCTACAGATTCCAAGACGGACCAGAAAAACTAAAACTGGATGAAAATCAAATCACAATATAAGGATTTTATATCCGTTAACAGAAGGGCTGAAACAATTAGATTATTTGTGATTAATCGATTGTCAAACTAATAATCAACTCATTTAGTAATTGATTAATCGCTAACAGGAGCATTCAGACTCAAACAAAGGCAATTTGCTAAAAGAGCAATAAGCTCAGAGCAGTAATTAAGATAAAACTGTACAAAGACTATAAACATTAAGATGAAAACATTCATCGGTAAAGGTGATGCTCTACCTTTTTCTATCCAATTATTTACCACTTAATTGAGAAATTATCAACAAATCAGAACCGTCATGTTATGTTTTTGCATTTTAGGCCATAAAATGTTTGTTTTCTTATTCAAAAAACTGAATTATTTTTAATATTTCATAAAATAAGCTCAAATGAAAAATATGCTGAATGTGGCCATTTTTTAAAAATGAAGTTAATCAATAACTAAAATAATTGTTAATTGATATCAAACCGGTGTCGCGACCTTTCTGTTTCATTCTCAGTTTTAACTCCAATCTGTTGGTTTTTATTTTTAAGGAGTGACGAGACACAATGGAGAAATTCCAAACTGCTGCTGTGCAGGCTGTTGCTAGGTAACCAAAGAATGGATGGGTTGCTAGGTAACGAAAGAGTGAGTGAGTTAGTAGATTCCACCAACATGTCTCAGCTTGCCATAAGAGATTGAGCAGCTAAAGTCTTTCCTTTGCCTACATTTCCCAGAATGCTGTGCGGTTCCGGAGGGAACATTCTTCCTGACGTATTTTTTCATTGATTTTGATCACGTATTGCAATAGATATCGTTATTGATCTACATCCGGCAGCAGGATTAAATCGACCGTTTCTCTTTTTTTAATTTCTGTTTGTGCTTTGAGCCCCATGCAGCGTCTAACATCCACAGTTTAACTCCATCTGGTCCTGTTTTTAGCTGGAATGTTTTTATTCTTTCACAGAACACCACAGCCTCTCCTGCTGCCGGTACAATCGCCCATTCTTCCCGCTCCGTCCGCTAAAAGCTCTCCGAGTGAGCAGCCTCTTCAGGCCTCCTTTCATCCGAGCACTCTGAGCAACTCGGTGGGAATCCATTTCCCGTCGCCTCGGCTTTCTCCACACATCCACCTCCCCACCTGCCTCCGCCGCCTCCCGGATCCACGTGACCCGCCGGCCCTCTCAGCCCTCTCTATCCGGGCTTAATCGTCCACGTGGGGCGGAGCGGATTACGTTCCTGACATCACCAGGCCAGATGTTTACGACCAAAATAGACGGCCTCACCTTCGACTCAAACAAAGCGTCTACCCTCGACTTGATTCTGTGTTTCGTCGCCGGGCGGCCTGCAGATTCAGCCAGAGTTTTCTCCAGCGGAGAGATCAATAACATGCGCATTAGCATGATTAAATTGCCCGTTGCCTGTCCATTTATTAAAAGCCTGGGTGTGCAGGGTGGGAGCTCCATTTAGTCGGTGAGTAGAGAAGAGTCAGGAGTCGTTTGCTTGAGAAAAGAAGAAGGTTGGTAGGAGCAGAAGTTTCCCAGCAGAGGTTTTAAACTGGAGCAGATGGTAGTCTGTGTGAATGTTTGGTTAAAATATTGGTTTTTCATTCAGTGGATAGAAAATCCAAAACGTAGAAATACTTCATAATAAAATTACTCTAATCTAGTTGTAACCCAACTCTGGTCCTGGGTTCAAAACCCGGCCTGGGGTCTTTTTGCTGTACCGCTTCTTCCCATAGTCCAAACACACAACAAGCTGTGTTTCTATTGGCCACATAATTACACAAATTGAAATTACAAAGTTAAATTCGCTTAATGAAAACTCTCCAATTTCCAATGCGCAATTACACAACCGTACACCTTTGAAAAGCAGAAGTGAAGCCTCCTGCACAACCACCAGGCTGCAGGAAGTTGTTTCTGGATGGTAAGTGAACAACAAAACACTTGTTTTTCTTCCAGCAGCCATTGAATCACAGAGAAACCAGCTGATGAAATGTGCCGGAGCTCAGCTTGGGTTGCTAGGTAACGGGCGTGACTTTACAGGGGTTGCTAGGTTACAGTGCAGGACCCGCAGGTTGTGACTCAACAGTGGAGAGGTTTTTGAAATGGCTCATTTTCCAGACATAAAAAAAACAAAAACTTTTTACCAACCTATGAGGTGTTTGGATGGAAATATAAAAACATGCAAAAAAATGAATTTCACACAAATTTTGTGATAAAAATGTGCAACTTTTACCACAACCTTTTGAAAACAATTCTTCAAAGAAGAGGCTGGTTAAATGGGGGTTTCATTAGAAGAGATGTTAAAGGTGTTTCTGTTGGAACAGGTCAGCTCTGAAGAATCACCTGAAGCAGCTGTTAATCGGGGCGCAGGCTGTGTTTTCCCACAGGCGCAGTCTTTCTCCCCGCTTTGTTCTGCTCGCTCAGCAGTTTAACCGAGGAGGGGGCAGGGATTAGCGGTAGGAACGTGTCTCTGCCCGGCGCCTGCTGGTGAGCAGAGTCTCCTAATCTTTCATGCTGAGAGGAGGCAATTTGGGAGAAGTGACCTGTGCTCACTTCCCTTTCTCTCCCTCCTTTTCCTCTAATTTCCTAGCAGTTCAGCGCTAACAGGTCGCCGCATCCTTCCTTCGATTCTCCACTCCCACTTTCCGGTTTTCCGTTTTGCTGCTGGACTCATCAGCATGCAGCGCCGTGCTGATGCTCCCAGGACCGGGCAGAGTTGTCAATAAAAGAACAGGCGCCGCAGCAAGGCCTCGCTGACGACTCTCTCTGCTCTCCATCAGTTAATGAGCAAGTAATTGTGGAGAGGAGTGGCAGTGAGGTGGGAAACACAATGGAGAGGTGACATAAAGAAGGACGAACCGTTTCTTTGGACAACATGAAATATAAAACAGGGAGAGCTGTGGGGGGAAACCGAGGTGTTCGGTGGGAGGCGACATTGAGATTCAAGGACAAAGTGGAAATATCCAGAAGGTAGAGGAGCCTCCCTGGAGCAGAGCAGGACATGATGGAGGCAGAGCGTCTGAAAGGTTCCTGAAGCTTCATACGACAGGAGGGAACTGAACAACCTCTGTTATAGAGCTAAAAATATCACATTTAGAGGGTTTTCTTGATACATCCCGTTGAGAGACCCAGAAATCACTGAAAGGACAATCTTGTCCTTCTGTACAAAGGACAGTTTGACAACCTCACTGACATTTCTGGACCGGCTCTTCCTCCTGCAGTCGAAGCTGCACAGTGAAATGATTCCTGCGTCGCTCCAGCTGCGTTAGCTCCAGCTTTTACTGCCTGCCGCTCTGCGACAGCCACCCATGTTGGTGTTAAACCAACACGTTTCAATCGAAGAGCTCCCCGCTTCGTATCCCCTCCAGAGCCGGCGCAGCGGAGCGTGAAACGCGACGCGGAGGCCATCTTTACTGGGGGCAACATGACGGATGTAATGTAGGCTCCCTTATCTGTCATTAAGCCCTCTCTGCCCTCCCTCTGCCTCTCAGCAGGGGAGGACAGAAGGGCTTCAATCAGATTAGTGGGGAATATAACTCCGCAGAGACACGGCGAGGCTGGAGGCCAATCAGTCATGGAGAAGACGCAGGCATCCGTCTCTGAGACGCTTGGTTTATGCCACCTGCTTGACCTTGTCCCGCCCCCTCCTGTTTCTGTTCTCAAAGTCAAACCTTCCTGCAGCTTCCTGCGACCCGCCGGGGAGGAACGTTACGGCGCTGCCGCATGCCAACATTGCCAAAAATAGCAGCATCCAACTCTTAAAGCTCAAAGTAATTCAGCCTTAAATTTATTAGGAATTTTAAGACTACATTTTTTAAAAGACATTTTTTAAAAATTTTATTTAAAAAATTACATTTTAAAATTTTATCTTTTAAATTTAAAAAACCTGATTTTTCTAACAACTACTCTGACGATTAATCAAGTGTTTTGGCAATAAATCGAATTAAAAATCTGCCATTTGAATCAATTAATCTGAAGATTAATTGGGCTTTCTGATAATTAAATTAAAAAATTTACCAGATCAATCTAGTATTCTGACAAGTAAGTTATTCTTACGATCAGTTGAGCATTCTGGCATTTAATCAAATACTTAGACAATCAATCAAATTTAAATATCTGTCAGATCAATCAATTATTCTATCGATTAATTGAGTATTCTGGTGATTAATCAAATAAAAATATTTGCCATGTTCTGCAGATTTTTCCATTAACCACTTACACCTTTTAGTGTTTCGCTACAATATTGGAAATACATTAAAAGATGCAAATTAATAGTTTAAATCCTATTTTGAATAAGAAAATAAACATTTTATTGCCGAAAACGCAGTAAAATCCCATTTCTTTAGGCATCTGCTGCTACAAATAAATACTTAAAACATCAACATGTGGAAAAGATTGACTGAATATCAATACAGTGTGGAGCTGAAACATTTAACTGATTAATTACTGTCAACTCATGTAGTAGCTGATTAATCAATAACTGGAGTATGATTGATCATTTCTAGATTCATCTGCAGCTAAAATAATACTTCTAACACCAATAGAGTTGGGCTACTTTGCTAACTTTTTCAGGACTAATCGATTAATAATTGGAAAGCAAAATGTCCTTAAGAGATTTTGGAAGCCAAAATCTTGCACACAATATATTTACCGACAAGGGATTGTTATTTTAAATGCAAAATATACTTATTTCTGTACAGTTTTGACTTAATTATGGCTCTGAGTGAGTTGTTCTTTCAACAAACAGCCTTTTTTTAAATATTCCACTTATCGATTAATCGAATACTGAATTAGTTGATTATCTCAATACCCGATTAATCGCAATTAATCTGATGACTAATTTCATCATTAAACCCTTTTAGTTAAATTTATCTATGCAGTTTTCACACAGGTGAGTAACTGCGTCTCTTGTTGAATATATTAAATGTTGTCTGATTTAGTTTTTATGCCATTTCTGTAAAAACGCTGCTAACTATAAATTCGCCACGTTACAGAACCGCAGGGATCATTCTGATTCTTCCATCTAAATGTCAAAGTAACATTTCAGCAAGTCGTGATTCTGTTTTGTTTCTGTCACTGTTAAATTCTTTAATGAAATGTTGATTTTTCGGAGCTTTTACTTCTCATTTGAATTTTGGCAGCAAATTGAATGCAAAAAATCAGGTAGCAGCTGGACGGCATTTATGACGGAAACGTTAACGATAAGAACATCTCCTGAGGAGAGCGAGTATTTTGGAGGAGAGTGGAGGAGTAACGGGGAGGCTGAGGCCGGTCAGGGCGCCTCGCTGCTCGGAAGCCTCTATAATTAGCCCGGCGCTGATCAAATGACTTAATGGGTTTGTGTGAAAACAGCAGACGATTTCAGCTTCGCGCTCCAAGCTGTGCTCATATCTCATCACACTAATGGGACACTCTGGAGAGCTTGATTGCTTTTTATCTCTGATCAAGATGCCTGATAGAGGTGTGCAGCTGCAGCATTCATTAAAAAAATAAAATAAAAAAGTCCTCATCTTTGGGCAGAATTATGCAAAACAGAAAAAAGGGAGTAAAGACAAAGGACAAGAGAAATGACTCTTCTCCCCGACGAGTCATTTCCTGTGGATGTGAAAGAGAGAACGGGCTCATAACTTCTTTCATATGGTCATTAGTTAGAGCAGGGGTGTCCAAAGTGTGGCGCGGGGGCCAATTTATGGCCTCTGGACTGATTTTGTGCGGCCCCGAACGACACTTCAAAAATGATATGAAGTTTGGCCAGTAGATGAATTTGTAATCAGGATAAAAATGGTTCCCGACATAATTTACTGAAAATCTGACTTTACTCGACCGCAAATCAGGTTTCATTCTTTCTTAAACTTTACTAAATATAGCAAACGTTTCGAAAGAAAGTGACTCAGATCCTGTTCTTAATTTATTCAATCGAGCCCAAAAGAAACTGAAAACTAGATGTCTTCCTTTTAATACAGTAAAATTAAAGTGGTAGGGAGTAAATTCCTGCCAAAAAACTCTTTAGATTTAAAGACATTTTCTATAAAAAACTTGGAAATTTCTTTATTTAAATGTTGAAAATTTTCTTTTTAAAGTTTCTCAAGAAAAATTCCCAAAGTGTTCTAGAAAATTTTGTAGATTAATCACAAAATTTCTGAGTTTTGGCCGATTGGTTATCATAAAAATCGCTTTCACGTTTTGAATCTACAATAAATATCGAGCTCCTTAATGTGCTTGATATAGTTTCTTTTTTTTGGCCCCCAGGCCAAACTGTGGCCTGCACAAATGACCTCATTTGTGCAGCCATCCAACAGCACCTTAAAGTGGCAGTGCACCATTAAGCCTAGTTTATTTTTGTAAAATCTCGGTTAATATCTGCTCTGCACTGCAAAAACATAAAATCTACAAGTACTTTTTATATAGTGTCTAGTGCAAATATCTTAAGACGTGAATTAAGACAAAACTAGTTAAAAGTAACATTAAGCTTGATTTAAGAAAATAATTCCTTAATGTTGGCAACGTTTTAGTTCGACTGGTAGATGTCACATCCTGGGCAGCGCTTGAGTTTTCTTGTCGTTCCAGTTTGTTTAGATGTTGCTGAATATTTTTAATATTTTTCTCCATATTTTAATTGTTATTCTATAAGAGAAACTCGACAAGTTCGGCTATAGAGGAAATGATCCCGCGTGTCTGTCAGCGTTTTCTCTTTGAAGCAGCTTCAATTTCCCCCAGTGTGAGAAAACTCTTGTTTCTGCTCGTTTCTTTCTCCCTAAATTACACAGCGCACAAAACATGCCGTGCTTATTGCCACTGGGAGGAGATCTGCAGCCTCCTCATCTCGCACCAACACCTATAATTGAACAAAATGTGGCGAACGAAGGAGGGAGCTTCAGCGTAATTAGGGAGAAAAGCTCGGCGGAGACATTTCCATCCAGTTTTTTAATGATGGCGCATAAACAGCCGTCGTGTCCGTTTGTCCCACATGAGCCGACCGAGGGGGGCGCCGCGTCCTTGGCCACCTTCTCCTTGAGAAAACGCTGCATCAGGCTGGCTGCTAATGGGCAATAACACATCCTGATCACCGCCAGGAGCAGAAACGGCAGCAGCCGTCGCCTCTCTGGGGGTTTTCAGTTACACTGCAGAGCCTCCATCTTCTGCTGCTCCGACAGACTCATCACTCCGCCCACGACGAGAAACAACAAAACAACAATGAGGACCTCCAGGACAATATAGATGGAAAAACAGGAGGACATTTCTGTCAAACCACTCGAAGTTTGAGATTAATCTCAGATATTTTCTAGGAAAAAAATTTTAAAACAGTTTAAAACTTTTGAAACCAAGAAATTTATGAGATTAACGTCAAACTTTTGGAAATTTTTTTCCACTTTTGAAGCTCAGAAATTTTCTTGTTTTTTCTATAAAATATTTCTGAGATTAATCTCAGGAATTTTATAGAAAAAAATTTTAAAGGCTAAAAATGTTCAATAGTGGAATTTGAAACTTTTGAAACTAATATTTTTTTCTAGAAAATTTCTGAAATAAATCTAAATTTCTGAATCTTTTTTTAGCTCAAACAGTTGAAAATTTGCTAGAAAGAAGAACATTTTGAGATTAATCTCAGGAATTTCCCTGAAAACATTCAGTGTTTCAGAAGTTGACGTTTTTACTTTAGAAAATTTTGACTTTTGAAAGTAATAAATTCCCACATTTTTTTCTTGAAAATTTGTGAGATTAATCTAAAATTTTCTGAGTTGTATCTAGAAGATTTTCTGACTTTTTGAGACGTCAAAATAAAGTAAAAAAAAAAAAAATCTATAAAAATGTTTTTGCTTTTTTTGTAGAAATTTAAAAAAATTAATCTCATGAGTTTTTTGGCAGAAATGTACTCCTCTATATGAAGATAGTACAAATTAAATTCAATGAAGTTAATGCTTCTCAGGTACGACTAGAATATTTAATTAAATAAAACAAGGAAAACTAAAAAGTACAGCGTAGTGAAAGTCTCTAAAAAGTAAATGTAATTGAGTAAACGTAACTCTGGAGTTGAGTAAATTATCTTCATCAAACCGCAGGAAAGAATCTCCTCTTGCCAGATCTATATTGTGTAAATCAGTGGAAACGCCTCGCCCTGTTCTGAGTCACTAAAGTCCCCAGAGCAGCAGCTGCACACCTGGACAAGACGACCAGGTGGGAACAAAGTCCGCTCCGCGCACGTGGCCGACCAGGAGAGGCGGCGCTGCAGCAGACAGCAGAGCAAATATTTTATTGATGGATCGAAAACCTGAAGGAGCCGAAGAGACTCAGAGAAACACAGAGAGCGGAGCTGACGGCGTTTCGCCCGGCGACAACAACACACAGAAAACGCATTAGAAAAAATAACGGCAGGGAGGGTCGAAGGACATCTGGGGTGTAGAAACGCTCAGCGAGGAAAGAGACGCAGGAAGTCAGCAGGCGACGGGTTGTCCACAGGAAGAGGAGCGAAAAGGAAGAGGGAAGGAAGGAAGGCAAAAAAAGGAAGGAAAGAAAAAGAATGTAGGAAAAGAAGGCAGGAAACGGAGAAAGAAGACAGGAAACAGAAACAAGGAAAGGACAAACTCATTGTTAAAGGAGAAACAAAAGCTTTTTTGGGCACAGAAAGAAAATGAGGAAAATTATCAAGGAATGAAAGAAAACAAAGATACGGGGATGAGAGAAGAAGAAGAGAACGACAAGAAGGGTGTAGAGGAGGTAGGATACAGGAAAGGAAGGACAATTTGGAGGAAAAAATGAAGAAACAAAGGAACGAAGGAGTGAAAGAGAAAATAGAAGAAACAAGCCGAGTGACGGGAGAAAGGACAGAAGGAAGTGAGGACGTTAGAGCAGGAAACGGGTCCTTTGAAGGAAGCGTGCTCCATTTTTCAGGAGGCGGCCGAAACGATGTGCAGCCATGGATGAGCTGATGTGAACCCGCTCACTCCTTCCCACAGCGCAGCGACTCTCACCGACCAGAAGAAGAAACTAAATATGTCATGAGCTGCGAGAAGATTCACAAAACATCCGCCCCCCCACACACACACACACACTGGAGAGATAATTAGCGCCGACGCACAGCTGGGAGACAAAGGCTGCCGTCGTGAGAACGAGGACCGCCTGATGAAGCCGCCATCTTTAAATCCTCAGGATGAGGATCGCGCCGGGCGATGAGACGCTACAGGAGTCGATGTTCGATTTTATCATTAGTTCTCCTGATAAGAGTGTGAAGGTGAAGCTACGACAAAAATGACCAAATTACCAGAATAAAGTCGCACAAAATCGAAATACAAGAAATAAATGAATATTATTACATTATATTGCAAATATTAACATTCAACAACTTTTATAGAGAAACTTGTCAACAAGCGATTTCCCCTCAATAAAGAATATTCTATCATTTTACAAGAATAACGTAGAAATTGTGCCAGAATGATGTTGTAACATCATAAACAAGTCATTTCAAACGTAAAAATATATTTTTTGTGTTTTCAGTAAAAACAGGAAATCTCTAGTTTTGTTGAACAAAAAGGAAAAACGTCTCAGCATTTATTTACTAAAACCTCCACCAATTTGCTTCAGTTACATCTTTACCCAGATAATCTCCACATGCGAATCTATGGCTTCCAAAAGTTTGCAGCCTTATTTTTGGTATTTCTAATCGATTTATATGCAAAAGAGATGCAAAAGAGACAAAAAAAAATCCAAATTATTTCCTGTTTTATCCTAATTTTCTCTGAAGCAGCTCCTGATGTTTCACTGAACAGAGTTTGTAATCACCGAGGGAAACTAAATTAGGTTTACTATTTCAAACATAAACTTCAGGTTGGAGGAGACGTAAAAGCAGCCAGATTAAAATCAGACATTCCTTCCCGGTGTCGGTCGGATCAGGCCGATGTTGGCTGAGTCACCGGTTTGAAGTCGGATCGCCTCCGGTGGGAGTGGAAAACAGGAATGAGAGGGGAGTATCAGGGAGCCGGGATTAGTAGCTTTCTCCTGGCAAATCCATGAGCCGCCTGCGCTTCTTGTTGCTAAGAGGATTCAGAAGAACGACCCAACGACGGGAGCGACGCTTTGGGCTCTAATCTACTGATTCAGGAGGCGGGGAGGCCGATTCTGTGCCAACACCGATCCAAACATGGAGGACAGGGGCGCACAGACCGCAGATTACCAATCTGTAAACACGCTGATCTGCGGATTCCAATGTTATGACGTCTCAGGAAGAAATTAATAAAATCACGAGAATAAAGTAATGAAATTATGAGATAAAACTTGTAAATAAAGTCAAAACATTTTGGGGATGAAGTCATTCAATTATTGCCATGTATGCACCAAAGCATAACTTCTAACCTTTTGCAAGATTGTAATAAACTAAAAAAATTTAAAAAATGCAACAGATTGTTGCAATTCTAGACTGACACTGCAAAAACACAACTATCCAAATAGACTTAAAATTAAACAAAACTAACTTATGAGTAACTTTTCTGCAAGATATAGAAGCTTGTTTTAAGCAAACAATCCCTTGTCAGATTATTTAACTTAAAACATGAAAAAATGCATCTTTACCAGTAAAATAATCTGACATGTTTCAAGGAATTGTTTATTTAAAACAAGCTCCTGTCTTGTTTTGTTTGTATTTTAGCAAAAATACTTTTCTGTGTGAGTTTTTGCAGTGTGGGAGTTCTGACTAATGAACTGTAAATAAAAATATCAGATTTTTTCCACCAAGCCGAGCAGGAAAACCAGTCGACTAATGTAGCTTTTTTAGCCTGATCATGCCTGCAACACATAATGAAACAAAATGTGGCTTTAAATGTTTGCAGATGTCATTATGTTTATATGAACAAAAAAAAAAAAAAAACCCAGCTGGGAGGATTTGTTTTTCAAAAATATTCAGCAGAAAAATGTGATGTTATGTTGCATAAGAGTCAGAAATGTTGGAGCTAATCCTCGGCAGCTTAACTCAGCACAAAATAAAATGTGCTGTCTGCATCAACCGTCCCAAATGTTCTGTCTGGGCTGATGGAGCCGCATACCTCAGAGTGACGCAACCGCATGGCTGACACCCGCCTGCATCCCGCAGAGATCCAGCTGCCACAAGACAGCCAGATTAAACTAAACATCAGTGGTTGTTGCGTTATTGGATAAAGAAATCCAGCACACATGCTCACGTAGCTGAGCGCTAAAACCTCCAGCTGCAGAAACAAAAGTTCAGGCCGGTCTTCGCAGGTAGGAGCCACAACCAAGCTGTTTAGGCAGCTGAAGAAGAGGGATCAATCTCAAACCGAAAAGCTTTTATATCTCTGCAGACAAAAGCTGGATATTTTAACAGCTTTAGCTTCAGTAATCTCATATTTTCTACATTTTCATCTGCTGAGGTTTGCTTCCAAGCTGCAATGAGTCAAACAAAACAAACTAGTTGAAAAACCTGTTCCCCTCCTCACCTGTGGGGGCGCTGCATCAAAAACTACTGAAGGAAACAACATGGAAACCATAAACATCAAAAAGATATGAGGAGAGAGTGTGAAAACATTAAAAGAAAAAGTTAATTTATTAGATACATTGAAGAAGAATTAGGGTCGTAAGCGCATACAAATCATTATTCAGATTATTTATTTAGTTGGTATAAATGTGTGAATGCATGTCTGTTTCGGTGGTGGCTGTAATGCTACTTCATGTTTTTTTTCCCCAACTGCCAAAAACATAAAAAATCTCTGAAGACACTGAGAGCAACTTCCTTCTTTCTCTCTGTTGTCTTTGGTAAAAAAAAAAAAACAACCCACAAACTGTTTTTCTTCCCAGATTCACACGAATGTTTGTTTTTGGTTGCGTTTAGTCCACTTCCAGCTTTAAGTTCCCCCTGATGTTGCCTTCACTCCGGCCTCGTTTAGTCCGCTTTAATCAGACTCCAGTTTGTTTGTAGAAAATCTGATTTGTTTGTGGAGGTTTGAATCTCTAATCTGGGTTTGGTTTGAAGCGCATGTGAACGCAAGGTGGACTGGAGCGCGCGCCGAAAGCAGGAAGTGGACTACAACACGAGGCATTCTGGGTAAATAAAACCAAAACAAGCTAACTAGTAGTGCTAGCAGGAGAAATGGCTCCTGGTCTTTCACCAAAGACCAGAAGTGAAATCCTACCGATGCTAAAATCTGACGCTACTCTGTTTTTGTTTACATGTTGTGAAGAAGGAAGTTGCTGTCAGTGTCTTCTTCACTGATTTTTGATGCAGTGCCACCACAGGTGAGGAGGGGAACTGTTTTTCCAAAGAGTTTAGATCGTTTGCAGTGTGAAAGAGAACCAAACCAGCGGAAAATGTAGCAAATGTTGCAACTTTAGTCCCAAGTGAGCTTAATCTATTGGAATACCAAGTGTGAAAACAACCTAAAACTTAAATTTGAGCTTTTTTTTGTTCATTTGACACAATCAGACATGTAGCTTTGTAACCCAAAGCTTCCTAAATATCAAGTTTTTTCTCTCTACTGTCTCCATCTCTGAGCCAAACGGCTGCCGCCGTTAAAAGGAAGGAATGCAGAACCTCCGAAAGTAAAAACAAAAGAAAAAAGCCTCGTTTTTGATACAATCAAATGAATTTATACCATACAGTCAACGAGCCACGTGGATTTTACACCATTTTTCATTTCAGGAGAATCCGCAGCGTCGACCTAAAGGTTTGTGGCCTTTCTTTGCAGCAACACGGATTTTATTGTGGACATAATAATCAGCAACACTGCCTCCAAACACAATCTTTACCTCCACAACCTCAAAATGGCTGAGCCGCTAACTTTTCTATTTTTTTGTAGCGGAAGAAGCTTGATAAGCAGAGTCAGGAGGAGGCATCCTGTTGAAAATGTTTGTCACGTTTGAGCAGAAAAAAGGCTGTGTTTGCCCTCGGGGTGGGGGCTGTTTGTTGTGGAAATGGCAGCATTGTTGCACCAAGACACACGTGAAACTCTGCAAGAGTCTGCAGCGATGAGGCAGCAGGAAAATAGGACATCCAGATTTTATTTATTCATCAAGATTGAGAAAAAAAAGTATCTATTTTCCCAGGTTGTTACCAGCATCTTAACTATTCTATTCAGTTGACTATTTTAATTGCTTTTGTTTGCTCACAATTTTTGCTTCTTTATTCCACTTGATCATTAAAAGAGGCAAAAATAGATTGAAAACAAGTTTGAATGACTCACTAATGTTAGATTGTAAAGAAATAAGAATATTTCCACTTTTATTTGAAGGGGATTTTGGCAAAATCCTCTTAAAAAATGAATAGCTTTATGATATTTTACCACAGCAGCACCAATCAAAGTTCAAATGGCCACTAAGTTGGTCTTCATGTGATTGAATTAGCGTTTTGATATCAATTACATCAGTGTTTCTCCTGTCATTCGACTACAAAAAGCTACAACCGGCGTGTTTTATAACATCACAAACTCCAAGCTTAAAATATTCACAAACATTTTAATTTAAGCTGCTTTCCGCCTCAACCTTCACCTCCATGTGGAAATTTCTGATTCTGATCGATATCGATTGTTTTGTCGGAAAAGCCGCTAAATACACGAACAGCGTCACTAAGTGAGGACGACTGTTGTTGACTGTCAGATGGTCAGATGTGACCAGAGATCATCACATGACAGATATGATCGAAAATACTGAAAATGTTTACATTTCCGCCCTTCAGAAGGTCCAACGCCTCACATCACCAAAGCCGCGATTCCACTGAGACAAAAATATGTTGTTTATGTTCCTGTCTGCACTTCAAAAACACAAAATCTTACCAAGTATGTTTGGTCTAGTTTCTAGTGTAAATATCTTAGTACACTTGAAATAAGACAAAACCGATTTGCAGTTACCGATTTGCAGTTAACCTTTCATCAAGAAATTGCGTTAAGTGAATAATTCCTTAATATTGGTGAATAACTTCTGGTTCCACATTTGACAGTTTTACAATTCTGTTTCCGTTGAGTAAGAAACACAGTTAAAGTCACACTGAATCGGTTTGTCCCACTTCCGGTTGTCTTCTTCGTTGTTTTCGCCGGTAGTAAACATCAGACGTTGATCACTAGACTCGTGACACGCGAAAAAAAAAGTGTTTCCGTTGCAGTTTTGACTCCAAGATTTATTTTTCTAAATTTTTTTTTTCTGTTTAGCGAATTATTTTTAGCCCATTTTCATGGTGAATATTAACACGTCTATTGATTTAGAGTTTACGTTTGAATGTGACTAATAAACCAAACTAAAATGTGCCTGTGTTTGGATTGGCCTGATTCTAAGTGTTAAAAATGACATTTATTTGTATAAATAAACTGAATTATGCAGTGAATGAATTGCCACCATCCACAGAACCGAAGTTAATCAGAAATAATGAGTCACTTTGCAGGAAGGAGGCAGGAAAAGCCACATTTTGGACCCGAGGTGAAGGATTTCCTCTCTTCGGGGTTTATGATCCGCTGCAGAAGCCATTGTGTCCCCTGAAGGCCCCTCAAAGCGTCTTTCATTTGATCTCTGCAGCAAAACTCCGCTGTTATTCAACCCGGACGCCCCGGCCGCACATTGTCTCCTGACTCGCAGACTAAACTGCAATCACAGCTCAGGAACGAGGCGGAGAATGACCTGGAAAGCGAGCTGATTAATGATTAAACCTCCTCTCGTATCATTTTAGGAGCTCGGATGAAGCAACTAGGAATGTGTAAACAGCAAACAGAGGCGATCAGATCGGGCTACTTGTTGGCAAGAAGCCCCATCAATACAGTTCACATGAAGCGAGATAATGCGCAAATGGGTCGCTTATTGTCGTGGCTCCGCAGATTTTTGTAATTTGCTTTTGAATCTCGGGGATGAATCGGGAACATTTACCTCCATGTATCCGGCCAGGGCTGGAACCACGATGCCCAAAACCAGGGCAGAAATCGCAGGGACTGAACCCATCTTCCAGGCTCTCCTGATCCGCTGGAAATAACTTAGATCCCCCTCAGCTGCTCCTGCGCGCAGGAACTAGGAGCGAACAAACCAGGTCCCGGGGACGTTTCGGGAGTTTTTCCCCCTGCCGGCTCAACCGAACGGGTCCAGATAAAAAGGTTCTGCTTGTTTCACGGACTGGGAAGCGCCTCGGTGTCGGACTGCTGGGGAAATGTGGGCAAATTGTGGCTCCTCTCTCCCTTTACTGCCTCCTCCCTCGTTTACGCCCCCCCTCCATCCGAGCTGAGAGGGAACAGCGCCGCCAGGCGGCCAGCGGTGGAATCTCACTGCCTTTTAAAACAGCGGATTTTACATTTACTTGAGAAACCTCTTTTAAATAAAGGAATATTCTCTCTAAGTTGTAGTTTTTACTTTTACTTGAGTCATTTTATTTTTAAATATCACCTCTATATTCGTAAAGTTTTCTGGATTCAACCAAAAATTCACCAGACGCAGAACCACAAATGCAATTTTAACTGAAGTTTCATAAGTTATTGATTGAAAAAAGCTGATTTGGAAACAATTTGTTTTGTATATTTTGTATATTTTGGTCCATCTGATCAAACTTGCTTCCTGGTGCTTGGCAAATGGCATCGACTCTTTAGCTTTTCATTTTGTGCTTTGTCTCGCCGAATGGACTTAAAATAAAGACCTTAAGCTCCTTTTTAAAGGAGAATTGCTGCTCAAATTTAATACATCATAATAATACTACAAATGATTGTTTCCTTGTGAATTAAACATAAAGTTATCAAGAGTTTCACATCACTCTTTCTTCTAAAATCAGTAGCAGTGTACTTGCTATTTACCTTTAATTAATGTAGTGTTGCTAAAGTCATCATTTACATTCATTATTACAATAAAAATGTTACACCTTACCGCCCAGAAGAGTCTAAATAAAGCAAAAAAAGCAAAGTTTACTATATTTTCGCTATGCTAAATAATTAAAAACAAATATTATGTCTGTTTCTCATTTAATTTCACATTTGGAAAGGCTTGGCCTTAAAATATGTTGATATTATGAAACTTTGGTGACGCAAAAATATCAGTCTATCCTGTATTTCTCTGATGTTGAGTTTATTTTAGCTGCCTTATGTCCTCTCCTCATGCTGTACAGACTTATGCCCTCATTCAGCCTTGTTTATATTAGTTGCAATGTTTTTGTTTGCTTTCTCAGTTATAGGTAAGAAAAAATGATTTATATAAGGCAAACCGAAGTGCTTCACAGGACATCAAAGGAAACACAACTCATGAAAAGCATTTAATAAAAGAAAAAAAATGAAAATACATATATGTTACAGATTCTAAAATGCATTCAGTCCTAATTTAGAGGAATCAAATATTTCTGCACATTTCAGGCTTCAGAGATTTTGTCATTAAATTCATTATTGCATCATGAATTTCACACGAATTCCCCTCGGCCTGATGACGACCCTCTAATGAACCGGATATACTTTCTGAAGGTTTATTTTTTCACTTCTGCAGCTTATTTAAAGAAGGCGTATGCTGAACTGCTCAGGGTCCAGTTGCTGAGTTCCTGGCTGCTTTAGGAAAATTATTGATGTGATTGTCCCTCAGAGAAATCCCTGGAGTTATTTGAAATAAAATCTCGAACAAAAAGTAAAGGGAAACGTACCGAGTAGAGTCCCTTCGTAAAATCAGCTGTATAAACCATCACAGCATTGTTTTCATGGGTCTCATTATGATTTTCTTTATTCTTGGTTAACCATTACCCCATTTATTATTTTCATTCATTTATTTTGTATATGTGAGTGTTTGGCTCCCTTTAGTGGTTACTTCAAGAAACTAGGTGATGAAATTTCTTACTACCTTACCCAGATCATTTAAAATACACTACTCAACCTTGGTTATTTAAAAATTATTACTAAATGTAAATATTTGCATTGTTTTTACCGATAAGCTAAACTTGTAAACTATAAAGTTAAAGTCATTTTTTTTTTTACCTGACTAAATGTTTTTTCGTTTTTATATATATATTTTTTACTATTGACCAAATTTGGAAAATGGAGGAAAATCCAGTTGCAAATATAATCAGGAGGCGTAAAAAAAGCATAATTAACATTCAGACGATTTTTGTACCAATAATGTGACACAAATATATCACATGAAAATAAAATAATATAAAATATAAAGGGGATCGTTACATAAATTAAAATCAGATGGATTTTTGCATTTGAAAGTGTAAAAATCTTTTTCACAGTGACTTAAATGTGATTGGACAACGTCAGGATTAAAATTTTCTGATTGGCTGTGCTTATGGGGGGCAGTAATTTGAAAATGATGTCACACTGTTTTAAAAAAGGTAGACATTAGCTTTAGTGCTAAACCAAAACCACTTACAGTAATGAAAATATCGGCACGACTGGTCAAATGTTGATTTAAAACCGGTCTATAGAGCCTTTGCGCCAAAGTTTACAGCCACCAATCAGATACCGCGCTCTGGCGTGTTGCTAGGTAGATTATGTTAATATATGCAATGCAGCCATCTCTGCAGCTACCATTCTGAGGTAAGAACAACTTGTGCGTTTTCGACAAAATGTAAAAAATCATGGGATTAAACAGCGACCAGGTCTGTAGCTCGACTGTACAGAGGCGTTTATAGTGTCGCAAATTAAAATCTCGGTTTGTTTTCGCGGATATCCAGCGGCGGATAATATATTTATTTAGCGTCGGTCTCTTTGGCTGTAGCTGTTGTTGTTAGTCCCACCCAAAATGGAGCCCGTTCTTCCTTGTTTCACGGCAGACTCGAAGGGCTGGGCTCAACTGCGAATGGGGGACGGGTGGGTTTAGCCAAATATTTCGGTCCGTAACGGTTTAAAAAACCCCGTTTGCCTCCAGGCGGATGTTGAGTGGAGTTTTCCGCGGTGTGATAAGAGGAGTTAGGCGGACTGCCGGGCCTCCGTGCGGGGCTACGCGGCCGTATTGCTGGCGTCGCGGCGCTGTGACTGCCCGCGTTTCCACAGCGCCGCTTTCTGTGGTATGGTCCGGTTGGGACCGGCAACCTGCGGGGTTAAAATGGGGGGGGAATGAACGTTTTATTGATTATACCAAGTAGGTTTATGAACGAGAGGAGAGAATTGGTGTTTTCCGTTTGGATTCGCGGCTGTGTTTTTAGATTCCTTCGCCCGGAGCGGCCTGCGGATCACCGGCCCTTTTCTGCGGAACGTTCCCCCGCGGAGAGGCTCATGTGGCGGCTCTGGTCCCGCAGCGACACGCCGCTTTATTTTGGGCAATCCCGGCCTGCCATTGGGTCAAAACTGTGGCTAAATGTCGCTAATTATCAATAGCATCATTTTGCATATGCTTGTAATAAATGCACTCATTGATATTTAGGTTTTCTGTCCGCGCTAAAACAGAATAAAGATGATTACATTCCGGAGCTTTTTATGATAAAAAGTATTTGCCCCCTCACTAATTTCCTCTGGACTTTGACTCCCCTCCAGAACCATCACATATTCACTTTGCATATGTTTTATACTATTGTGCAGAATCATAACCCCAATGAAAACTTGCCAGGGTTTTCATGTAATCACACCTTTCATTTTGGCCTACTTCATGACGTCTGGCAGGTTCTGTTAAAGTGACTCTTTGGTTGAAAACTTTGTTTTTAGTTACTCAACTCTCTAAATAGGTGGTTAATTACATTTAATTCAGGACTTAACAACACACAGGGCCATGCTAGATGTATTTATGTTTTATCCAATCAGAAATAATATCATGTGAAAATATCTTTTTATTTATAGTCAGGTTATTAATATCTGATATTAAATTTTGCTTGATGATTAGTAGTACAAGAAAATTGTACAATTGATCTAGGGTTGAAACGATTAGTCATGATGAAACCATTATTAAAGTAATTAGTAATGGATTAATTGTTAAGTAGAGTATGCAGAAATGAACAGTACCCTCAAAGCAGCAATTATTGTTAAAAAAAAATACATTTTGCATTTAAAATGGAAAAAAAAATATTTTGTCTATAAATTTGTTTTACCAGAATTCTTCAAGTGGCAGTTTTAGCTTCAGCCAGTTCAAATTATGAGAAAGAAAATGGAAAAAAAAGTCTCCTATTAAGCTCCTTTTTCTACCCAATTATTAAGTGATTAATCCAAAAAATCATCAACAGATTAGCCCTACACTGTATGGACGTTAAAACACTGAGCTTTTCGTATTTATAGCTCAAGATGCATCTTTTGCTGCAAATGGATAAAAGGAATATAGTTGTTGCATTTTAGGCAATAAAATGTTTTCTTATTTCAAAAAGCACTTGTGGCATTTGCTTATTTGCAGTTTAAGAGCAATTATAAGTGTGGAATAAAAAAAAATCAACACTTTGAAGCTAAATTTAAATTCTCCATTAGGAATAGGTATTAATTACCCAACTGTATTTTTTAGGTAGTTTCCTTATGAATAGAAAAATGTTGAGTCTTTGAATGTGAAATAATATTTTCTAAAATCAGTTGAATTTTGTTTTTTGTGACCTTTAGAATAACAGGTGTGTGTATGATTCTTAATTTATTTTTGTACTTTAGGCATCCCACGCTGCCAGGACAACAGCGCTGCGGCTGCTAAAGGGCCTGGCGCTCCGTAGCCATGGAAACCAAACAGGAACCGTCGGCCGTGTGGAGCCAGACCGTCAACGACGATTCAAACAGTTCAACACAGGTACGACGTGAACCTGTTCCTGAGCTGCTTGTTCAGCCGCAGTGACATTCAGTCACTTTCACTCACTGACAGAAAATAAAAACATTAATTAACTGCTGAAATGTTTTCAGGATTCTAAATATTATCGCGTTACATCAAGTGAAGTTTCAGGGAACAGAGAGATAATTTTCTCATCTAAAAGTTGGAGCTTTGTGCTGCAGGTGCATTTTGAAGGCAGCGCCGTGACCCAGATTGTGTACAGTGGCGATCAGTCGGACCGGGCGGAGCAGCAGGTGGTCTACACAGCGGAGGGCAACTCCTTCACCTCTGTGGAGTCTGCAGAGCACACGCTGGTCTACATTCATCCTGCAGACGGCAGCCAAGTAAACATGGAGCTCTTTTATCTACTGAAGACTAAAACAAGCCCAGAAATGTCTCTGAGATACTTTCCCCCTTTCCTCAGACGGTGTTTTCTGATCAGCCTCAAGTGGCTTACATCCAGCAGGATGGCACGACTCAGCAGGTACGGCTGCCTCGCTGTTCCTCATTTCTCAGACTCGCTGAGAGCTGATCTTTTTCACAAGCAGGTTTTTTCCCCCTCACCTACAGGTGACTGTTCTCCTGCCTGGTGGACAGAATGTGAATGCTGCCAATCTGCACGTTCTCAGTAACGTAGCAGAGGCTCCACAAGCCATCCTGGAGCCAGTTTCCCAGGTGAGCAGGCATTCAGGCCTGCAGCTAATGAACCTCTCGGCTATTCTGTCAATCATTCTGATGATTAATCGATTACTTAGGTGATTAATCAATCACTCTGGTGATTAATCAGAATAAAAATTGCCATGTTCTTCAGCTTTTTCACTTAACCACTCAAGCTTTTTTATACAGTATTTGAAATACATAAAAATGCAAATAAATGAGTAATCTAATTACTTTTAAATAAAGAAATACAAATTTTATTGCCTAAAATGCAATAATACTTAATGTAATAAACCTGCAGGAGTTTAGGTTGTTTCTGTCATATCATACATAATTATTCTGTGTCCAATGGTCTTCGTCAGATATTCCAAATATTTGTTTTAATATCTCATAAAAGCAAATATTTAATTGTAACCAACTGTTGACTGACTCTCGTAGGAGCATCTGTCCAACTCCCTGACAGACATGGCCGACATCGCTGAGCCCCCCAGCAGCCCGCTCGGAGCCACCGACTCCACAGACGACTCAGACGAAGTCGACGACGAAGACTCTGAGATGGACGACTGGGAGCTGCGACACCCTCCGCTGTTCGACCCTCACGCCCTCTGTGAGTGGTGCTCTGCGCCGCCGCCACATCTGGAACAAGAACATCTAGTTTGACTCATTTCCTTTGGTTGCTTCCGCCTCAGGGTGCGAGGAGTGCAACAGTTCCAACCCTTCAGACTGTCCGCTGCACGGCCCCCTGCATCCCATCCCCAACCGGCCCGTGTTATCCAAAGCCAGGGCCAGCCTGCCTCAGATCCTCTACATCGACCGCTTCCTGGGAGGAGTCTTCTCCAAGAGGCGCATCCCCAAGCGAACCCAGTTTGGCCCTGTGGAGGCGCCGCTGGTTTCCCAGAGTGAGCTGCAAGATCACAACTTTAAATTAAAAGTAAGTTGGGTGAGGCTGCACAGCGTTCAGTTCTTTTATGAACGCAAACAACCGACTACTGCTGTGAGTTCAAGCTAATTCCCCCTGAGAGCAGACCGCAGGATGGTAAAACAAGTCTCCAAAACACCTAAAATACAGCAGAGTCCCAGTACTGTTGAGGGCCGCAACTAACAATCATGTTAGAAATAGATTATTCTGACGATTAATCTATTTTATTGAGGATTAATCAAATATTCTGATGATTAATTGATTACTCTGACGATTAATTGGAATAAAAATGGCCAGATTCTGCATATTTCTCATTTAACCACTTAGCTTTTTAAATATAATATTAAAAAAGTGCAAATAAACCCATCCTTTAATTCATTTTTAATAAGAAAATAAACATTTTATTGCCTTAAATTCAATAAAACAGCATTTCTTTAGTGAATGTTTGTGTTTTGTAGTGAAGGATGCATCTGCAGCTAAAAAATACTTTTGACATCAACATGTTGAAAGCTGAGCTCTTTCTGTTGACTATTGACTATTTTTTTTTATCAATAAGTGGAAAGAAATGGTGTTTAACAGGATTTTTGTGTGTTTTTTACAGAATTGGAACCAGTTAAAGCTAAAAATGCGACATGATGAGTTTTGTGTAGAACATATTTACAAACAGAAGTTTCTTTTTTATGCAAAACATTTATATTTCTGTACAGTTTTGGTTTGATTGCCGTTCTGTCAGCACATGGCCTTTTTTTGCGTCTGTATACCCCAGTTAACGATTAATCGATTACTAAATCAATTAATCACAGTTACTTTGATTAATCGTTTCTCATCGTGAGTGTCTGATGGCTTGTTTCTCCGACAGGTGTACATGCTGAACGCAGAGAAGGAAGAAGAGAAGCCAAGCGACGTCTGGTTGGATCTCTCCGACGAGGAAAGCTGCAACTGGATGATGTTTGTGAGGCCGGCGCAGAACCACCTGGAGCAGAACCTGGTGGCCTACCAGTACGGCTCCGACATCTTTTACTGCACCATCAAACACATCCAGCCCAAGCAGGAGCTGAAGGTCGGTACAAAGAAAGAAACAAATCAGTCTTACTAATTTTGATGCAGTTTTTAGTGCAAATGTCTTGGTGCACTTGAAATAAGACAAAAGTGATTTACAAAAAACTTTTCGGCAAGATACAAGAGCTTATTTTAAGTCAATAATTCTGGAGTATTGATTTAAAAATGTACTCATTCCTAGCGGTGGGAATTTATTGTTTTATCATTTGTCATAAAAAATATCTTATTATGGTAAGAATTTTGATTTATTTTTCTCCTGATACATTTTAGTTCAAAACTGACAATTATCAGAATTGTTAGATTTGCTTTTTCCTCAATTAATAAAAATCCGTAAATGGGAATGTTTTTCACAAACATTTACCTAAAAAAGAAGTAATAAATAGATTTTCTTTTTCATCTTAATCTTTATCGTTATCACTAAAGTACCACATTGATCAGCCGAACTCGTTTTGATTTATAGCAGGACAATTTTCTCCTGGTATGAATGAAATAAAAATTACACACATGTATTTAAAGTGTTGCTTTTAAGTTTGTTTTGTTTAAAGTGTATTGGAATATTTTCACAAGGAACTAGACAAAAATACTTAGTAAGATTTTGTGTCTTTGCAAGATGAATGATGCATTGAGCCAAAACAACCAAAAAAGTGATTTATGGCTGTGATTTTTTTTAAATATTTTGCTCTGCAGGTTTGGTACGCCGCTTCGTACGCAGACTTTGTGAACCAGAAGATCCACGACGTTACGGACGAGGAGCGTAAAGGTGAGTTTTTCCTCCGTCGGGTTTGTGACGCGGCGGCAGCGGCCTCCTGACCTCCGCCTCGCCTCGTTCGCCCAGCGCTCCAGGAGCAGGAGTGGAACTGGCCGTGCTACGAGTGCAACCGGCGCTTCGTGAGCTCCGAGCAGCTGCAGCAGCACCTCAACATGCACGACGACAAACTCGGCTCCGCTTCAAGGTGGAAACTTTTGCTTTCATTTCATTTGATCTTTTTTATATAGTGACGTCTACTTATCCCTGTGCGTGTCCGGTTTCAGATCCAAAGGCCGCGGCAGAGGGCGAGGCAGGAAGCGGTTTGGGACGGGGAGACGACCGGGACGGCCGCCGAAATTCATCCGTGTGGATCCGGCTGCAGACACCAACGGAGACAAGACGGCAGTAAGGAGACCGTTTCGTCTTTATAGTGAAAAAAAACACAAAGAAACAAGAAAAGTTGAGGATAAACAACTAATTGACAGATGGAGAATCTGCTGAGGGAGGTAAAGGTTAGGGTGATGGCCAAGAGGCCTTCCAATCTCTCAGATTAAAGATGCTGCCCAGCAATATTAGGAAGCCATTAAAGATGGGTGCAATTTTTAGTTAAAAAATGTAAATAAAAACAAGTAAATCACAGTTTTAGTTTGTTTTATTCCTTTTTAGAACTTAGAATAGTGCATAAAAGTGCAACATTTCTCTCCAGTCATCTCAGAAAGTGGAAGAGATTAATTTCTCCTAGAGTAAAATATTTTCAGCTATTATTTTTTTCATTTTTAATGATTATGGCTTTCGGGGAAAAAACCCAAAAATGAGGCTTTAAGCACAAAGGCATGTAAAGGTAACAAATTTAAGAATATTGGAAACATTAAAATATAAAACAAATAAGCAAAGATGAAACTTAAAAAGCTGATTAAAATATAAAAAATATAAATACTGCAAAATTACAAATAATTATGTACAAAAAATAAATTCAAGATATTAAAATTAATCAAAATAAATGATAAAAAACTGACAGTTTTTAAAACACTAAGAGTAATGATATAAAAAATGATTAGAAAAGTATAAATATTAAAACAAAATTACTAAAGTGAAATTATTTTGAAAATAGAAATATTTGATACTAAAAATAATATTAAAAAACTAAAAATTAGTAGAAAATTAAAAATATTAAATAATTTAAAAAATGTTTATAAATAATTCAGAATTATTGTTTTTGTTGTTGTTGAGTTTGACCAGTAAGACTGACACAAATTGTGGCAACAACTTTTAACCAACAACAATAAATATAATTTTTTTAAAAAGCACAAAGATTTTAGAGATGAAAGGTGGATTTATTTGTCCATAAACGTCAAAACCGACGTTGTGACGACGTTTTGGTCAGGAGCTGCTGGATCCGACGGAGAAGCCGCTGGAGGAGGACGGCGCTCAGAACGGGCTGAAGGAGGTTGACACGGAGCCGGAGGCGGAGGCCGGGACGGAGGACGAGGCTCCGCCGGAGCCCCCCGCCGAGGAGCCGCTGCTGCAGGCCGACGCCCCGCCGCCGCCGCCGCGCCCCGACCTGGCCGTTCCTGTGAAGGACGACCCGGCGCAGAGCGGGCAGCCAGAACCGCACCTGATCACCCAGGACCTTCACCGCGCCAAGAAGATCCGGGTGAGACTCTGAGACTCTGTTCCCGATGAAGACTCTCGCTTTCTGGTGCCGCTTTACGCTTGACAACGCTTTGTCTCTTCTTCCTCAATGTGTGCCTCCCTCTCAGGCGGACGAGCAGGTAGGTGAAACCCGGGAGACGACGAGAAACAAACATTTACTTTACGTAGGACAGCTGGGGCGGCGGCTGACATCCTCAGCTTTTTGTTTAGTTTTTAAGCTGAAACAGAAAAACTCGCTGCAGGTCACCGGAGTGAATTTGGCCACACGTTCTTCAAATCAAACAAAATTGATGTCAGACGTTTGTGCAGCAAAAAAAACCTTCTGAAGGTGTTGATAAATGTTCCCAGAGGTCATGAAAGGTCAACCTGCTACCATGTCGTGTAGACATTTTGAGGTTAATCTTGAAAAACAAGGGAGTTTCTGAACTCTGAGTTGAAAATGTGTAATAAAAATGTCTTGAATTTTTAGATTGATGTCAGAAATTGTCCAGAAAAAACTGGGAAATTTCTTTGTTTTTTTTTCATGAGATTAATCAAATTAATTTGCTTATTAATCCAATTTAATAGCATTTTTTTTACTTTCCAAACTCAGAGGTTTTTTCTAGAAAAGCTCTGAGATTAATCTCATGTTTTCTAAGTTGTTTGTTCTGCTTTTGCTTTGAGGATAGTGAGGATTTTCAAAGGTGAAAGGTTGACCTTTCATGACCTCTGAACATTTTTATTAAATCTTTAAAATGACAGCAGCAGAAACAACAAAATGTTGCTGCCAGTTTGATTTGGTTGGAAGAATGTCGGAGGGTTGACTTCCCTCAGGTCTGCAGGTTTTGCTGCGGCTAACCTCCTGCCGCTCTCTGCGTCCCAGAATGCCGCGCTGCAGCACCTCTTCATCAGGAAGAGCTTCCGGCCGTTCAAATGCACGCTGTGCGGCAAGGCCTTCCGGGACAAAGACAAGCTGGAGCTCCACCTGCGGGTCCACGGCCGCGACGCCTACGCCTTCTCCTGCCACTGCTGCGGGAAGAGCTTCGTGAGCGACGCGGCGCTGGAGGACCACCTGCTGGCGCACGCAGAGAGCCGCTCCTACTCCTGCCTCCTGTGTCCGGAGACGTTCGAGAGGCTGGAGTTGCTGAAGGACCACGTGGACGTCCACGCTGTGGACGGCTGCTTCAGCTGTCCGTCCTGCGACAAGAGCTTCACGGACTTCATCCAGGTTGGTCTGGAGCCTGGAGCTCTTACAAACCCACAAAGGAAATGTTGTGACTTTTTCTCAATTTGTTTTATGTTAAAACATTTTATGCATTAGATATTTAGAAAATCGTTCTTGTGGCTTGAAGCAAGTTTTATTTTGTAGCAGCAGAGTTAAAAGTGGTTGCCGAGCCCTGGGCCAGAGTGAGGCTAACGGATATAGGCGTACAATTAATATTGATTAATCAATTATTTAAATAATCATCAACTAATTTAATGATTGATTAATCATTAGCTGGTATGTACAGACTCAAAAAAGGCAACACACTCAAACTGTACAAACGATAATCTTAGTAATTGATTAATCGGTTAATCTGACGATTAATCACATAAAAATTGGACATTCTGCAGATTTTTTATTTAACCAGTAAAGCATTTTTTAATAAACCTTAGAAATACCTGAATCTAAATGTGTTTTTAAAACAAAAAGACTTTTTTTCAGACTGTATACTCCAGTTAGCGATTAATCAAATACTGAATTTGATTAATCGATCGTAAGTCAAACAGACAAAGCTGAGCTTTTCTCATATTGATGTACTATTTTTTTTACCTGCATCATCGTGAATCTTATAAAGATCTTAACACACAGCTGGAACAAAGAGCTGAACATCAGTAATAAATAAATAAGATAAAAACACAATTCAAACTGATAAAATCAAGACCAACGATAGTTCAATTCTACAAATATCGACCAAACGCTAAAGGGAAACTGTTTCTGTGTTAGGGTTGAATTATTGGTATTTTTTCATGCATTTCTGTATGAAATTAGCTGAAGTGCTTAAATTAAAGGTCTACAGAATGGACCAATAGTCTTTATCTGATCAAATCGATTAGCCATAAAGTTCCTTAGGCTTTCTCGTTCTCCTGAGTTTTGGACCTGGTGCTTTTCCGTAGATGAAGAAGCACGTCCGCTGCTTCCACTCAGAGAAGATCTTCCAGTGTCCAGACTGCGATAAGGCCTTCTGCCGGCCGGACAAGCTGCGGCTGCACATGCTGCGCCACTCCGACCGCAAGGACTTCCTGTGCTCAACCTGCGGCAAGCAGTTCAAGGTGCGCCGCCGACGGCTAGCAGCTAGCTTTGTTACCTGAAACCAAACCGTCAGTCACTGATGTTTCTCCCACCAGAGGAAGGATAAGCTGCGGGAACACATGCAGCGCATGCACAATCCGGACAGAGAGGCCAAGAAGTCCGACCGGACCCACCGCTCCAAAGCCCACAAAACCAAGGTCCCCTCCACCGACCTGGAAAGCTTTGTGTTCAAATGCAGGCTGTGCATGATGGGATTCCGGCGCAGAGGGATGCTGGTGAGCGGCGGCTCTCGGAGACGAAGCGGACCGGGAGTCGGCGCCTCGCTCAGCTCTGGCTTCCTGTCTGCAGGTCAATCATCTGTCCAAACGGCATCCGGAGATGAGGATCGACGACGTGCCGGAGCTGACGCTACCGATCATCAAACCCAACAGGGATTACTTCTGCCAGTACTGCGATAAGGTTTGTTTTTTGATTTTATAACAGACACAACACAGAGCCAGTCAGTGAAGTCATGATACAAACTGAAGTGTGAAAAAAAAAAAAACCTGGCGTGGATAAAGGGTAAAAAATTATCATAAATTCACTAAACAAAAGAAATAATGGGTGGCAGCTGCCAGAAGCTGATGCCAGTGTTGGTTGTATTGCCTGTTTGCAAGTAATTACTTCATTTGAAATGATGACGTTATTAGTTATTGAACTATTTTGCCTTAATTTACCTGATGAAAGTGGCTTTGGTGGCAGCCGCCACTAATTAAATAGGAATTTGTTTGTTTTGAGCAAATCAATAAGAAACCAGAATATATTTGCAAACACAGACACAGGCATGCATTAAAAATGTACACGGAAAATCCAATGTTTAGTAAATATTACCAGCCTTACATACGTAGTTTAATAGCAACGGGCCATTTAAGCAACACGTTTTCTGAAAACCGGATTGAATTGAGCTTCCTGTCTCTCCTTCCATCCTGCCGTTTATTGGAGGGTTTTTTCTCTGCAGGTGTATAAAAGCGCCAGTAAAAGGAAAGCTCACATCCTGAAGAACCACCCGGGGGCGGAGTTACCCCCCAGCATCCGGAAGCTGCGCCCGGCTGCTCCCGGAGAGCCGGACCCGATGCTCAGCACCCACACCCAGCTGACCGGAACCATAGCAACCGCGCCGGTCTGCTGCCCGCACTGTGCCAAACAGTACAGCAGCAAGGTGAGCGGGCTGCATCAGCCTCGTCGTCTCCTCACTCAGAAGCAGGGATTTCTAACAAAAACTACTTTTTTTTTTTTTCCCCCAGACTAAGATGGTGCAGCACATCAGGAAGAAGCATCCCGAGTTCGCCCAGCTGGCCAACACCATCCACTCTCCTCTGACCACGGCGGTGGTCGCTCCGGCAGTCATCACCGCTGATGGTGCAACGGCAGAAGCTGTAGTGGTGAGAAAAAACACTCAGAAAGATTCACTGAGAATAAACATCATTTACCATCATCTAGAGGAGACAGTCAGTCAGATTCTAGCATAGAACCTGCAAAATCTGGATGGATGGATGGATGGATGGATGGATGGATGGATGGATGGATGGATGGATGGATGGATGGATGGTTGGATGCTTTGATGGTAGGTTGGTTGGTTGGTTGGTTGGTTGGTTGGATGGATAACTGAACAGATTCATTCATTCACTGATGAACTAATTTCATCTTTCAGACTAAATGATAGAAAATCAAAATGTTTTTCTTCACTCTGATTTCTTGGGTCAAATATTTTTCTTCTTTGCGTCAGACCACCGACCTGCTGACCCAGGCCATGACGGAGCTTTCCCAGACGCTGACCGCAGACTACCGGACCTCCCAGGGAGACTACCAGCGGATCCAGTACATCCCAGTGTCGCAGGCGGGCGGCGGCCTGTCGCAGCCGCAGCACATCCAGCTGCAGGTCGTCCAGGTCGCGCCGGTGAGAAAACAACCAGCCAGGCTTTAAATAGAGATGAAAATTCATTTTTTATTATACGAGATACCGTTTCTGATTTTCTAAAAAAAAATATTTACAAATGACATAAAACATTTTCAAAAAGTGGCTTTTATGTCAATCATCCCTTCTACTACTTGTACATCAGAATATTATGGCTGAGCTGTGAGAATTTTTGTTTTATTTCCAGAATAAAAACCTCAAAAATTGACCAGAAAGAAACATTTTAAAATTTCAAGAAAAACATTTGAATCTTGATTAAAAAATGCAGTCCCACTGGCAGATTTTTGTTCCACTAATATGAAAAATTCACATTTTACACATTTTTGTACATCAGTTTTGGTTTCAGTTGCTTCTACAAAAAAACTAAGCGCCTTAAAAACACAAACAAACTAACAAAAAACACAAACAGTCACAAATGAGCAGGCACCAAACTGAATTCCAGCATGTTTGGTCAACCGAGTTTACCGCTTTATGCGCTGTACAATGGCTGCTGGAAAAGACAAGTTCTTTGGTCAAAGGTGTGCAAAATAGCAAACTAGAATCTCATTATTTAACAATAACTTTATGCTAAAGAAAGTAACAAACATGTCTAAGGAAGCGTAACATGCAACCTTTGAATCTCCAAAACCCAAATATTTGATGGATTTGATGCTGGAGTTGTGCTTCTCTGCGTCTGCAGGCCGCCTCGCCTCACTCCCAGGCCCAGACAGTCGATGTGAGCCAGCTGCACGACCCCCACGGCTACAGCCAGCACTCCATCCAGGTGCAACACATCCAGGTGTCGGAGTCCTCCGGCGCCGCTCAACCCGCCACGCAGGTAAATAAGTAGAACTCGTTGTGCAGCACGATTAAACGTCTACGTTGGTTGATGTTGAGCGTCCCTCCAGGGAAACAGTCAGCCTCTAAGCCCCGCCTCCCAGCAGCCCAGTCAGGAGCTGAGCCCCGCCCAGCAGCAGGGGGCGGTGCAGCACGCCTACATCCCCGGAAACTGGAACTACAGAGGCTACTGTGAGTGACTCTAAATCCACTGCTCTCCCTCTCCTCCTCCTTCTGTTTGGATCCATGAGAATAAAAAGTCAAAACTGTTCAAACAGCGTCTGAGATCCAGATGATGGCGCTACCTCACGCGCAGTACGTGATTGCGGAGCCCGGCACGCCCGCGTCCGGTGTCAACAGCAGCCAGGTGAAGACGGTGAGTCCCCAGTCAAACCTAGTCTACCACAATACTCACATCCTAAGACAAACTAACTAAACTATCGTTTCCTTGGCGACCGCATTTTGTCTTTCCACATCGTGGCAACTTTATTTGTAATTTATAATCATAAAACTGGAGCTGGAAGTTTTCATATTCGTCTCTCAGGCGCACTTTGTCATCTCTGAGGGTCAGACTGACCTGGAGACGAAGCAGGCGGCTCCTCAGAGCGCGACCCAGACCCAGACCCAGACAGACCACCTGGATCCGCCGCCCGCGACCCAGCAGGCCGCCACGCAGTACATCATCACCACCACATCCACCAACGGCGGCAGCACCGGCGAAGTCCACATCACCAAGCCGTGACGTCTGGGCGTTTCCGCTGAAGAATCACGGCGTGGATCTGTGGACATTTCCAGGAAACGAAACGCTCCCAGCACAGTTTTATGTGTCTGAATGTTAGTGAGCTGCTGCCAGAACGTTATCAGGAAATCAAACTAAAGTTTCCATCTACGACTGAAAACACCGACGACGACGGGGGAAAACACTACTTCTAACATCATGCACTGGAAAATAAAACTGAGTTGTACTTTTTGTTTTTTTTTAAAAAAAAATGAAGTTAACTTTTGTTCTAATCCAGGTTTATGTTAAAAAAATATTAGGGTTTTATTTGTGAATGATGTAAAAACCCGGGGAGAGATGTTACAATCATGCAGGGACGTGTCGTCTGTTGGATGTTACCGCACAGTGTTGTTGATTTTTGTGAATTTTCTCCCATCAGTTTCCTCTTCTGACGGTTTTTATTTGCCAGCTGGATCGTTATGAGATATTTTAGTATCCGAATCTGTTGTCTTTGTCATCAGTTTTTATAGTAAAATGTTGGAAAAACAAACACGGCTCATGCATTCTTCAAAATTGTTGCTTTTTAACCTTTTAGTCTGTGGCTGATTTAGGTCATAAAAATGTAAATTTAATCTCTTTATGTTGATTAAAGGGGTTTCTTCATATATTTTACAGGGGCACATAAGGCATTTTTTAATATGATGAAGGTATAAAAATTATGTAATATCAATATGACTTAAATGTAAACTTCATAATTTAATGTCTTGAGATCGGGCCTCTGTCTCTTTAAGAAGCTCCTGCTCCTTCTTCCGCCTTTTCCTCAATAATGCTCCTCATGCGACTTCTTTTGGCGTTGTTCTTAAGAAATTATGTCAGATTAATTTCGTCTCATCATGTAATAATGCTATTCTCTCATTATAAAAGTTACTTTTTAGTCCCACACTCCTTATGATGACTTCCTGAAGGCGGAGTCTCTTTACGAAGAGCAGGAGCTTCTTAGAGAGACAGAGACCCAATAACTTAGTGAGTTAGTTTGATATTTATGGCACTTTTATACCAACTGAAGGTAAATAGTGAGTTAAAATGGTTCCCTCCCCCACTACTAATACATAATTCCTCCTGCTTTAATGACTTAAACAACAAAACAGCTCATATGTTTTATTATTATTACATTAAAACACATTTTCTATGTCAGGTTTCAGTTATTTAGACCTGTGTGCAGCACTTAAAAACAGTTTAAATCAGCTATTTGTGCTCTAATAAGAATGGGAATCTCAATCACAATGTAATTCTAATTTTAATCACTAGATGGCAGCATGACTCCACACTATAAGCATCAGTAAATTAAAAAAAACATTTAATAAACGGTGGATATTCGTGAAACTATCAACTGAGATTCTATGGAGAATCTCCATTTAAAGAACTCAACAAAACTTCATACATCTTATATTTCCATTAACAGTAAATCAGGGGAGAGCGCGAACGCAGTCCCCCACTACCAGAAATTATGCAGTCGAGATTCCCACATTTGGGGAATTCGCAGGGGTCAGCACAACCGGAGTGCAATGGCTGAGCCTCACCCTGGGTGAACCA
>VMRN01000025.1:1462210-1495402 GCA_010277015.1 Poeciliopsis turrubarensis
GTATGATTCTCGCTTTGGGTGTGAGAGGTCCCGGGTTCAACTCCCGGATGAGCCCGTTTAATTACTTTGAGAGATTTACAAAATTTACTCACTATTATTGTGAGTATATTTTGTAAAACATACTCAATATATACTCACAATACATATTGTGAGTATATAGATTGTATATATATACAATCTATATATATATATTGTATATATATATAGTATATATTTGAGTATATACTCAAAATATACTCACTATTATTGTGAGTATATTTTGTAAATCATTTCAGTTTTCTTAGAGTAGTTTAAATGGGCTTAATGAAAAAGCTGGTCAGACCCTCACAACCATTGTCAGTGAGCGGCTCGTTGGTCTAGCGGTATGATTCTTGCTTCGGGTGTGAGAGGTCCCGGGTTCAAATCCCGGACGAGCCCTGCTAATTCATTAGGTGCAACAGAAATGTTAAGAAATACATCCTTTAGAGGAATGCTGAACGTGATTTGTAGGTTAAGTTTTCCCTGAAGTACTGTTGGATTCTCGTTGCTCCTCCAACCTACAAAGTGTTCATGTTGTCGTAGTTGCTGAATGGAAGCAATCTGCACAGTCAAGCAACTTGGAGACGGTGCTTAAAAAATAAGAAAGGTTCAACAATAAAAATGGTCAGAAAAGGATTAAAAACTAAACAAAATCCTGAAGTAACAAATGAATGGAAAAAACATTTTCAAATGAACAGATCACAACAAATCATGACAGCGCCAAGGATGTGACAAACCACTAATCTGAATATAAATGGATTAAAACAAGATGCAGAAAATTTTAAAAAGTAAACTAAAATCTAATTTACACCATAGAGCACAACAACTTAACTTTTAATGCAATCAAAAATTAAAAGATCTAGTAGTAAATAAATTTCCTGCCAGGTGTCCAGTCTTGCCCAACATGGTGCCATGAGCAGATCCAAGAACTGAATCAGAAAACACCTGGGATGGGATTCATTAGCAGTTCTGTTCCTCTCCACTAGGTGGCACAGCAGGATAAGACAGAGAGACACGAAACAGAAGAAAATCCTGATCTGCAGCTCAATGGTTGTTGAGTTTTATGTAGCTTGTAAGAAACCCACAAATAAATGTTCCTGGATTTTAACCAGGGTGGAAATTGATAATAAATCCCGAAAGAAAATTATTAAAACTTGTACCTGGTGGGAGAATAAACCAAGTGTGGTTCTCTCAACCTGGTTGAGCTTCTGCACAACTTTAAACTGAAGTTTTATGATTTTAATCAAGACTGTCAGACACATAAACCTCTAAAACCTCCAGAAGAAACTAAACAAGATTGAAAAAGTAATGGATTCCTTTGACTTTACTTGCACTGCAAAAAGACAAGTCTCACCTTGTACTTTTATCTTGTTTCCATTGCAAATATCTTTTAAATACAAACAAAATAACATACAAGTAATGTTTCAGCAACATATAGGAGCTTGTGTGGAGACAAGAATTTCTTAATCTTGTTCAAAAGACTAGATTTTTCATAAGACATTTTTCTCATAAGTGAAAAAATCTTAACCTAACTAAAATCTTTTTTCCATCAAAAATTAGGATTTAGAGTTAAAACAAAATACTTTATCTCACTGAAATGTTAGTTTCAAGTTAGTTTTTGTCTTATTTCATGTGTACTAAGATATTTGCATTCGAAACTAAACAAAAATTAATAAGATTTTTTGTTTTTTTAGTGTAGTTTTAATCCTAAAGAGGAACAGTTTGCTGAAAAAATTAAGTCACCTTTTGTTTACACATCTAGAAGTATTTAAAAACTAAAGGTGATACAATGTCCACATGAACACATCTGTTTTGAGTCCAAAGTTGGCTGCTGAAATGAACAGCAAACCAAATATTACAATCGTCGTCTTTGTTTTTTGATTAGATTTGGACAAGTATCTCTGCTTCAGCACACTTGGATCAAATAACGGCGTCATTATCATGGAGCGCTGCAACCTGATGTCATACTGAGGGGTCCGGTGCCAAAAACTGGAGTTTCAGACTCGTTATCTGGAGGTTTTTTTATGTTGCTGGAGTCCAATATGTTTCCAGAGTGATATGTGATCAGGGTTTCATATGAAACATTTTTTTTAAAAAAAAGCTTAAACCTAATTTGTTTTGTATGATAAACTCTAAAAGAATCCATTATTTTAAAGTTCACATTTTGTTCTCCACTGTTTCTAAAACAGCCCAAGCACTTAAAGAAAAATAAAAAAAACCCACCCCTTTGGTTTTTAGATTATTTTCTGAGCCTTTTCAACAACCTCCAGAATGTAACATTACATTCCGCTGTTGCCTAGCAACCTCTGCTGAGCCCAACGCCATTTCTTAGCAACCCCAGCTGAGCTCCACCACATTTGGTGAGTTGGTTTTACTGCTGTATGATGGCTGCTCTTTGTTGACTTACCATTCAGAAACCACTTGTTGCATTCTTGTTGGTTGTGCAGGAGGTTCTACTAATGCTTTTCAAAAATGTACAGTTGTATAAGTGCACATTTTCACGTGCAAGTTTAAACATTCAACTTGTTGGACTTTAAAGTGATCCTTAAACTTTCCGAAAAGAGTTCAATCAAAGCAGACTAAAATTTAATTTTCTAAGAATGATTTTAAGCAAAAGTTCAGTGGACATGTCTGTATAGGCAATAAACCTAACCTAACCTGCTCAACAAATCACCTTTCATAAACTACACTGTCTAGTTTTGGATCTTTTTCATAATGTCCTGCCCATTCCCGTTTTTGCAGGAATTGCTTCCTGGCTACGGTACGCATTTTTTCCCTCAGCTTAAATATTTTTCATTCCTTTCGTCCGTCTTTGTCAGCATCAGACGAAGTTACTGAAGCAGCCTGCGTTTAAAACAGGGATCTGAGACGGAGGAGGGAGAAAAGCAGAAAGGGGGGCAGTAGAGGTCAGTGCCGGAAGCGTTTCTGTTATTACTAAAAACTGAGCAGCCCTCTAGACCTTTACGAAAAGCATGAATGCCTTTGATCCATATTCAATTACCCTTGCAGCCGGCACCACATCTTAGGCGAACAAGCGGACATAGTTTTCACCAGCAGATTCCTTTTCAGGCCGGAGTATAAAAGAGCTGTAATTGGCATGTGGTAATTAATGGCAGCCGTTAGGCAACAGTTGTGCGGACTCTGTACTGTACGCATGCCACAGATGTCATTCGACCATGGACTTGGCGGCCATCTGCCGGATCGCGCATCTGTCCAATTCCCTCAAACTGAGAGTCGGAGCGGTGGAGAGGACCTCGGATGAAAGGACTGAGAGCTGTCAAAACACCAAAGACACAAATCTGTCTGCTGCTTTTGGTTAAATCAGGGCTATTTCGAGCTTTCTGGGGGTCCCTAGTTATGAATGTAGAGATTCATATCCGTCTACAGAGAGTCTGCACACCCTAAAAAAACCGTCTCAAATTCGTAAAAAAGGTAAGTTGGCCTCAAATAAGTTGATGGCAGGTTTTAAATGTTGTGGTGGTAGGAATATTTAATCTTGAGCCTTTTTTGTGTCAGGAAAACATTTGAGTCACTTCTTCATTGTGTGACTTGAGGCTACTGAGGCTAATGCTAACTGGCTCTTCTGTTACCAACATTTTATCCTGTGCAAAAAAGCTTGGCACTACAGGGATTTAAGACAGTTTTTTTGTACATTTATGATGTGATACAGGTCTTAAATTTTATTTATAGTACTCTTTAAATGTTTTTTTAAAGAATATTAAAAACTATTTAAATTATGCTTTAGATGATCAACAAAAATGACATGAGTCACATTTGACAAATTAAAAACTGTTAAAATTACACATGTTGAAGGGAATCAAACTCACAAGAACTACAACAGAAGTAAAACAGTAATAAGAACAGATTTTGAATGTTTATAAATAAAAACATCAGATAAAGACGGGATATTTTTTATTTTCCTGAGATGAGGCGCAACATGGAGCTTTGGTGCCCCCTGGTGGCCAGTCAAGAAAACAGAATAAACAATCAGACTTTAGATCTTCTTTATGAAGTTTTCTAATGAATAAATATGACTGGAAAGAGATTTTTTGACGATAAATGGAGATAAGGCAGCATTTCACTGCTATACAATCTCTATCCAAAGCAACTGGAGCCTCATCTTGCTCCAGTTTCCACCTTTGGCCAGTAGGGGGACGAGCCCCAGGGGAGAAGCGCACAGCATCAGCTTTCTGCTTATTGTAAAAGGGTGCAAATGAAATTACCACGGGCTTTGTTTAGCTACACTGAAACACTGATAACTGGTTTCCTTGCTGCTCCAGTCCTGGAGGAGAGGCTGGTTCAAAGCCAGCTCAAGTGTGTGTTGTTTGAGAAAATATGGTTCATGGCAGAGGTCAATCCTTCGACTTATTCCGACAATTACTCAAGATCGGGTTTCACTGGTGTTACACATAGCACACATCTGATTCCTGATCCCTCTGCTGATGACACTGTGAGGCAGTAAAAGTGAGATAAACAAACTAAACCCCTTAACAGCTCAGCATGCTGCTTAAAATCTGTTCTAAACATCCACTGTGCGCTACAAAAGTAAAGCTTCAGATTAAAAGTAGAGCAATCCAAACTCCAAAGAGGGTTAAATTAAGAAAAATGAAAAAAAATTAGCATTTCATTCAAAAGGATTATTTTGGTAGTTGATAATTCTGGCTGTAAATCTGATTCAAAACCTGTTGAACCACTTTAGCTACTTTTATACATTAAATGCTATGAACATATAATTTTTCATTTGTGTGAATTTATCAAAACTAAATCAGTGTTTAATGTATTTCTCAACAGTCTGACCTCTCTAAGATATTCTTTGACAGTGGCTTTATGGTTATGAAACTGTTAGGCTAACGTTTACTCATGTGGCTTTCACTTTTACCGTTTGTGTTCATTGTTCTTTAACATTCTGTTCAATATGCACATTGTATCTGGACATAAACCCGCATAAGTTAAAAAATAAACTAGAAAATGTAAAAAAAAAAAAAAAGAAAAAGAATGTTAGTGATGCTAGTGTGCTAGCATTAGCTAACTTTCCACCAGTGACGTGCGGTCAGGGGAGGCAGGTGAGGCACGGCCTCCCCTGACATCATGGAAAGAAAGAAATGAAAAAAAATATATATTTATATTTATCAATTGATTTGTACTATAAAGTAATTTTCCATTAAACTTCACCATTTTTAGATTATTTTTTATCGACTGTAACACTTTTCATGGGTAATAATTTAATTAAAAAGCTAAGCGCCAACATTTTTTCTTCAAAATCGCCGAATTTTCACATTTACCGTTAAATGCTGAGAAAATCCGGGAGGTGAGGCAGCACCTTGCTGAGCCTAACCATGGATTGCGCAATGACTCGGCTAACTATGCTGCCATGTTATTTAGTGAGAGCAGATCGCTGTCTCTCTTTATATCACTATTAGAATGTTCAAACACGTTTGATATATGAAGTAAGTTTCCAAAGTTAAGCCGATTTATATAATGAACAGCAACTATATGCGTGTAATGTGTTTTTTGTGCTAGCGCAATCATAAAACGGCTGAAAATAGGCACGGGGTGAGGCACGCACTGCTCCTGCCTCACGATAGGGGGCGCTAGTGAGCTCAGGGATTCTTTTTGCGATTTATTGGCTGCAGAATAAGTGACAACAGGCGGGAGTTTACAGTTAGCAAGTCAAGTACAGTTATCGTTTATATATATGTGAGTTCGGAGTTATTATTGTTAATGTTTTGGCGTGGTTACGGCCAACAGTAACCCATCCTGTTGAGCAAATAAAAGGTAGAGTACCGAAATGTTGCCTGATTATTTGTACACTACAATACAATATGCTTGTAAATCTGACAGATGAAGTCAGTGCCTCACCATCCATGAATCTCACCGCACGTCACTGCTTTCCACAGTGGCTAACAAGTGTCACAATAGCTAACTGGAGCAGGGGCGCCGCCAGGAATCCTGGGCCCCATGAGTAAAAATTAGATTGGGCCCCCCAGGCAGCTGCTGTTACAATTTTCTAACCAATCAAAAGCAACACAACTTTAAAGGCTTGAAACTGCCTTGCTTGGGTCCAATACTGATGACTAGCACAATATTTACTGCTCATGAATTTTACATCCAACAGTTTGCATACAGTGTGTAAGTAGGTTGCTGAAATGTTTTCTGTTAGTTTCAGATTACTGAAATGTCTCTTCCCCCGAGCAACAGTCATATGCAAGGTGCAAAATATAATTTTAATTTATAAATTTTTAGTCCTAAAAACAATCTTCGAAAACAATATGATTAATTCTGTAATTGACAGGGCTCTTTTTTTATTTTTATTTCTATGGACAAAAAATAAATAAATAAATTTTGGAGGGCCCCCTGTGGTCAGGGACCCTTAAAAGCGTCATAACGTTTCCTCCTGTAGGAAACCCTAGATAATATAATTTGTTATGCTGAGGTCAGTTAGTTAGTTAGTTAGTTAGTTAGTTAGTTAGTTCGTTAGTTCGTTAGTTCGTTAGTTCGTTAGGTCATTAGTTAGTGAGCCAACACCAAAGTTTTATGCTATAATTAGCTTGTGTGCCAGAATTAGCTAATATACCAGATGTTTAACACCAGGTAAGCTAACCATGACAAACATAAAACGGTAACAGCATCGTTAGAAGAAAATGGTGAAAATATGGCTTTTTTTTTGTCAGGGATTTTAGTTTTAAATAAAAAAACATTATTTTTTTAAGCTAACTTCTCATTTCTTATTATTTTCTTCCAGGCAGTTAGAGTTTATGGTTATTTTTTGAAGCAGTTTTTTAGCAACATTTCTCCAGATGTTTGGAATATATTTCAGATTTTTTATGTGATCCGTTCTTTTTAAACCCAGTCATTGTTCCGAATGCCACACTGTGATTAAAAGAAAAATGTCAAAGGGCTGTTAAAATATTTTATTACTGGTAACTAATTTTGTCTTAATTAGTATTTTCTTTTAAATTTTTTGTAAATAAAAGTTATTTACAAATGTTCCCTGATGTAGTAGTTTTTAAAACTGACAAATTATTATTTATTTACTTAAATGTGTGACTTTGACCTTGATATTGTTTTCACTATTTTTACTATTAATCTAAATAGATAAATCCAGTATTTGATTTGGCATCTGGTTGATGTATCACCATTTATCTTTGATCTTTTTCAGGGACAAGTTGTGTTTTCATTTCCTGCTGAAACCAATAGTGACATTATGCATTTTCAAACTGTTTCTTTGCTAAGTTGTCTGCTAGGTAAACAAACCTGACTCACCCATTAAGCTTTGGGGACTTTTTATGCCTCAATGATTCTGACTTAAATGACTAACCAAACAATGAACTTCAGAAACAGAGCAGGCATGGAGCGAAAATGAAAAAGGCCAGAAATTAACTTTGATAGTGCTATTAATCAAGATTACTTTATAAGGATTATTAAAAAGTCACAAGTTTTAGCTGCGAAAGTTTAACGGTGAATTTGATTCAGCTCTGCGCAGCCAGGGGGATAAATGCATGTTTTACTTAATCATAAAAGTGATATTTTAACTTCGTTAGATGCCAGATTTGAGGCTTTGCACAAAGAGCAAACGGCCGGCGCTGTGATCACACGCGGCGTGCATGGTTGCTATTAATGGGCCGGACAGAGCGAAACGAAGAGCCGTGCCACCTTTAACCGGAGGCTGTTTGAACGGACAGCTGCACACTGAGACAAAACATCAAAACACCAGCCACAGATGTACGCAATTAGCAACATGGTAGACATTTGGAGAGCAAAAGGTCCATAAACTCGCAACTTATTACGGTTGATCTGACGTGGCCGGAGGGGAGGCTGAACCCAGAATGTTAATGGGCTTTTAGTTTGGCTTGAAAAGCTCCAGCATCCAGGCTTTAATGTCAAAGAGGGCTTAACTGCTCTTAAAATTTCCTAATGCAAGATCTCCACTCCGACATAAATATCATCCCAGACAGTCCGTGTGTGTGTGTGTGTGAAAATGGTGTGTGTAAATGCACACTTTGGGGGGGAAACGACACAATTAGTCCAGGGGGAGGGAGCGAGTGCCACGCTCAACATGTTTCCAATCTTTAGGAAATGCTAAGCTTCCTGTTTGTGTAAATAATTTCTTATTTTGTGTTCCAAGAGAGCAGGGAAGATTAATCACCCCTGACCTCCCTGCCCTCTGGTTTTTCCATGCCTTGGACGTCGCTCTCCTTGGAGGGAGAAATCAGTCTGCTGCCCGGAAAGGTTCAGGGACGGACTAGCTGGACACCAGCTGCGTCTCTGTCGACCATAAAATTTCACACCAAAAAAATGTAATTTTGGAATATATTTATTCCAAAATAAATTCCAAATTTATTTTGGAATTACGAAAATAAATGTGCTTAATTTTGACCAAAAAAAAAAAAAAAGCCCAAACAAACTAGGTTGTGCTGGGTTGAGGTGTTGCTTCAACTGCTTCTGAAAACAGTCCAAGTTGGTTTTTTTGGCTATGCGTTGATGTTTTTTAGTGTTTCAAAAACCTTTGTAATGTAGCATCACAAATGAGCAGACACTGCCCGTTACCTAGTAACCCCCGCAGAGTTCCACCTGTTACCTAGCAACCCCAGTGGCCAGCAGCAGCTTATTTGGATTTAAAGGCAGAAAATCTCGTTATGAAAGAATGATTTTGTGTAAAACATATAATGAACATGTTCTGTGTCGCCCATTGTCATTTTTAATGACTTATCAGGTGGAAAAAGTTATTCATATATGATTTTAAAAGTGTTTCTTATTTAATAGAAACACCTTAGTTTCCAAAATTGTTTATTTCCACATTTGTAATGGAAATGCAGCTACTGACACCACATTTTAAAAGAATTAAAGGTTAATAATCATTTTTGGTGGAGTAAATGTCCCAATAAATTATTATTCCCGTTAAAATCCCACCAACCTACAGGAACATTCCAGATGCTGCCATCTGCAGCGTTATATATTGTGTAATAAATCTTTCCGCCTTTAAATTTCTTGGAATAATGCTGTTAAACCCTCAGTGTGCATTACATCACCTGCCTTTTATCTCTCATTTATCTTTCATCTGCGTTGCCAAAGTTACAGACAGTTTGATTTCTCAGCATTCCTCCCTAAGAAATTGGTTTTTACTTTTCTTTTTGGATTTGCTCTGAAGCATCTGCAGATGATGAAGCTTTGAACTTTGCTTTTCCTGCTCTCGGTCGCTCCATAAATTCTTGGCTAAAATGCGGCACAAATCTCGAGTCGGTCCCTTAATAGGAGTAGTTTTAGGCTGGGCCTTTTTCATAAAGTATGCTGCTGAAGTGATAATAAACTCACCAAGGAAACCTAAAAGATTTGAAACATAAAGTCAGAGGTGGTTTTATAAAACAAAGTTTATTGCCAAATGTTTCCTGTGGGAAAATATTTTATATGTATTTTTTATTTTTAGGTAATTTGTGGACTTGTGGGGCAGAATTATGTGTTTTCCAGCTACATAGTATCACTTTATAGCAGAATCAAGTAACTGTTACCTTCATTTGTTATAAAAATGCTGCATATATATGAAATATGACTCAAAAGACGGCACAGAAACGGCAAGAAATTGGGCCTCCGTCTCTTTAAGAACTCCTGCTCTTTCTAAAACTCTGCCTTCAGGAAGTCATCCCAACATGGCTCCTCTATTAACCCTTTAACAACTGGTTTTACCGACGTTCCACTGAGAAGTAACTCCTATAATGAGATGCACAGTTCCACCATGTGGTTGCTAATTGCTGCTGGCAAGTCTGAAGGGGTTGAGTGGGGGAGGAGCTGTGTCTCTAAGGCGGAGCTAGGTCCACCCAGGCGTTTTGGACAGCTGAATGGTCACAGAGATTAAAATATTTCTCAAACATGGCTCTCACACTCACTAGTCCTCTGCCTCCTTCCTTGTGGCTCGTTTACAGTCTCAGGGTGCAGGATTCGGGCTGAAACCCTCCATGCATGGTTAGTAGCTGCAGAGTCTTAACATCCATGGTCTTTATCTCCTCCATTGACCAGCTAATTATTCCTGCAGAGTGTCTGATTACTGGTAAGGCGTAGCTGTTTATCGTATGAATTTTGTTCTTGCCATTGAGCTGGCTTCTCAGGACTTCTCATTCGTTGGAGGTATTTGGCTGTGGCTCCTTTCCAAGCAAATGCCATCAAGGTTGGCATTTGCTTGTGGTATAGCCAGGTACTTGTAACTGTTCTAATTGTCTGCTATTGTTCCTTCTGGGAGTGAGACTCCTTCTGTGTGGATGACCTTCCCTCTCTTTGTAACCATCCCACCACACTCTTCTAGTCCAAATGACATCCCAATATCTGTGCTGTAGATCTAGGTGTTGTGGATCAGTGATTCGATGTCTCGCTCGCTCTTGGCATGCAGCTTGATGTCATCCATATATAGAGAAGGTCTCATTTGGGTCAATCCTAACATCAGCCATTTTCTTCTTGTAATTTTGTCTTACACTTTGGTCAAGAGTGTCAAGCCTTGAATTGTGCTTGCCTACTAAGATGGCGCATCACTTTCGGTTCAGACTTGTAGAAAGTATGCATATGTTGTTTCAGTGTTACCAACAATAACCTTTGTTGATGGATGATGTTTGTGTTTGAAGTTGTCTTTGATTAGATTTTACAACCATAAAATCCAAGTTGCTCCATTCAAAGATGATACATGACGAGCTTCTGGTCGTTGCTCATCTCTGAGAATCAGCGACGTGTGAGGTGGCTCCATGAGGAAAAGCTAAACAAACAGGCTGGCCCAGGCACAAAGAGTCCGCCACTCAAAGACATGTGGCGGCAAAACCCTCTCAATTCACACCGCTACCCCTCCACCACCCTCATACTCCCACCATAGACACACCGACTTCTCCCTACACCCTGGATGTGGAGCCAAGAGAGGCAACGATGGAGGAGGAGGGGGAGAACGTTGTGATCTGATTCCCATTCAGCGGATGTCACCTCCTCACAAAGGCAACTGCATGACACTGCCACTAAATCAGAGTTAATGGACTCCTTTCTCAGTCCGGCAGACATGACAGGGGGCGTGTGTGAACAAACGGGAGGGGGGCTGGTGAAAGGGGCACATGTGCCAGTGAGGGAGCATGTTCTGCAGTGGCATTAAGACCTCATTCAACGGGAAGGTCCGCTCCTCCAAAAACACACCTTAAAATGATGAACGCTACTAAAATGGTGGTCCCTCTCGTCAGGTGTTTTCTTCCATGCTATGAAAACATCTGTTATCAAGCTACTGATAACAATTCGGACAAATAACTACTGGAGAACTGCAGGCCAATTTGGAACCTTGAATTCATCGCAAAAAGTTTAGAAAAATCTCTGCTTCAACAGTTAAAAAGCTTCCTAAAGATGACCAACAGGTTTGACGTCTGTCAATTGGGTTTCTGTGGTTTCCACAGTACTGAGACTGGCCTACTCAAAGTGTTGAGTGACATCTATATAGACTGCAGAAGAACCACATTGCTGGTCCAGTTGGACCTCAGTGTTGAACATGATATACTACTGAAACCACTGGAGAGTTGGATCCGACTCTCCGGTGAGGTACTCAATAGGTTTAAATAAAGAACAGGGATTTCTTTGTTTTGGTAAGTGTGGTGTACCGCAAAGCTCAATCCTGGGACCCCAATTATTCAATATCTACATGCTCCCACTGGCTCAGATTATAACAAGAAACAAGATCAGCGACGATAACCACGCAGATGATGCACAGCTCTACATTACAATGTCACCATCTAATCACTGAACAGATGCCATGTCCAGCTGAACAGAATCAAAACTGAAGTTATTATCTTTGGACCTAAAGAGGAGCGATCAAGAGTCGATGCACAGCTTCAGTTATTACAGCTGGAAACTAGAGATTAAGCCTGAACCTTCAAAGTCACATAAAAACAGTCACAAAATCGGCCTTCTATCACCTGAAGAACATCTCCAGGGTTAGAGGACTAATGTCTCAACGAGATCTGGAGAAAATCATCCATGCGTTTATATTTAGTGACATTGATTACTGCAACAGCGTCTTCACAGGTCTAACTAGAAATATAAATCAGATCCAGAACCCTGCTGCTGCTGGAGTTCTGACTAAAACCAGGAAGTGGGAGCACATCACTGCAGTTCTAAAGTCCTTAAAGTCCTCACACTGGCTCAGAGTAGTCTGCTCTGCATCCCCAGAACCAAACAGCATTCAGCTTCTACGCACCACAAATGTCATGTTGAGTGGTTTGTAGGTGCACCCAAATGCAGAGAGGCTGAAGCAGGAAATAGAAGATTTAATGGAAAAATGAGAACAAAAACTTACCAAAAAGAAAAAAAAAAGCCCATAGGAGCACAGAGGAGGAGCAAAAACCACAAGAATCCAGAATATCAAGATTGACACAGAAAGTAACCGGGAGAAAACAGAAGGAACTGGTGAGAAGAGAAATGGAGTCTACATACTGGGAGAATGGACCTGGACTGATTAGCTAACTAATGGCAGGTGAGAATAACTAAAGAATAACTAGACCTAAGAGAATAATAAACTAGAGTAACAATATCTACAAACAAGAAATAAACTGGAATCACTAAAAAGGGTTGAACTGAAGTTATAAGCAGAAACAGAACTGATCTAATTGAAGAAAGAGGAACAGAATAAATAAACTCAAACAATCCGAGATTACGACTTTAAATCTGGAACAAACTTCAAAAAACTTGAAAAAAAAAACTGCCAAAACTCTTTAGTTTCTTTAAATTAAGGCTGAAACCCACCTGTTTAGAGTTTCCTTTGATTAGTAGGAGGGGGAACATTGATCAACATATTTGATGTATGTTGATGGCATTTGGTAAAATGTGATGTTTACTGCTTGTTTCATAATTTTATGTCTTTATGGTGCAAAGCTATTTGGTCTGCCTGGTTGCTGAAACGTGCGACACAGAAAAACTTGACTTGATTTGTGTCTCAGAACCACAACGACGCAACATCAATCAAAACCCACTTTCACAGGAAACGGTGCTCAACATAAACCGTGTTGGTGCAAGGGGCAATCCATCAAGCCCCGAACACCGAGGTACGGGAATCACCAATCAAACGGGATCGTGGGGCGACTGTCACTTTGCATGTGAACATTTATGACACAATGAGGAGCCAGACCGGGAGACAACAATTTTGGAGCCGTTTGTTATCCTCCCTACAGTGCGGTGCCCCATACACGCCGTCCCACCCGCTCAGCTGGCGTCAAAGTGCGCGGCTCACAAGATGAGTGAAGATGGCATTGGTGTCACTTGGCAGGCATTCATAGCCGGCGCTACCCCCTCCAGAGTTCGACTACACAGGGGAGAGGCAGAGAAAAAGAGGTGGAGAGACATGGAGCCCCAGGTATCGACCTCATTAGCAGATAAAAGCAACCTTTCTCTGCGACCCCTGACCCCCAGAGGTTGCCATGGAGCCTCCCCAGTCAAGCTATGGCTAATGCATGCTGGGGTTTGTTTCCCCAGCAGGGTGGGGGATGAATATTAGCTGCTGGGAGAATTATTAAAAATGCATATTTGTCCACTGGACAAGTTTAAAATGGTTCCACTGGTGCCCATGTTTTTCTACCAAATACCAGTCAAAACATTAAGAAAATTAAAACATTTCTTTGAGTTCAAAGAAAGCAGTGCTGAGCTCTGCTAACTAAAACGTTAGTTTAGCTAATCCTAAGGCCGTTTAGAGTTTGAATATAACTGTTTAGCTACTTGAATAATTTTGATAACCAAAACTGACAGTCATTCAACTAACAGTTTACAAAACATCCGAGTGAATCAGCGCTTCTAGGATTCATGCAGAAAAACGAGTTTTTGGAAATAAGTTAATATTCTTTTTAGTGTCTGGAAAATTAGCTGTTTCAAAAACCTCTGAAATGTAGCGTCACAAATCAGCTGGCACTGCACGTTACCTAGCAACCCCAGTGGAATTCTGCCCATTACCCTAGCAACCCAGGCTGAGGTCCAGCACATTTGGTCAGCTGGCTTTACCGCTGGATGCGCTGTACAATGGCTGGTGGAAAAGATAAGTATCTGGTTGACTCATCATCCAGAAACCACTTGCTGAATTCTTGTTGGTTGTGCAGGAGGCCCTACTTCTGCTTTTCAAATGTGTACGATTGTATAATTGTGGATCTGTTTGTAGCCATTTTGTAAATGTTGAGGTATGGGGCGTGGCCAGCCGCAGCTCCAAAACGTGTTATCTGAGAATGATTTTGAGGAAAATATTTAATGAACAACACATTGAAGGAAGCAAATCACTTCTTAGGTAAGGTGACCTTTAGCTAAAGGTCACCTTTAGATAAATATCACATGCCATCACTTTATCTCAAGCAGCACTAAAACAAATAAAAGCTGTTTGCGTTTGAATGAAAGAGAAAAAAACAGATAAATCCTCCAAAGTGTTGTTCTGTACGATGCAGGAGAATTCGCTCCAGCGCCGCTGCGTGTGTGCGTGTTCATGTATGTGCTGTGCGGTTTCAGAAGAATGAGGGGGGATGGGAGTTATATCTTGGTCATGCTGACTGAGTTTTATAAGCTGTGGCTAACCCCACTCCCCACAGCTGACTGAATATTAAATAAACAGAGCCAAGTGGCTGAATTCAGCAGAGTGAGCGTGTTCAGGCTGGAGAAGCACTATTTCACCAGCGCCGGGGCCTCCCTCATGGGGCCCCCACATCAGCCTGTCTTATTCTTGGCAGCTGCGGTGGAGAGAGGCAGGCTTTGGGGGTGGCGCCTTGGACGTAGCTACACGGAGGGGGGAGCAGTCAGCTGAAGACGAGGAAGAGGAGGGGAGACGGATGAAAGTTGGACACAGTGAGGGAAAAAGAAAACTGGAGGCTCCTGTTAGTTCATGAAATTCCCAGCAGCAGCAGAGGGAAGCTGAAACAGTCGCTGACTGAGCTCTTCTTGTGGTCTTGGAGTCATCTCGTCTTCTGAGTCATGCTAAAATCCAATACATTCAACGGCCTTTGAGGTGATGCAATATAATTTAATATTTTTGGATGAGTCAGTTGTTTCCAGCATAAATAAACAGCGAGGCTAAAAACAGAGTGAAAAGATGAAACTGACTCTGAACCTTCATTTTCATTCATTTTTTAAAGGTTTAGATGAAAAACACTGATGGACTGGATGGATTCATTCCCAACAACCAACAACATGAAGAGTCACAATGATGTTTGTGCCTCCAAACAAACCAGGAAACAGAAAAGGATTTCTTTAATTGAAATAGATTTACAGAGATTTAAAAAGGAATTAGTGGAAACATTGCAGAAAACCTGCACATTGCAACAGATTAGTGAGTAAATGGCAACTTGCTGCCAAATATCAGGAATGATGGGATAAATGTTAACAAATTAAACAGGAAGGAGCATCAATTATCTCATCAATTAATACAGAATATGTCGGCTCATTTTACAGCAACAGCTGGTTCATCAATAAGAGTCAAGATTCATTTCACTGTCAACAAACTAAACTAAGATGCTCACATAAAAACACCAGGATTACAAAAGGAAAAGGCAAGGAAACAAATATAACACAAATAATATTCCAAAGTTTGCACAAGAAAAGTTACACAGTAACAAAAGTAAAAGTAATATATTGGCTAATTTAATTTTTAAAATGTCATATTGTCCTGGTTATTCATACATTTATAAATATCATCAATCCAAACTAGATATTTACTTCACAAGGTAAATATTTAATTAGGAAGCTAAATATTTTATTTGTAAATTAAATGTGCAGCCCCACATTACACATATAATATTTTAACAAAATATTTATTTTCCACATTAAACAAATGTGTAATTTTCAATTGAAACATTTAACTTTCAAATTAAACATGTAATTTTCACAAAGTAAATATTTAGCTCAAACCTAAGGATCTTCTATGGTTGTGATTTTCCCGCTAAAAACAAAGAAGTTAATATCATAAGAAAAATGACAGAAAAGATATAAAGCTAAGATAACATTTTAAGTTGAAAATTGTGAAGAATGAAACATTTATTTTAATGTAGTAAGTTATCTGTTTATGTTAGTTACTGTAGGGTACGCCACCTGCTGGTGTAAAAACATAACTGCATGGTAGTGCTTGACGCGAGTTCCTCTTCATAGACTTTACAAAAAAAAAAGAGAGGAAATAAACAAAACAAATAAACATACTTATCTGAGAAGAAATGAGTAAATCCTTCAAAATGTAATTATTTTTATTTTGAAAGATTAGTGTTCCAGCAGCACCATGCGCACCTGTCGCCACCCACACATGCTTATATTTCACCAAACATTCCTGACTGTGAGTTCTCCGTTTCCAGACAGGGAGTAACAACTAACTTGATATCAGGACCGGCGCTCCCACATGAACACGATGGAGTCACAGTGCAACATCTGGGCGGGTCATGGGAGCCATTTTCTGGACAGCGCTGGAGTCTCCCACACCCTGCTCCATAAACACAGCTGCCAGTCTCGTGTTCGCTGTCATTTTCAGCTCCTGAGTTTTATTCTCTCCCGTTTGGCTTCATTTGCACCGAGCAGGCGCTCCGTCAACAGGCTCCTCTGCAGGAGAGCTTTTGGTGACTCCACTGATAAATGTGAGTTTCCCAGACATACTTTTGCAATTCGCTGGGAAACACTGGTGATGAGTTCAGAGAACAGCAAGGCTTTTAGCAGCACTTCGTGGCAAAAACACAAAATCTTACCAAGAAGCTTTTGGCTAGTTATAAGATAAATAGGGTAAAACTAATGGTGCATTCACACCAGTCCTGTTTATTCTGCTTTCATCAAAGTATAAGTTGTCTAGAAATTCAATTTGTTGGTGGATTTGGTTGAGTGGTGCGGTTTGAATGTATGTGTGAACGCCAAGTGGACTGGATATTGCTCCACAGGCAGGAAGTGGACTATAGCGCGAGGCATTCTGGGTAAATATAACCAAAACAAACACATGTGTCTCGCGCTAGCGGGAGAGATGATTGGTGAGAGAAAACCGAAATCCAGCAACAGCTAAAACCTGACGCTACTCCATGTTTGTTCACGTTTGGTGAAGAAGGAAGTTGCGTTCATGTCTTCTTCAGAGGTTTTCATGTTTTTTCCTTCTGTGGTTCTTAGTGCAGCGCCCCCACAGGCCAAGAGAGGTACAGGTTTTTCAAAGAGTTTGGTTCATTTAACTCAGTCAGTGTGAAGGCAAACTGAAAGCCTATCAAATGATGCACTTTTGATCCGCAGTTGAACCGAATCCACCAGAATAGCAGGTGAACTTGGACTGGGTTGCTAGGCAACAGACTTAGCTTGGGTTGCTAGGTAACAACACAGTGCCTGTTGACTGCGAAATAAGTGAAATAAACCGGTATTTTTTCGTAAATACTAAGAAATTCTTTACTTATAATAAGCTCATATGACTTGCTGAAAAGTTACTTGTAAGTTAGTTTTGTCTTGTTTCAAGTATTTTGAGATATTTCACAAACCTTTGACCTCCCCTCAGCTTCTTTGCTTCGGTTGAACTCCCACAATCCTTTGCTGCAGCACTGCACTGTCACATGACCAAACACATACAACAAAACAAACCTCTTTCCCATCAAAGAAAAGGCAGAAAGATGGAAATAAATGTCAGATTTCAACATCAATCTTCCTTTATTTGTGAAAAAAAGTGACTAAAATCATCCAGTACTGATGTTGGTTTAGATACATTGAGCAAAACACAAAATTTTACAAAGTATTTTTACCCTAATTTACGCTGCAAAAATCTAAGTACACTTGAAATACAGCCAATCTAATTTTCAAGTAACTTGTCAGCCAAATCTGAATTTGTTTTAAGCTTATAATTCCTCAATATTGATGAAAAGTACTAAGTGGTTTGACTTGAAACATGATAAAATAGTAAGTAAAATAATCTGCTCGTGAATGTTTTAATCAATATCGGCTTAAAACAAGCTCCTAAATCTTGCAGAAATGTTACTTGTGAGCTAGTATTTGTAGGAAACTAAGCAAAAATACTTGGTAGGATCTTTGCATTGTTCAGCTAATTGAATCCAGCATCTTTTCGATGATTTGTTCTCCTCATATCCCTCCCTGTGTTTCTGCCACACCGCGCTCCAGACCTCCCACAAAACACTACACAGACACTCATAACACTCCACTACTCCATATTTCAGGAAATACTGCTTCATTTGGACCCCAGGAAAAGAAATGGCACGAGTAGAAGCTCGTTGGTTCTCAAAGACTGAATGAAAACATCGAGAGTTTCAGACAAAGAGAGGAAGAGTTTATGTCCGCGGCGCACAAAGATGGAGAGCGAAAGGAGGCTGTCAGGGTGGATTGAAGCTCCTTGCTGCAGGTTTTCCTCCTCTCGCAGGTCCCCCCTCCGCTCCTTCTCGCTGTGTGGTCCGGAGCTCCGAATCATTCCCAAACAATCGGCATTAATCCAAGGAGCGAGGGGGCTGGAGCGCAGCGGTGCCAAACTGCCAGATCCCCCTGGCCAAGGCCTGCGCTGACACAACGCGCACAGCGGCAGACTCCCCGCTGGAAGACGCTCCTGAACCGCGGTTCTTTTTCACTTCCGACGGTTTATCGTCAGAAATCTGAGCCCGCCGATGCTTCATTAGCAGCAGGGCGGTTTTTAAACCGCGTTTCCGGCTCGTTTCAAGGTGTCGTTCTTCTTCGCCTGTTTGTGGCCAACTCTTTTACTATTTCGTTTTACTAAACGCATAAAAGACATGTGGTTTGCTGAAAATACGACTTCTTCAATTGAATTCACTGAGGGTGTTTTCATACCTGCTGTGTTTTGTCTGTTTACAATAAACTTTGGTTTGTTTCCCCCCTTGGTGTGGCTTGTTTGTGTAGACGTGAGCACAACAATCGCACCAGGGAGCGGACCAAAGCAACAGACTCCTCCAAACGGCCTCAAAATGAACTCTAGAATAGATTTTCCATGGGATGAATTGGCCCGTCATGATTACTGACCCAGAAGTTATTGCTATAAATGATAATATTGCTTCTTGAGACCATTTTCACGCAATATAATGGTGATACACGTCCTCAAAGATCAATAAACTCTAAATTATAATGAACATTTAACACTGGAACTGGGAGACATCCAACATAAATAAACAACAGAAACAATAAAATGAATCATAAAGTTTATGCCAACAAAACTGTGCTTCAAAATAAAAGCTTGTTGAGACCAAAACACTAAACTTTGAAACTTTTCCATCCAGTTTTTGAGAGAAAATAGAAAGACAATAAACCATTCAAATGGAAATTATTTATCCTGTTTTAATTAATGAAACAATTAATTTATTGTTTATTGCGACATGCTAAGATGTAAGCAAAATCCATCCTCAAAATAACAATAATATTGATACCAAATTGGTATCAGTATTAGATGATAAAATTGATACTTTTGTTCCAGATTTTCTCTTTAAGTTTTATTTATTTTTGTGTTTCATCTTCTCAACTCTACTTTGAAGAATATTTTGTTTCAATTTGTCCTCAAATTGTAATATTTTGCATTTGGTTCATTTTGGGAAAAATGCACACGAATTTGTTGTGTTTTATTATTTCTCCTCTTTTGATGTTAAAATGTTATTCAAGTATTTTGTAGACAACTGTAGATTCTGTACAAGAGTTTAAACAAAAATAATTCAAAGAAAAAAAATCACAAGAAGACCTGAAGGTAAAAAAAAATTAAATATGGGTATCAAATATAAACGTCTTTCTGAAAGTAATATAACCAAAACGTTTAACTTTATTCAAAACAAAAATAAAAAACAGCTAAGTAAAGCACTAACCCTAAACATCACTTTCGCTAATGCTAAAGTACTACATCACTTTAGCTGAAGCTAATGCTAACACGCTAAATTCAATTTAAATTTTTACTTAATTTTGACTTTATCAAAAAATCCTGTAATGTCCTTGGATGTTATATTTATATCTAAGTTTTTCTTTGTTCCTGTGCATCTGTAGTTTGAAATAATTGGCGAAGAAAAAGAAGAGGAAATGGAAATGCTACGTAAACATAAACACCCACTTCAAAATAAAAGCATGACTATAAACCGTCTATAACCAAAGCTTCAGCACAGAGGTCGAACTTTATTCAGCTGAAAGTTTACAAAACATCGGAGAAAGAAATCTCAAGCTAAGTGCGGTAAATGAAAAACTAGCTTTTCTATTAGCGCATTTCACAACATGGTATTTTTCCTTTTCCGACTTTATAAGTGACTTCCAGTTGACACCTTCATAGGTGGGCTTTGACTGACTTTCTATCTTTTTTTTTATTATTCTCACAAGCGTGTTTAACATCAAACTGAGGATTTTAAGGTTGGCTGCACGCTGTCATTGAGGGGCTTACCCTCACATTCAAACCCTGGGATTAATGTGCTGCAGCTCTGATTGTAAATTCCCGGATCTGCGATAGAATAAATGCTGAAATTTACCCGACCTCACACATTCATCAGTTGCAGATATTTTAGATGAATCGGTGCACGAAGAAATTGTTTTCCTCCAGCGGATCAAGGCGGACTCTCTGCCTCTCGGTCTAATTACCAGCTCCGACCAGCCATTAGTCAGGCAGTTGAGACTGACCTTGACACCACATCCGGCACCCAAACTTCACCCCAGCTTGGTCTCCGTTTGCAGGCCAGCAGGTTTTGGGATGTGGGCTGGTTGGACTTCCAGAGGAACCGGGTCACTGACTCCCTTATGGCCATTACTGTAATTATAGCTGACGTCCCTAATTGATTTGTTGTTTTTTTTTTAGTTTTTCTTGTAGAGCCTAATGAGTAGGTGGGCGGAGGTTGTAATTTGGGGAGTTTTTTTAGGAGACGTGGGGTGAGCGGGGAGGAGGAAGCAGGCGCTGGAGTTTGGGATTGAATTGTCAGTCCAGGTTATGATTAGGAGGCACAGATGCGGCCATGTGAGAAATGAATTTCATGCCTGTTGAGTCTGCGATTTCTCCAGGAATGTGGGGGTTTGCTGCTGGGAGAGCTCCTCAAAGTGGGAAGGAAAACCAACCGAGAATGGGTGTAAATGCAAATTTACAGGCAGAAGAAGTTTCTTTAATTACCTCACACCTGAACATCCGGCTGTCTTGGTTCGATTGAGAACCAAAATCGCAAAATTTGTTACGTTTTCAGGCCTTTCAGGATAACAAATTTTGCTGAACAACAAATTGTTTCATAAACAATAATATTGTTGCTTTCAGACCATTTTCACATAATGTAACAGTAATGACATCATAATGTAAGAGCCCAAAGATCAATAAACTTTAGATTGTAATGAATGTTTAACAAAGGAACTGGGAGACATTTTAAACAAAACAACAGACACAACTAATAAAATTATTTTTGAAATCTCTAAGCAAAATTTTCCTTAAAAAAAGCTGTTTGGTAGAAAGAGAGAAAAGAGACAAACAATAAATCATGCAAACGGAAATGATTGATTTTGATTTAATTTACAAACAGCTTGAGATTCTGCATGATGTCGCCTGCAGATAAGAAAGTTATTCTTCCACTTTTCATAAAACTGCATCTCAAGACAACTTCAATTAAACAAATAATTCCTTAGATTGATACTTTAGATAAAAATTAAAGTTTATTTCTTCCAGATTTGGCTAAACGGGCGACGCCCTCAACACTTTTGGACGCTGCGGCGCTTTCATTTTGTGATCAAACGCGTTCGCAGCTGTTGGTGTCCTCAAGCTTTCTCTCTCGACTTTGATCCGACGTCCATGTGAAGAACATGCAGAGAAACGTTTTCACTATTTATGAGCCACTCAATCATGTACAGCCAAGGAAATATTCCATAGTTTTTCCACAGGGACGCATCAGTTTGGATTAAAGAGTCTGTAGAAAATTATGAAGCCGTTTGCGTCCTTGTTGCGTTCACTGCTCTTCTCCTTCACTCGCACATGTTTTCCATCTCGCTTCCAAGCGTCGGTGAAATGTGTGACACAAAGGAAGACGAGGGCGTACATATGGAAATAAGCTGCCTGTTCACCCTGGCCAACCGCCGCTCTTCACCAAACAGCACAAATGAAAGATGTTCATTACAGTCCAATGAAAGCAATCATGATATTTATAGAAGGTTTCGCTGGATTTCTCGCCGTAGCCGGTGGTGCTAGGATGAATGACGCTTGTAATGATTCGCGCTGACTGAAGGAATCACAGTGTGCGGGACGAGGATGAAGGATAAACGTTGAGGGCGCTTTGGCGGAACATGCGGACATGATTTTTCTTGTCTCGTGTTGCTTTTCTAATCCTAGATGAACTTTACAGGCAGCAGTGCGTTCCCAAACAAGAAATAGCTTGTCTTCATATGTCTCATAAAGATTAAATGTATTTTGAAAGCGCTCGTATGACCTGAACTTTTGTACTTTTTGTCATGGTGCAACCACCAAATTTGATGTATTTCAAGGAGATTTCATGCTGTAAACCAATGAAAAGTGGAAAATAATGCAATTTATCTGGTTTGCATGTATATTATGGCTACTTTAATCCTTCAACACCACATAAAAAATAGTGGAGGCCTCATTTGGACACACCACTCAGCTCCAATCTTCCTCAAACCCTCAACGTTTTGGCCATGAAAGAGAGTCTGCTTGGAGAAAAACTGGAATAGAAATATCCTTTATTGTTCCCTGGTACAGTCTACTTCCTCCACAAGCAGGAAGTGAACTACAGCACAGGGCATTCTGGGTAAAAACAACCAAAACAAACGTGCTAGCCTAGCGTTACCGGGAGAAATGGGCCGTAGAGGAATCCTACCACTGAGAAAATCTGAAGGCTGTTTCATTTTTGTCTACATGTCTTTAAGAACGAAGTTGAACTCCGGGTGACTTTAGTGGTTCTTGGTGCAGCGCCCCCACAGGCGAGGAGGAGAACATGCTTTTAAATCAGTTTGGCTTTTTGACACGGTGTGAAAGTGAACCTCAGCAGCTGAAAATGTAACAAAACTTTGATAAATCAATCAATCAAGTTTATTTGTATAGCACATGTCATCAACAAGGCAGTTCAACGTGCTTTACATGAAAAAAACATAAAAATACCAGTAAATGTTACATTTTGCCAAGTGCATTAATTACACATCAAAACATTGGTCAGTTTTTCAGTTATTATGGTTCAAAGGCAACTCTAAAAAAATAAATTAAGTGTCCTGGAGATACATTTTGATCAGCTCTGTCAACAAAGGAAGGAAAATCCTCGAAAGTGAATTAAAACCATAATTTTACATCATGCGTTACAGTCGCAGGGTGTTGAGCGTGAGTGTTGTGTTCCTACAGCTTTCGCCGTAACAGGGTGCCGCTGTCAGTGGTTTCTGCCTCACGGAGACGCCGTGTCATGGAAGACCGAGCACAGAGCGCCGCCTTTGCAGGGCTGGATGCCGCATAAAGTTTTCAGCAACCTTGCCGAAAATTAGTCAACAGATCGGGTTTGCCGCACCCACCGACCTGCCTGCCCTCCAGAGCTTCTGGGCTCTGTCTACGCCCTGGAGTGTGGGAGAAAGCACAGGTGCAGATTGCAGCTCATGTAAGTCCGAGCCCCCCTGAAGAGAGGCGACATTTGGGGAACAAACCTGCAGGCCGGATTACTGTAGCCTTTACTCCCCTGCTCTGTCCGAAGGTAGGGGATTATTGTCTGTACGATCTGGAGAGACAGCATCTCATGAGCAAGTCATGCGAGGAAAAACCAATTCAGCTTTTTCAAAGGGGACATTCACATTTTGCACGTTTTTGTGCTTCCATTTGGGTTTGTGCTGCCTCTGACAACAACCAAAGTTCTTTAAAAAGATCCAACCGGCGGTTTTTTGGCAATAAGTTAATAATTTCTGGTGTCTGGAAAACGAGCCATTTCAAAAACCCTCTGGAATGTAACGTCACAAATCAGCACCTAGCAACCACAGCAAGCCCCACTACCTAGCAACCACGGCCACGTTACCTAGCAACCACAGCCTAGTTCTGGCACGTTTTGAATTTGTGCATATGTTTTAATTGGTTGTACTTTGTGTTCCCAGGTTGTTGTGTGTCGCAGGTTCCTGCCCAGGGTTCCTCTTGATCATGAGATCTGGATTTCAATGAGGTTTTACCTTGTTAAATAAAGGAAATAATTAATAATATAAAATAAAATAACATTTGGTCAGGTGGTTTTACCGCTGTAAGCGCGTACAATGGCTGCTGGAAAACACAAGCGCTTTGTTGTTGAATATTTTTATCGAGATTGTGGTGTAAATATCTTAGTACACTTCGAAATAAGACAAAACTAAAGTATAAGTAACTTTTTAGCATCAGGATTGTGTTTTAAATAAAGTGTTCTTTCATCTAGAAAAAAGTACTAGTTCCACTGGCCTTTTGTTTCACTTGCTACATGGGAAACATGTCATGTTGAAAGTGAAATAATCTGCTAATCTGCTAGCTATACTATTTAATTTAATGAATTATTGACTCAAAACAAGCTGCTATGTCTTGCTGAAAAGTTACTTGTATGTTAGTTTTGTCTCATTTCAAACATACTTGGTAAGATTTTGTGTTTTTGCAGTGTTGTTGACTGTGCTGGAGGCTCTACTTCTGCTTTTCAGAAATGTGTGGTTCTATAATTGCATTTATTTTGATTTAAGGAGACAGAGACTCTGAATCAGCTCATTCTGTAAGGAGCTCAACACTGGAAGAACTGAGCACCATCTAAGAATTACTTTGTGCAGAAAATGTAATGAACATGTTTTGTATAGGCCATAGACCATCCTAACCTGCTCAAGGAAGCATAACAGGGTCACCTTTCAGACAAATTCATGAGAAATGAGCTGGTGTAGGTCAGAGGTCCATTGTCCAAGCTTGCGTCTTTGCAAGCCGATCAAACTGAACTTAAATGAACCAGGCGAGAACATCGTCACGGTTGGCCGGGTCGCGGCTGCCCAGAACTCTTCCTGTTCAGTGAGCTGGCTGAATCAGAAATGAGGCTGAGCCTGTCAGATATGTCACGACAAGTTACAGGAGAAAAGGGAGGTTCTGCGGATTGTTTTCCACCAGCAAAAGCAGTAAAACAGAAGGAGGCATGGGGTGATGCTGAATGCACGTTTGGTACCCCCACCCAACCCCTTCCGCCTCGCCCCTTCACACCCGCCCCGGTTCTCCCTCTTTCTGCTGGGCCTTTGTTCGCGAGTCCCCGACCTCCCCATCTTCCGGCTGGGACTGAAGTAGTTCCCGATGGCCGCAAACAGGATTAGGAGCTCCCATGGCTGTGGTCATTCTCTGCGGATTTGGGAGGGTTACTGCAGCTTGGCTGGGCTATGGTGCTTTAATTAACCTGCCACCAGGGGGCCTCATAGCAGCCCGGCGGGTAACGAGCCGGGGTGGTGGGGGGGAAGCTTCTGTCTTTACATGGGAATAATCCCAGAGCCCTTCTCATCAGGTCAGCTCACACTAAGCCCTGACAGCCATTTTAACCTTGACTTCACAGCTTTAGTGCCACGACTACCTCAGTTCGCTCAACTTTACTTCTACGTTGCTTCAATGTGGTGTTGGGACGTGATTAAAATGTTCATTACGAGAACTGTAGTCAGTAACTATACACTGACAAAATAAGTAATACTTTCATCCAAAGACCCATCTTGGTGCTGAATAATTGAATAAATAGAGATATGATTTCACAACAGAAATATTTATTGTTTTAAATCTGTTATTTAGGCTTTGTTCACACTAGTCCCGTTTAATCCAAACTCCAGTTTGCTTGTCTTGAAACACCAGTTTGTTTGTGGAGGTGTGAATACACAACCACACCCTGATTTGAGCCAGTTCAGGTTCCCCTGCAAACCTCTGTCTCAGTCCACTTCCTCCAGAAGCAGGAAGTGAACTATAGCGCAGGGCATTCTGGGTAAGTACAACCAAAACAAAAGCGTAAGTCTAGCGGTTTTAAAATTTGATGCTACTCCATTTTTGTTCACATTTTGTGAAGAAAAAAGTTGCGTTCAATGTTTTCTTCGGAGGTTTTTATGTAATTTTCCGCCAGTAGTTCTCGGTGCAGCGCCCCCACAGGCGAAGAGGGGAATGGGTTTTCCACCAGGTTTGGTTTGTTTGACACAGTCCAGTGTGAAAAAAGAACCACATCGTCTGAAAATGTAACAAATGTTGCAACTTTGGTCCCCAGATGAACAGAACCGGTTATTCAGGCATCTTATTGGTGCCAAGTTTGACCAAACCCATTCAGTTTTAATTTGAAAATCCCGTGATCATCCATGGAGCTTCTTTACAAATGTGGACGGTGACATTAGCATTGGGGACGTCTGCTGCTGCTACATGTTTAGCGTTGGCATGCTATTTTAGGCTTCAATAGCTTAGCTAATAGGCTAACTCCTATTTATGAAGCAAAAATTAACTTCCACCAAAATGAGCAGCTTTGTCGTCCATCGGTGTTGTTAACGGACGTACCAGAAACATGAAAAAAAATGCAATTAACAGTTTTTATAAGTTAAAATCTGCGCAATTAATGAATCAAAATCAATGCGTTAAAGTTGTGGCTGTCATTTAAATTACATTTAGATTCATTTCCAACAGAAAGTCTCTTTGTTTTCGGGACACATCAGCAGAATCCGTACACCTGGAAACATTCCCAGATCTTTATGGCCAACATTTGTGTCACAACCAAATAAATTTAATGCATTTCATGAAGTATTTTTTTATATAGAAATAGAAAATTGTGAGCGAAAGGAAAAATATGGCCCAGAGTGCAAACATCTGGCCTCAGCCTAATCCCCCTGATTGCCATGTGTGCGACTGCCTTCGTGCATTTCTCAGAGTGTGTGATGGCTGCTACGAAAGTGGGAGTGTGTGTGTTTCTCTGAGAGCACGGGTACAGACAAAGGTAGGCCTGTGTGCCCCTTCCACTGACGACCTGTGGAAAATTCCCTGTCAGCGCCGTGCCAAGGCGCCTGGCCCTGTGAGGCGGGACTCCGGAGGAATGCCTGATCGGGACAGCCAACATTTATCCAAGGCCAGAGAGGGTGTGAGGGGGTGTTGATCAGCGTATGAATCGCCAGGTTTTACTTTGCAGCTCGCTTTGGCAGGAAACACTGTGAAGTAAGTCTGCAGTCCATTAAAAAGGCAGGTGGTAACATCTGGCTTTGGATTACAACGAGCAAAGGTGTGAAAGATGCCAGCGTAACGTGGCGCACATGCTAATTGATCCACTCCGGACCGCGAGAGAGGTCCAGAGTGACGACAACAGCAGAAGAAGACAACGTTTACTGGTTTCTGCGTGACATCTGGCAGATGACTCTCTGGCTTCCAGCTGTGTGGGCCGGGCAAAAATAATAAACCAGCCTAATTATCTCCAAAGTTCCTGGAACCAACTCAGATTCTGCAGCGACAGGGCTCGCCTTGTTTACCTGCTCGGTAAACCTCATTTTTTATTCAAACTGGTCAGAATCAATCAATCTGACCATTTATTTGGATTTCAGCAACAAGCAGAGGTGGGTGCAGTGGCCAAAAATTACACATTTCCAATCAAGTAAAAGTAAAAAGGTAAAGAAATTGCTCAAGTAAGAGTAAAAAAGTATTTGGCAGAAACAAAAACTGCAGGTAAATCTTTGGGTAAAACATGTTTTCATTCAGTGGGTAGAAAATACCAGTAGGAACAGAAATAGTTTATGATAAAATTACCCAAATAAACAGTACAGAGTATTCAGTATTTTGTTTTAACTAATTACTACCCAACTCTGGCAACATCTAAACACCATGCAGTCGATAAACCAGAACATTTTGACGAGTCGCATCATCCAAATCATCAACACACCAAATATATTGATCGATGTTCAGTTTATTGTGGTTCAAAGGAACAGGTGGCTTTTTGGTCCTGACTGAAAGGAACTCAGTGTTTCAGCTGTTTTGCGGTTTTCTGGACATTTGTTCCAGATTTAGAATGGCACACAAAGTTCCAGTTTAATTCAGTTGGGGTTGTGTTTTAGACTTTTGGCAGGTTTTGTACGGGTGTTTGAAAATGCTTGAAACTCAGTGAAGGTTTTCTGAGGTTTTGGAAAGAGCTTGAAATAAAACGAAACAAACTTGGAAGCAGCATTTCAGCAGGAGCTTGTTGTACGTAAATAATTACTGAATATGTATTTTAAAAAGTTCCAGGTCCAATCGTAGATTATTTCCCTGATAACAAGACATTTTACCACCGTATAAATTAAATATTCTGCCAGCAGAACTAATACTTTTCCATCAACCTTAAGAAATTGTTGATGAAAAACAAACTCCTACATCTTGATAAAAAGTTGCTTGTAAATTAGTTTTGTCTTATTTCAAGACAAGTAGATCAATTTATTGGTAAGATTTGATGTTTGTGAGTCACACAGTTTTGTAATAAAGTTGTAAGGAGTTTAAAAAATGTGAACGTCATCATCAGTATCTGTTTACCCCCTTCCATCATTATGGCCTCATTTGAGCCACCTGCCCTGCGGCAGTTCACCTGGCTGCACGGCCTCAGGGCGTCATTCTAGCCCAGGTGTCCTCTTCCACCAACTGCCCCTCTGTTGAGGCATGTTTGACCCACAGAACGTTTTCAAAATATCCCGCCGCATCAGCACAGGAGTCCTGCAATTCCTCCAAGTCCAGGTGATGGCCAGGAGTCGGGCTGCAAACCCGACTCCGGGAGCAGAACAAAGAGCTGAGAATGGATGCAAGTTATCGTTTAATGAGTTAAATAGTAGTTTCAATTTCATAACATAAGTGGCTACATTTTTCATAATATTCTGAATTAAAAGAAAACATTAAATTGGTATTTCACACCAGAATGTATGCCCTTATTGTGAAGGGTCCTTCATTCTTTCTTTGGTTTTAGTTGGAAGACACTGAGAATAAGACAAGATTAGAATGACTTTTCCGTGTTTTTCTGCTGATTTCCGCAAAATTTTAAAACAAGTTTTCGTCAGCTGCTCTGAACACTGACAAAATATACAGAAAATTCTGACTTTCTTACATTATTAACCTAGAAAATCTATAAAATATAACAAAACAAGAACCTCTTATAATAAAAGAGCGAAATATGTGACAAACTTAATTCTCCATGAACAGAGAAATTTTTCGAGAAAAATCCAAGATTTTTGTAGAAAAAAAACTAATTTGTGACTTTTCAAATCCAGAAATTCCCAAGTTTATTTTTCTGTTACATTTTTGACATTTATCGAAAAAAAAAAATCAAAGTTGAGCAAATTGTAATTTTCAAACTCAGAAATTTTCTGATTTTCTTTGTTTTTTTGTCAAAAATGTTCTCGTTCAAAAAAAATATCTATCTACAATGGCCATCGATCAGTTGCTAGTTAACTGACCGAAACTGATTTTAATCTGATAAACCACCAGTCGACAGTATCTGATCAATTATTGCAGCAGCATATTGATTATGGAGCCAATGGGATGGCCTGAGTTTGGTAAAGTTCCTGCTGTGCTGGAAACAGTCCCATCTCCTGCACCTCTGCAGACTCCAGATCAGTTTGCCAGGCCTCCACCAGCCTGGCCTGAACTTTGCATCTGGTCCCGTTTAGAGCCTCCAAATCATTTGCTTTAGCTCCAGGTTTCTGCTTTGGTGATGCTCCAGAAGGGCGCTAAGAAAAACTGATGGGTGCATCAAACCATACGAAAATAAACACACGCACCTTCACAATACGGAAGGGAAAAGGTCAGCTCTGCGTTGCCCCCTCCCTTGAAGACATTCCTGCAGCACCTGCACTCACTTAATGTTTTGGCAAGAATGGAAAAAAAAATAAAAAAATAAAAAGAATCACTGCTCTGCTCAGCGCCTGTCATGTTTGTTCACTGAAGGAAACAAGCTTGGTTTTAATTAGAATCCCTGCCAGGGTTGAGGTAATTGCCACACTGTATGTCTCGGTTTCTTTTTCAAAATCTCTCCTTGTTGTAGTTTCGTATTTTTGAACTTGACTCAGAAGTAACATAAAATATCGCAGCACGTGTTCATGCATCTAAGCTTGATAAAAGCTTGGGTGATCGAACGTTTTATGGTAATTTGGATAATTGTTGTTATCCGGAAACCGCCTGCTTGGATCCGCATGGATCAGACTCTCTACTGCTTCTTTTTTTAGGAATTCCTGGGTGAGATTTCATCCTGAAGGGATCCAAGGATCTTCTCAAAGCCATGCATCCACCCAGCTTCTCCGCACCTGTATCCCAGCTGTAGCTCTGAGCAGCTCGTGAAAATTCCCACCAAATTATTCAGACAAAACTCCAACATCTGCTGTGGGAAGACGCCACCACCCCTCCGCCCCACTGCGTCACACACACAAGAAACTCAGTCCATTAGAGTAGCTGGTGCATATTTAACTCTGTTTATCTGGGGGATTATTTATACAAAGCCCACAGCTTAGCTTTTTGTACAAGATCTAAAACGTAACGCCACCCAAGTACCTCATTGCTGCTTCCGTAGGGTTTATTAGTGACAGCCAGAGATTTTTCATCGAATGTATTTGAGTGCAACATGGACAGACATCAGCAATTACTATAACAAAACAACTTTTACTGTCCAGCTGCGGGCACCGCTAGTAAAACGTTACTTGTTGTTAGTTGTGCTAAAGCTGAAGCACAAATCATTAACGTTAGCTCTGCGCTACACCAGCGTAGCATTCAGTGGAAGCTAATGCTAAGGCTCAAGCACTATACCAGTTTAGAATTAGTAATGCTAAAGCTAAAGCAATTATCATAACCATTAGTTCTGCTAACGTTAAAGCGCTACACATTATATCATTTAGTGAAAGCTAATGCTAAAGCTAACGCATTAATCATAAATATTGGTTTTGCTACTGCTAAAGTGTTACACAAGCATAGCTTTTAGTGGAAGCTAATGCTAAAGCTAAAGCATTAATCATAAAAATTTGCTTTGCTAAAGCACTACACCAGTATAGTATTTAGAAGAAGCTAGAGCTAAAGCCAAAGCCCTATTCATAAGCTGCTATTTTGCTGTTTTTATTTTCCATAAAGGTGAATTATAAACAGGCCTTCGCTCGCTACCAACCAGGCAGAGTGGTGGAGGAGTGATGATGCGGGCTTCTGCACTTTGCAACCGTTTCGTCCTGAAAATTCAACCTGAGGAAAGGTTGTGCAACTGAAATAAGGCCATCGAGAAAGAGACCGCACAAGCGCGGCTTGTTTGGCAGGGTTGTCATGGAGACGCCTCTTCCCTCTGAAAGGAACATGAGAGCATGACTTTTACACATCTGCAGCATGAACAAACCACAACATCTGGTACAGATGATAACAAATTAGAGATGCTTGGCTATAATTAGCACCATGAAAAAACAAACAAACAAAAACACACCGTGCCAAATGGTGGAGGAGGGGTGATGATTCTTGCCTGTTTTTGGAGCCAGAGGACGTGAGTATCTTCTGTCTTTGGGTCGACCGTGACGCCTTTCATCTGTCTGACAGCTGAAGGCTTGGAAAGTTATAATTAGGATTGGACCAGAATTCCCCCATGATGACATGAGAGACAATGAAGTCAGTTAGTGAAGTTTAGTATTTGAGTTTTTGCAACTGCGTCACCTAACCACGCAGCAGCTCTCTCAGTTGGAGCTCATATGGAGCTAAATTGGGGCCATAAGGTTTGTTCAAGAGAAAAAATTCAAACCAAAAGATAAGTTCAAAACTACTATACAGATTCAAGGTTTGTCCCCCACACCCACACCCCAGATTTTTCTTTTTTTTGAACAAATTTTATGGCCCCAATTTAGCTCCATACTCATAGACAGCAATAATTACAAAAGTTGAACACAGCTAGCTTAGAAACCACCCCAAATGTTTGCTGATTTAACAAAATTGCCTGAATTCATGGGACATGATTTATGCCACACTAGCTGCGTTTTAATTACATAAGTGTGCAAAACTCTGTCAATATTCCGCTAATGTTGAAAAAATTGAATTTTTTATTTGCTGTGTTTCTGTTAAATAAGAAATTTAATGAAAAGCACACGTGAATAAGTTTGCTAGCGCGATAAGTCATTAAAAAACATGCCATGCCATCACACTCCCACCACTTCCTGTCGTCCTCTTCGTCATTTCCGACAGTAGCAACATCCGTCTGTTGATCATGTGACTCATGGAGTGAAAAAAGTTTCCATTGCAGTTTTGCGAATACTCTAATTTCCATCAACATTTGATCATTACGTAATAAGATTACTTACTTATTAAATATATGAACATTAATCTTCTTACCTTGTATAAATTTTTAGGTGCAAATCTGCACTGAGGGTTGCCAGTCTTTACGACTGCCGGCTAATATATCAAAACATTGTGATATATTTGTTTTGCATCCTTATCTGTTTGTGACCAGAGTTGGATAGTAACTAGTTACATTTACTTAAGTAACTTCTTTGGAAAAACAAAGACCTTTTCGACAGGTTTTCATGCTGCAATGATTTTTACTTTTACTTGAGTAAAAATAAGTTGAAATAGTGAAACCCTTACGTCTGTGTGACCATTTTAAAAGTGAAACCAACAAGACAAACGTGATATTAGGTGACCAACTAGTGAGCAGCGACTCTTAGGACAGTTTAATGTTTTATTCCTTAATTTTACAGTCATACCTCATCACACCGACTCCACCGTGGCTTTGCTTCAGGCATTTTTGATTTGTGGACCCGTCAATATCTGGATGAAGATTTTTTTTTTTTGCATTTTTTTCTCGGTTTGTTCTCGACGGAGCCTCGGATGACTTGAGCACATGCTGAGCCTTTCAGAAGGGCTTTTATTTTTTTATTTGCACCAGCAGGGGATGGAATGGAGCCTGCTTGGTCTCCTTCCATCCAGGCCCCTGCAGACCCATTAGACATGATCTGCAGTCCAGAGATGAGACGCCACAAAGCTGATTTACTATTCAGAGATTATTCATCGACTGTGGATAAAAAAAAAAAAAACACAACCAACAACTCCAAAACAAGAACTGAATTTTGCTGCTGGAACAGCAAAAGCTCGGCCAGAAGCTTCAGGAAATCAACCGAGAGCGAAAGGCGGGAAAAACAAACAGAAGAAACGACTGATCGGTCTGATTGTTCTGCCTGATTTCCAGTTTCTCTGATCGGGTTTCAGTGCAGATCAAATACAGAGACAGCAATCAATCAATCAATCAATCAATCAATCAATCAATCAATCTATCTATCTATCTATCTATCTATCTATCTATCTATCTATCTATC